>CM021109.1:278722978-279322978 GCA_007115665.2 Sequoiadendron giganteum | reverse complement strand
AGCAAGTTTCTAAGCTTGGAAAAAAAAGATGGTGGTGTTGTAAGATTCAGAGATAACAATGCTGGTGTGATTTGTGGTAGAGGCAGTATTTCTCTTGGAGGTAAATGCAATATTGATGATGTTCTTTATGTTGAAGGTTTGAAGCACAATTTGTTGATTGTTGGATAGATGGTTGACAAAGGTTACAATCTTCAGTTCAAGGATGGTAAATGTAGGATATTGGGAAGCTCAAAAAATGTGATTGCTTCAAGTACAAAGACAAGAGGTAATATTTTTTACTTGAATGCTGCTAGTGAATGTTGTTTGATTGCTCAAGTTGATGTAAGTTGGTTATGGAATAGAAGGTTGTGTCATGTGAAGTTTGATAACATTGTCAAAATAAGCTCCACACAAGAAGTCAGAGATCTACTAAGTTAGTGAATCCTACTAACACTATATGCAAGGAATGTTAGATGGGAAAATAAACAAGAATTCCATTTCAGAGAAAACAACATCATTCCAATGGAGTATTGGATTTGGTACATAATAATCTATGTGTTCCATCCAAAATCAAAATTCTACAAGGAGAAAGGTACTTTATGTTGCTTATTGATGATTATTCTAGAATGGTCTAGGTTGCTTTCTTAAGAGAAAAACATGAGGCATTAAAGAAATTCAAAAGCTTCAAAGCTATGGTAGAAACTGAGATAGGTTTAAAGATAAAATGTTTGAGATTAGACACAGGTGTTGAATTCACTTCTCGGGAGTTCAATTCATTTTGTGAAGAGCATGGAATAAAAAGACAGTTATCTTCTCCTTGGACCCCACAACAGAACAAAGTTGTTGAGAGAAAGAACAAAACAATTTTAGATTATGCCAGAACTATGATGTTGGAAGTTAATGTTCCTCATTTCTACTGGAGAGAAGCTATAAGCACTACTATGTACATTATCAACCAGGTGAATGCCAATGGTAATTCTGGTAAGACTCCTTTTGAGCTATGGTTTGGTTATAAGCCTACTATTAAGTATTTCAAAATATTTGGAAGTAGATGTTATATTAAGAGAGATGAAGATATTGGCAATTTTGAAGCTATAAGTGATGAAGGAATCTTTCTAGGCTACTCTACTAAGAGCATAGCCTACCGGTGCTACAATAAAAAATTGAAGAAGATGGTTGAAAGTGCAAGTGTCAGAGTTGATGAGAATATTGAAAGATCATCTAGGTACTGTGGATATGATACAGATGACCAAAAATATAGTACTGATAATGGAAATAATGTGTAGACACAAATTCAAACTCAAAGTGTTCCGATGAATCAATAAAATCATGAAGAAGAAGATAGTGGAAATGTAGAAGAAAGAACATAACCCAAAACTCCAAGGTATGTAAAGCAAAGTCATTCTGAAAGTCATATCATAGAATACAAGAACAAAGGTGTACAAACTAGAAAAAGAATTGTAGCAGAATATTGTCTGATATCCAAGAATGAGCCTAGCAATGTTAGTGAAGTATGTAAAGATGAATATTGGATGGAAGCAATGAAGGAAGAATTGATGCAGATAGAGAAAAATGATACATGGAATCTTGTTCCTAGACCTCAAGACAAAAATGTGATTGGAACCAAATGGGTCTTTCAGAATAAGTTGAATGAACAAGGTGTAGACACATAAAAATGACCTAGGCATGCAAGCTCTATTTTGCCACTTTTCGTCCTAGCATAATAATGAAATTTTAATTATGTTTCTAACTCACTTTCGACTATTAATTAAATAATTCATAATTTTTTAATTAATTCATATCTTTTTATTCTTCATGATTATTAAATAAATAGATCTTATTTATTTATTTAATGTGTCACTAATTATCTAAGGTCTTCTCATAATTAAATAAAGTTCTCAATTTATTTAATTAATCTTTATCATTTATGTCCTCTTGATTATTAAACAAATATATTTTATTTATTTATTTAATACGTCCCTATTTCTCAAGTCTTCTTATAATTAAATAGATTTAATAGTTTATTTAATTAACCAATCACCTCTTCTAAATTAAATAATTATTTCGAATTATTTTATTACCTTATTTGACATTTCCTTATTTTAAGTAAAACAATTTATTTAAAATTGATCTCACATAACTAACTGCCACTTCTTTTAGTAAATAATCTTAAAATCAATTATTTACTATCTCACTAAATCCATATGTTGAATTAATTTTAATTCAAAATGGTAATATTCTTCTACAAATCAAGTAATTGCTAAAAATACTGATTTTCTAAATCTCTTCCTCTTGTTCAATCTTTATCTTCTCGATTTTACTAATTTTCATCTCACTATCACATTTATTCTCCAACCTTGATTTAATTTCTTAAATTAAATCTTGTGCAATCATTTGGGGATTTTACCCTAACCCTAATTGATAGTTGTCATTTTTGAATCTTGACCATTTATTCTAGGGCATTTCTCAATCTTCAATCTCATTCGTCCATCCAAAATTGCATTTTCTATAAAATGTCAATTTTGTCCTCATTTTCAACATCTCTCTTAATTTTGTCAACCACATCATTATTATAGACATTTATGCTTAGAATTTACTTTGCATTTAGCTCTTCTAATCTAGTCATTTTGTCATAGGCATAGTCATTTGTCATAATCTTTTATCATTCAAATCCTTCAAAATTTGCATAGGACAATGACATAGTAAATTTTATCACACACACAAATATGAGGGCAACAATCATATGCTGCAAGCTAGAAGGTGCTATGGAGGTGAATCATGGAAGCAACGAATATCTGGTATAACCATTTATGTTTTAAGCTTTCTTTGTATTCCATAGCTTTCTTTGGGTTGTTTATTAATCTAATCCGTTGACATATACCTGAAAATAACGCATTGATACACAAGGTGAAGTGATCAGGAATAAAGCAAGACTAGTATGTAAAGGATATTCACAGATGGAAGGTATTGATTTTAAAGAAACTTTTTCTCCTGTTGCTAGAATTGAAGTTGTAAGGTTATTTCTTGCTTATGCTACTTTCAAGAACTATAAAGTATATCAAATGGATGTGAAGTTAGCATTTCTAAATGGTGAGTTAGAAGAAGAAGTTTATGTTGAGCAACTGAATGGATTTCAATTGACTGATGAAAAGGACATGGTGTGTTGGTTGAAGAAAGCACTATATGAAATTAAACAAGCCCCTAGATCTTGGTATGCTAGACTGGGTAAATATTTGTTGAAGCTTGGATTCAGTAAAGGTACTGCTGAAAAGAATCTATATTTCAAGCTGGATCAGGATAAAGAGTTGATCATTGAAGTGTTTGTTGATGACACTATTTTTGAAGGTAATGATGACTTATGCATGAAATTTGTTGATGAAATGAAAAGTGAATTTGAGATGTCAATGATAGGAGAGATGGAATTCTATTTAGGATTACAAATTACTCAATTAGATGATGGAATCTTTATATCTCAGTCCAAGTATGTGAAAGAGCTATTGAAAATTTTTGGCATAGAATATTCAAAGCTAGTTGGTACACCCATGGTAACCAAATGAAAATTATCTCAAAATGATGATTCTCCTAAGGCTAATCAAACAAGATATAGGTCAATTATTGATGGATTACTATATTTGTGGTGTAGGAGCACCCCAAAGTTCATAGATTGGAGAGTAGGGAACCAAAGAGTGAAGAGATTGAAGAGGAAGACAAGACCCCTAAACCTGACCCTCTTCTACAAGAGGAACCTTTCTTGAAGGCATTGAAAGCTTTGAGTGGAAAAGCACTTGAAGGCATACCACTGTTTAGTGGAAAGTTGGAAGTTGATCTAGTCATAGATTGGATAGAAGGCATGGAGAACCATTTTGAATGTGATGGAGTCACTGAAGCACAGGAGGTGAAGGTGGCCAAATCAATATTGAGAGGATTTTCCTTGACATGGTGGAAATTCATTTAGACAAAGAGGGAAAAGGAAGGTAAGAAGCCTATTTCAACTTGGAAAGGTATGGTGGCAAAAGTGAGAGAAGCATACATACCAGATGATTATGAGATTCAGTTACATAAGAAGAGACAAAGCTTGAGGCAAAGAGACCAAGATGTGAGCACTTACATTGAGGAGTTTCAAAAACTTTGTATGAGGTCCAATGTTTTAGAAGATGAAAGTCTCAAGGTGGCTAGGTATCTTAACGGCTTGAAGTGTAACATTTAGGAGGAGATGACTCTTCTAAGTCTAAAGATAGTACACCAATGCTACCAATTAGCTATTAAGATTGAGGAAAGAAGCAAGAGGAAACATGATCAGGCTTCTAAGAGTAGAGGCAAGGGCAGAGATCAAAGAGATCAAAGAGGACAAAGAGGTGGCTACCAAGGTAGAGGAACTGAGTAAAGAAACCAAGGAGAGTCTAAACTCATTGAGCATGGAAGTGATGCACCTTCTAAAGGAGGTTATGGAAGAGGTAGAGGATCTCAAGGAGGATGAAATAGAGGAAGAGGAGTAGGAAGGAGTAATTCCTAATTTTCTAATATCAAGTGTTACCATTGTGGTCAAGTAGGACATCCAGCTTATAGGTGCTCGGAGAAAGTATCTTCATCAAATACTGAGAAGAGAGTGGCATATGCTCAAGAGGACACCATGAGTACTAAATCACCAGAGGTCAGTCACATTGAATGTGAAATGGGGGAGAATATGATGTTTAGGAGAGTTTTGATCAGACAACTGGTCAAGGAAGAGCCAAAATAAAGAAGAGCTTTACTTAGAGTGAGATGCAAAATACTTGGAAAATTATGTAAGGTTATTGTGGATTCAGGTTCAATAGATAACATCATCTTAGAAGAGGCGGTAAGGAAGTTGAAACTGGAGAAGGTACCCCACACTAACCCATACAAAGTAACATGGTTAAACAAAGAGTAGAGTGTTCTTATCAATGAGCAAGTAACAGTGGAGTTTTCCATTGGAGGGTACAAGGATAAACTGATTTGTGATGTGTTACCCATGGATGCATGCCATCTTCTATTGGGTAGACGATGGTAGTATGACAAAAGTGCCATGTATGATGGGAAGACATTTAAATTGCAGTCACTGTCAGAAGAGGAAGAAGGATAGTCAAAGACACCAAGTGTCCTGTTAAGCAGTGGTAAGGAGTTCCTTAACAATCTACATCAAGGGGGTGAAGGATATGTAATCATGTTGCAATCCAAAGAAGAGGACAAGACTGAGAAAATAGTCATACCTGAAGTAGACCAAAAGTTGCTTGAGAAGTATAAGGACATAGTGAGTGATGGTACACCTACAACATTACCTCCAAAAAGAGCCATTAGTCATCAGATTAACTTCATACCTAGAGCTTCATTTCCTAACAAAGTAGCCTATAAGCTTACACTGAATCAGAATCTAGAGGTAGCTAGACAAGTGCAGGAGTTATTGGATCAAGGATTGATTAGGAAGAGTATCAGCCCATGTGCAGTACTAGTGGTCTTAGCAACCAAGAAAGGAGGCAAGTGGAAATTATGCACTGATTCTAGAGCAATAAATAGAATCACAATTAGGTATAGGTTCCCTATTCATAGGATTGAAGACTTGATGGATTGTCTTGGAGGAGCTCAGTACTTCACCAAGTTGGATCTCAAGAGTGGATACCATCAGATCAGAATCAAGGATGGAGATGAGTGGAAGACAACCTTTAAGACAACAGATGGGTTGTATGAGTGGAGAGTTATGCCATTTGGCCTCTCTAATGCCCCTAGCACATTCATGAGGCTCATGAATGAAGTGCTCAAGGATTTTACAAGGATATTTGTGGTGGTATATCTTAATGATATACTCATCTTTAGCAAGACAACAAAAGAACACCTAAAACATGTGGAGTTGGTTCTTAGAAGATTGCAAGAGGAGAAGTTGGCCATCAACCTAGAGAAGTGGGAGTTCTTTAAATAGGAGCTTGTATATTTTGGTTTTTTAGTGTCCCAAGGATCATTGAAGATGGATGCAAGCAAGGTGGAAGCTATCCTAAACTAGCCTACACCAACCACAGGGACAGAGGTAAGAAGTTTCCGTGGATTTGCTCAATTTTATAGGAAGTTCATAAGATACTTTAGTGGCATATGTGCACCAGTCCTAGATACAATCAAGGGTGGTTTAAAAATAAAGTTTGTGTGTACTCAAGAAGCTAAGAAAGGTTTTGAGAAATTGAAACAAGAAGTGGCAACTCAACCTATTCTCTTATTACCAAGCTTTGACAAATTGTTTACTGTGGAATGTGATGCTAGTGGAGTTGCAATAGGAGGAGTTCTTAGTCAGGAAGGTAGGCCCATAGCTTTCTTCAGTTAAAAGCTCAATGAAGCTAAGAAGAAGTATTCTACCTATGGCCTAGAACTTTATGCTTTGGTTCAGTCACTTAGGAAGTGGAGGCATTACCTTCTACCCAAGGAGTTTGTGGTCTTTACTGACAATTAGGCACTTAGTTATATCAACACCCAAGAGAAGTTGAGCAATAGACATTTTAAATGGATGGAGTACATCCAAGCTTTTACTTTCACCATCAAGCACAAGAAGGGACAATTGAACAAGGTAGCAGATGCACTAAGCAAGAGATTGCTGACAGTGCAAGAGATATAGATCAAGAGCATTGGAATAGAGAGTTTCAAGGATCTCCATGGGGAAGATGAATCTTTCTCGGAGGCCTACAAGGTATGTTCTAACTTTGAGAATCATTTTCATGGCCAATTCTCAGAATATACGTTGCAAAGTGGATTGTTGTTTAAATGGAATCAATTATGTGTTCCAAAAGGTTCAATGAGAGAAAAACTCATCCAAGAAAAGCATAATGGTAGTCTTAGTGGACATTTTGGCATCAACAAAACATTGGAACTAGTGCAAAGGTTCTACTATTGGCCTAAGTTGTCAAGGGATGTCAGGAGGTATGTGGAGCAATGTGTGGTGTGTATGAAAGCTAAGGGAGGAGCTAGTAATGCTGGTCTATATCAACCCCTACCCATTCCTAACAGACCATGGGAGTGTGTTAGCATGGACTTTGTGGTAGGAATCCCTAAGACCAAGACATGATTTGATTGTGTCTATGTGGTGGTAGATAGATTCAGCAAGATGAGTCAATTTATCCCTTGCAAAATCACTCATGATGCTAGCTACATTGCTCACCTTTTCTTCAAGGAAATTGTAAGGATCCATGGATTGTCTTTAAGCATTGTTTTAGACAGGGATGTGAAGTTCATGAGTCACTTTTGGAAGACTCTATGGAGCAGATTAGGTACCAACCTATCTTTTGGATCAGCTTACCATCCTCAGACTGATGGTCAAACAGGGGTGGTTAATAGGGTGTTAGGTAACCTTCTAAGGTGCCTAACCAAAGAATATGGACAAACATGTGACATGGTTATCTCACAGGATGAGTATGCTTATAATGATAGTGTGAACCGGACCACAGGGAAGAGTCCTTTTAAAATTTTGTATGGAATGCACCCAAGAGGTATATGTGAGCTTAGGGATCTAGGAGCTATGGATTATAGGAGTGGACATGTAGATGACTTCACTCAAACCATGAAAGAGATTCAGGAGCAGGTAAAGAAGACAGTCACCGAGGCTACTCAAAAGTTGAAAGACAAGGTAGATTTGTCAAGAAAGGATTTGCAATTTGCAGTAGGAGACTATGTCATGGTTCACCTCAACAAACCAGGTTGCAGAAGGGTACATCAACCAAATTGTAGATGAAAAGAGTGGGACCATGCAAGGTATTAGCAAAGTATGGGAAGAATGCATATAAGGTGGAGTTACCTGCAAATTTAGGGATTTCACCAGTGTTCAATGTAGTTGATTTGATCAGGTATAAGGGATCAGTCAATGACATGGATCAAAATAGTAGGGAGATTTTCAAGGATGTAAGTAACATAACTTTACCTCCTAAATACAAGCTACAGGCAGAGAGGATCTTGGAGTCAAGGGTGAAGAAATCTACGAGGCATAAAGTGTACATGGAGCATCTTGTCAAGTTGAAGAACAAACATGAATTTGAGGCTACATGGGTGGATGAATCTCAGTTCAAGAAGTAGGGAATTTACCCATCTCTAATATCTCCTCACATTCCTTAATGTCTATGTAGAGGGGGGGAATGGTGTAGGAGCACCCAAAAGTTCATTTAGGAGAGTTAACTAGAAGGTCAAGAATTGGCAATTTGTGTAGGCCACATGTAGCAAAATCCTTCCATTCTTTGTGTTTGTGCCTTAGAGGAATTTGAGAATAGGTATTATGTTAATAAAGGTCATGTTGACCATTTTCTAGATTGGGGTTTGGCTACAAGGATGATTTAAGACCTTTGTAGACCTTCCTAGGTGTGAGTTTTCTTTATAATTTTCCAAATAAGGCCTATGGAAAGCCACAAGCGGCCATGGAGCAGTTAGGATCAAGCTCAACTATTTTTGAAACCTTTTTAAGGTGTGTCTTGACCTGAGAGGAAGGTTGGAAGATTTTGTATTGTTGAAAGTTCATGAATACTAGTGTGGACAGTGAGAAGAATATGTAATTTCTATGTTTGCTTTGAATTTGTGTGATCAGGAGCGATCATGGCTCTATAAATTGTTGTAGATTGTAGTGTAGCTATGTCTTAAAGCTTTGTGTGGTAGTAGTTAGTGAGTGTGTTCAATTTTCAGGCATGCATTATAGTTAATTTGCTTCTTTTAGGTTGCTGTTCTGACTGGCAGACTGTAAATAATGGAGGTTTAGTTACATTCCCACTGTACTTTGTGTATGGGCCCTTGGGAACTATGACTAAGCTTCCATGTCTATAAATAGGTTAGAGTTAGGAGTGGTTAGGAGTCAGGGAATTATGGAGAAAGTCTTCTCCTAGGCAAGCTTGACAGTGTCTAGCTAGGAAAGACAAGAAGTGCAAAGCACTATAAAGTGCAGGGGTATCCATTCAAAGCAATCTTCCTACTAAAGAGGGAAGATGTGATAGTTATCAAGCCATGGAAAGAATGAGGAGACTCCATCAGTCCATTTGGTGAGAGGAAACCTCAAAAGTCTACAAAGAAGACAGGAAAAGACCTACAAAACCTAGGTTCTTTGTTCATTTCCAGTTTAGAGTGTTGTACGGGCAGTGGAGACTTAGGACCCTTGAAATCTTTGAGAGGTGGATTCATACCCTAAGAAGCTCAAGGAAAGATTGGGTGGTCTTTGGAGAACTTTATAATTTTGACCAGTTTTCTCACAATTGGAGACCTAATAGGGGCTCTTGGGCTAGTAGCCTTTTTAACCCTAGATGAGGGTTTGGTGAAAGCGATGGACAAAGGAAGCCAGGTGGAGTTTTTAGGACAAAATTGTGATGGTGTGAACCTTTTGGAATCATCCCCACACTCCTGCAAAGAACAAATTGATTGTTGATATTAGGTTAGCCTTTAGGGAAGATTAAGGGCTAAGGGAAGAATAGAAGCATTGCACCAAGGTTGGCTTGGTAGGTTGGAATTGAGATGGTAGTGGGGTTGGCCAAGAGAACCAGGGGTACCTAAACATGAAGAAGGTCCAAAATGTTAAGATGGTTAAGACACCAAGGCGATCTTGCTAGCAAAGATCCAAAGCATGGAACAATGATTGTTCCACCCAACCCTACCCTATCAATTTGACTCAAACTAGACCAAACGTTATGAATGTTGTGTGTGTGGTTGCTAGATATCAAGCTGATCCAAAAGAATCACATGTGATTTCAATAAAGATAATATTTAGATACTTAAAAGGAACAATTGACTTTGGGTTATGGTATCCAATGGATGATGATCTTACTCTAAATTCCTTTACACATGCAGATTGGGAAGGTCATGTAAATGACAAGAAAAGCACAAGTGATGGTGTGTTTTCTTGGGAAAGAAGTTGGTGTCTTGGCTAAGTAAGAAGCAAAATTCCATTTCTCTATCTACAGTTAAGGCATAATATATTGTTGTTGCATTTAATTGTACTCAAGTGTTGTGGATGAATCAGATGCAGAGAGACATGGAAATTGAGTATGATGAGCCAATTTCTATATTTTGTGATAACTCAAGTGCCATAAACATTTCCAAAAATCCAGTGCTACATTAAAAAACAAAGCATATATCTATCAAGTATCACTTTTTGAGAGAAAAGGTGAGTGATAAAGAGGTCAGATTGGAATATGTGCCTACAAAGGGACAAATTGTAGATATCTTTACTAAACCACTACCTAAGGATACATTTGAGTATCTCAAAGGCAAGTTAGGGGTAATTTCCCCTGCAAATCTGAACTAAGATGCAAGTCTTTGCATCAATCCATGGAATCATAGTCAAATCTTGTTTCAAATTGATGTTGTGGTGGCTGCTACTCAAGGGGAGTAGTTAGATAATTCAAATGATATTTGGATAAAACAATGTGTACATTTTCCATTGATGTCAAAGGGGGAGAAGAATAATGTGAAAAACTCTTGAAAAAAGGGGGAGACAAGTAAAGAAAGGGAGAGAAGAGCTATGAGAGGAGAACTGCAGTTCACAAAGGGGGAGAAGTATGTGAACAACTAGTTGTGTTGATGGTATTATTTTTCAAATAATTTGTTGCCATCAATGCCAAAGGGGGAGATTGTTGGATGTTATGGTTATGTTTATGATATGTGGTTTTCATTGATGTCAACACTATTAGCATTGGTGATTTTGAAGGTTGTATACGTTGAGGAGATTGAGAAAATTTTAATAAATATATTGTAGCCAGCCAGTGAACCTGAGAAGATCAGAGTGATGGAAAGTTTTGTACATTGATGATCAAAAGGAATGCATTAAATGGTTTTCTACTGAGCCTATCTAGTATGTTGTCTAGAATTTTCAGTGGTACACATCAAGAATTGAAAAAGTTATGAAGTTTTGTGTTCCTACAATTATTCAGTTACTGTAGCAAGTGTTTCTAGAAGATGAGATTGTAATTCTGGTGAATTGGGTTGTTGTGTATGTTTCTGAGATGTCCAGTGATGTTTCTAGAGCGTGCTCTATCAATTTGGTATGTTTACATTAATCGACGCTTTTGTAATTGAAGATCTTTCCTTGTGTGTTTAAGCTTTTCATGTTCTTGGCCGACATGATGGTGGTAGCATGTTGTGGATCCTTATGGATTAATATTTTATTGTTTGGAATATTCAAGGATGTTGATTTAGGTCCTCACTATGTTGTGACCGACTTAGGTTGGTGCGCATTAATATTTATTCATGCATTGAGGCCGACAAGTTGTAATTCATTTATCTATTTATTCTATGGCCAACAAAATTGTTCATGTAAATCTGTGTAGTTGATATATAAGAGTATTTCTCTCTTCATTATAAGTGTGTGTGTGTGTGTGTGTGTGTATTTGTGTAGATGTGCATGAGTGTGTGTATGTGTGAATAAATATTAGATCATCCAAATGCAGAGAAGAGTTTGAAGAAGTTTGATCGAAGTGTGAAGAAGTGTATATGTGCTTAATTGGAACTCTCTTCAAGCTTTTGAAGAAGAAAATTTATCAATTCAACCTCATCAGATGGAATTAATCTAATTATCTTATGTAAGGCAGTGAGCCTTCCCTTTGAGCAATGAGCTCTAGGTAGTGTGCTTGAATTCAAGTGCATTCTTTTTTCATTCTTTCATATACTTTTAACAGGGTATAATCTTGTGGACTAACATCCACCATGGGTTTTCCCCTAACAAGGTTTCCACATATAAAATCTTGGTGTTCATATATTTATGATATTTTATTGGTTTATGCTTACACTGTTAATTATCAGATCTGAGATTAAAGGTTGAATAAATTTAATTTATGTAACAACTAATTCAACCCCCCCTCTCAGTTGTCTATCCTTATTTTTCCAACACCAACCCATTAACATTAGGCACCACCATAGATTATTTTGGTTTCTCAACTAAGACATCCACCACAAAGGCTACAACACTAGTCCCCCAAGGCCCAAAATTCATAGTAACTAAACTTCTCTCCTTTTCCTTCCACTCCTTATGAGGAGATGAGGGAGGATTAAGAGGCAGCTTGGAAGGTTTCAATAGACATTTCTTAGCCCAATTCCTAACTTTCTTACAATGGAAACAATAAAATGGACTAAATTCAAACTCAACCTCTTGATTCCAAACACCCAACTTTGAGTTGATCTTAACGACCAATAGAAAATATGTAGATTGATCAATAATAGAGAAAAAATTGGCATACACCAACCTTTTCTTGGATGCAATCATTTGATCGATGGAGAGAAATTTCCCAAAGGTACTAGCAATAGCCTTAGACACTTGTTCATCCCAAAAATCCAAAGGCAGGCCAGGTAACTGAGCCCAAACCGATGCCAAAGAAAATGAGCAAGAGCTAGGGGTAAAACTAGGCTCCCACTTTTTCACTTTACCAACATTTATTTACCAATCAGCCATGGGCCTCTAGAAAGGACACTAAGAAGGTCTTCTTCACAAGTAAATGAGAAGGAGAAAAACCCCTTTTGTCATTGTGCAACAACTTCCACCTGACCCTTGAGCCTCCATAAATTTAAAGCAAGCTTATGAACAAGCTCAATGTGTGGATGAGGCCCCAAAAAATTCCCAACAAGAGACAAATCCATTGATTCCAAACTCTTCTCAATAATAAAATCAGGAATAGAAATGTATAGTACTCACTTGAGCTTGGATTAGCGAAGAACTCAAATGGAGGGGAAAAAATATTTCCTTTTAGCTTATACCCAAAGAGATTGACCCACTAGTTGCCATTAGACAAAACTTCAACACACATTTTAACAACATCTACAAAGTCATCAACAAGAATCTCGGGCATGACACTTGAAGAAACACCCCCACTGAAAAATTCCTTTGGGGCCCTCAATTTCTCAGACCAAGAATCAATGGCTACAAAGACTGAAGAGTCTGAAAGAATAGGCAACAATAAGGTCACACTAGCATTTCCATCAGCCAAACATGCAGTTGACACCTTTGAACCATTTGCGCCCCTATCACCATTACCACAATTCTTTGAACCAGGAAATCCCACCTTGTGAAAATTTGAAAAAGAATAACTACCCAAAGAAAGCTCCATTTCACTTGAAACCTAATTGTTGGCCACATGTTGATTTAACAATTTATACAAAATAGTATGCACATTCTTGGGGCGGAAAATCAAATTAAGTTAATTTTATATGACATTTTTGACATGTATATGTGTGTTTCTTTAACATTCTATGTGGTATCATTTTTTTCTCCAAGCCATGTGGAAGGATTTCATTAGAAAAAAATTTGTTTCAAATCACCTATTTTATTTTCAAACATAGTCAAAATGAAATGAAATTTTGTTAGAATGTAGTCCTTAGAGGAAGCTTTCCAATAAATATATATTTTATTATTATTTTATTTTTAAATTTCTAAAGAACATAGGTTTATTACAAAATCAAAGACCTTTATCCAACATACATGAAAAAATATTAAACAATGCAAAAAATATAAAAAATAAGAGTACTTTTCATATTGGTATTTTTATTTTAATAAAAGGTTTAATTAATCTAGGTAGATACAAAATGAATTATGTATTATGAAGAAAATAATGTCTAAATTCATAGTTTTTATTGTAAAAGGTAGTAATATAAAACAAAAAAATATGTGTGCCTAGATATTAGTGTTAATAACCTATGCTTAAAAAATTATTAAGAGATCTCAAATTATGTACTATGGGAAAATATTACTCATTAAAAAATATATTAAAGCGTAAGAAACACTTTATTAAAAAATATTTAAAACATGGGGCAAATTATGTTGTAATCTACAAAAAAAAACTGTACATAGAAAATATGGAAAATCATTAGTTTATGTTTATCTTCAATTTTTTAGGTTGAATTGCGATAAATGAAATGAAATAACTTTTTTTAAAAATAAATTCTAATTTGTGTGTCCCATTGAAGCCGAAAAATGAGAGACCCCTTTATATTATCAGCCATGTGCATGCCATCTTTGGTTCTCTTTATAGAAGTCCATATAAAATTTTCCCCTCAATCCTACTAATTTTATTTTAAATTTAATTCACAAAAACTATCAATTTAATTAACCATCATTGTGGTGATGAATATATGCCACCACTCAGAATATTATACTATAAATTGGTAATCTCTTGATGTCAAGGCCATCTATAGACCCATACCTAAATCTTGAGGGTTCAGTTGGGATGACCCTGTCTACATATCTCTTTTGGGAATCATAGGATTCATAGTTTGCATACCAATGATAGATAGGGTTTTTCCTCTTCTCTTGTATGATATCTTTAATCTCATTTTAAAATCATGACTATTAATTAAGCATAATCTTCCAAAATTATTCCAATTACAATATAATGATAACATCACATTCTAGACAAGTGTCAGTTTCATGCAAATCAATACCAATCATAAGTGTGCAAACACACAAATTCACATAGGGCTCATTATCATTTCATAATCCCAAATTTAGATAGTGCTTGGGTCAAGCATACATCACTTATACACATGGTGACTAGTCATACACACACCACATGTACAAAAATGACTAGCTCATTCACACCTCACAAGTACATTAATGATTAGCTCATATGCACATCACAAGTACAATAGTGACTAACTCAAGAGTACATCACATATATCTAGTGTGAATGATCCACATAATACATCACATGTTCACATAAAGAACAATAGAACCATGGAAGTGAATACAAATTATTTTATACATCATCCCACTAGTTGGTTCACTAACACATACACCTATAAGTATATCTCATCTGGAAAAGGAATTTCAGTGCATCCCATAATACATTGTGTGTCCCATCATTTTCCCAATCCACCACCATCTATGATGATCGTCAAGCATCCCATGTTGCTTGATTCCATCACTAGGCACCAATATAACAATGTGCACAACACTCAAGAGGCCATTTACATGTACATAGTGAGTGACTAACATATACATAATGAGTTATTGACACATCCATAATGAGTGACTAATTGATAAAATAGGAATATCGATGCATCACACACTAAACCATGGGTCCCCTTCTTTTCCCCAATCTTTTGCACTAACCACGATGATTCCAAGAATCCCATGCAACAAGCATCCCATATTACATGTAATCATCATTGGATAAATAGTAAGTATAGCATAACACATCACATAAGGCCCTTAATAAGATTCCTATAGCCCATTAAATTATCAAGTTAGCAAATTCTAACATCTATCACCTCTAGGCAACCAAGGACAAATATATCCACCCAATAAAGAGTAGCCTCCAACATATACTACCTAATGACCTTGGTGATGTTGTCTACTAATTCCTTCATAATATGGGTAACACCTAGCATTGATCACCTCCATAATATAGGTGACTACTTGCTAACCTTTCCAATACAATGGTTAGCTCCAATTTTCATTACCTACACAATAGGGGTAAAAACCAAACCAACTACTCTAGTATCAAATCATAGATATCCCATGACAATCCTTCACCTTCATGATACATTTGAATGTTGGCTAGTCCATAAGATACAACAACTCTAGGCATCTGTCATTTGAATTTTTCAAATACATCTTGCTAATTGCTATAATATCTAACCCAATTCTGACCTATCAGGGGTCTTATAGCCATGCAGTGTACACATGTAATATACACATTCTAGGGGTTTGCAAGTACTGGTCAAGTGGACCTAGACATGTATATGACAATCAAGTGATTTAGGAGCTTATACATAGAGTCATATAGGTTGAGAGCTGAACTTTACAAACACATAAGACTCACATTGAACCCACATAAGATGGCCTCTACTCCACATGTACACAAACACATACCGACTATAAAATAATTAAATCCACTCACTTCATTCAAATTGTTAAACATAACACACTATTAAAAAAAACATATTTATTAGAAAGATATAAGGTAAAAATATTCAACCTTACACAATAATACTTTTAGTTTTTGCTTATATGTGGCATAAAAAATCTTGAGGAATGTCATCCCAAGCTCAACCCAAAATCAAACATGAAGCTACAACAAGTAGACCATCTATAAAAAATAAGAATATTCATTGTTCACCTCATTGGATCATAATATAGTAATTCTACATCATTATATAATATGAGTTATCAAGTTTTCTAAACTCATTCATAACCATCAAATACCAATTTCAACTTCAAACTTAATTCTATTGAAAATGGAAGATCAAACGAGTTTAGGAACAACCCCAAACTTGGTATCCCCAAAACCCCACCTCTACAAACTTGAGGTCATAGGGGCATCCTTTTCCCAAGTAATTGCTTTCATACTCACTTCCAAATGAGATCAAATTCACATGTGGTTATTCTTACAAGGCCTCTCTCAAGGAATATGCACTTGGAATTCGCACAAAGAAAACCCCTTGTGCAATTAATAAATAACACAATTTCCACCCAAGGGAGTTAATTAAACCTTATGAAACTGATATTAATTGCCATAGACATGTGTGTACCCATATTTGTGATAGGATAATAAATCTTACATTATAGTACCTTGATGTTAGGTGTAACCTATACCATGAAAATTCAACTTAAGATTCACTTGAATATACTCCAGATAATTCAATGATATAAACTTTGAATGCATATCACAAGGGAATTAACTTCAAAATATTTACTCGTGAATACCCCACTTTTTAAAAGTAGTTAATTCACTTCCATCTTGTAAGGTATAAATTCTTCAATCTCAACCTACATGTAATAATATGTTTCTTTCACATGTAGCTTATATTTTCAAATTTAGGACCTCTCATTTAATATGATCAAATGACAAGACTCTGTATATCATACCAAAATTTCAATGCTCACACTACCAAGCATAAAGGTACAAAATGTGATCACTAATCCCTTCATAGTGATAATCTATTTAATAATTTATCAATATATAGCAAAAAATGATAACATACAATATCATACAACAAGTTTAATCCATAACTAACAAAAGAAAGCTATAAAATAGAATATCCCACATCTTGAACATTATAGGTTCAATTATCAAATGCCTCTACCAATATGATGCCTCTATCTATAAATAACAATTATTATATAAGGGATGTATGACAAATGTGATATAGGTTTATAATATTTGTTTCATAACATATAGCATATCCAAATCCAACCTTATGCTAAAACTCAAACACAACCATATAAATTGTTTCTATGAATATATTATATGATACCTAATTCCATAATGAAATGGTTAACATAACTCAACTTAATTAGCACCTTTTAATTATTAAATATTTGCACAATAATAACAACCATCATTGTGCTCTTTTTACTTTTCAACATTTGACCATCAAATGTTCAGAAGGGTTTTCTTGACATAAAAGTCGCCAAATAATATTAGTTTAAGTACAAATTAACTTGTAAAATGCAAGGAAGAAACACAATATTTAGGCATTCAATGCATTTCTATAGCCTCTAAAATAGGTATCAAGTAGACATAATTACATTAGTTGTTTAATTGGCACATTATTTATGAACCAAATTTATGATGTTCATAGTATTTCTCGATATAAAGTTAAGAGTCTCTCAACTTTCACTATCACAAGGTTACATGTCCATTACTTACTTATCATACCAACTTGTTTTCCAAAATCTGAATAGACATCACATCTTTTAAATCAAGTTTATTGATACACCTGAAACATTTCATGGAACTACTTTTTATTTAATACCAAAATAAAATTAGAGTGATGTCATACTATTATGGTTTAGATACTTGATACCACATGTTTAAATTCTTTCAAAGTAGCCTAGATGAAAGAACTATCTAATTGTTTTATTCAAAACCATTCTAAACAATCATTCTTTTAGTTCCATGGGTTAGATTGTACTAGACTTTTACATCACAACATTTATGAAACAATAAATGTTAAATTTGAATGATTAACATTAAAATTTCAACATGCCCCTTCAACTATCTTAGATGTTTAGTTTTTTGTCTCACAATATAAAGAAAGGATTTCCAATGCAAACTTTAGTTTAGAGTAAGAGAAATTCCTCATTGACACAAAAGTTTGTATTATTCTATGTTAATTATCATTTCCTTTCACAAGAAATTCAGACATGTAATCTTTGACATATGTATTGCACATTTAGCCAAGGAGGGGATGACCATTGTTATAGACCCTTGCATTATATAACTAAGCCAAGTGAGTGGATCGATACTTTTAGGACCTTTTGATGGAATCAATCCATCAAAACATTGCAACCTACAACTTGTGAGGAATCTCATTCACAATCAGAAAATAAAGCATTATAACTCTCATAAAGGTTCACACTCGTGTAATCGAAACTACACAAGGAATGGTGGCATAAGCCTCTTACATATGACACCAAAATAATCCCAAAAGCATGACATAGAAACAAGCTTATAAACCTACAACTTTTTATAGCAGTGCTTGTAAGTGTTAATAAGTATAAAGGAAATAGAACACTTCTTAATGAAACATTGTATCAAATATTAAGCTAATAATCTACTAAAAGCATCTCATTGTCTCCTATCGTTAAATATTTATTAAGCTATTGTGCTCTCAGATTTTAAAAAAACTATAACTGTTAAAATGACAATCTAAAGAATGGAATGATGTTGATGCAATGATATGAAGCTAATATGATAAATACTAGAATGATGAAAGAAACTACTAAAGCATGGATTGACATAAAAATTGATAAGTGAAGCTACATGAGGCAGCCATGATTATGAAAACTAGAATGTTGGCTGCTTGGATTCTTGATGCTTGATGCTTGAATTCCTGCAAAGTAAACTTGATAACCTGGGATCCTTTTCTTGGTTGAATGAGGCTTTATTTATAGATTTTCTGGCTGTAGAAATGCACAGGGATGGCAAAGAGAGGCTTGGATTCAATCTGGAGGATTGAATGGTGAGATATGGAGGATATTGAGAAGATTTTGGAGATTGTATCTACCCATGAAAACATCAAGAAAGAGAAGAGGAAGGATTGAAGGAAGAGGATTGAGAGATAAATTTGCAATTTGTCTCCAATTCTTCCCGTGAAGTTTCAATCAACTATTTTTGACATAAATTAGACATAGGATATCTAATTTGATTTCAAGGAAATATAGAGGAATATGCCTTATTCCTTAATTTAAATATTTTTGATTTATATAAATTAGTAAAAGAGGGATAAATAATTTAATAGAACAAACTATAGAATTTTTTTATTAGATTAAAATGGTAGAATATGGTAATTAATCAATAAAGTGTTTGACCTTTATTTAATTAATTTAAGATTTGATGTGATAGAATAAAGATGGGGAAATGATAATTAAATCAACAAAGTATTTTATTTTATTTATTTAATTAAGATGAGATAATAGAATAATTGGAAGAATTTAAATGTGAATGTGAACATGAACTATATAAATACATATTTCTATTTATTCAAATAGTAGAGGAATTTAGGATAATTAATCAAATAATTCATATTTAATTAATCGGATTCTCCAGACCAATTTTAGGTGTATACATTTTGCCCCTCTTTGAAGTGATGTGTTTACGTGTTGCTTCAAAGAAAATTTTGCTACTAATGCTAGTAACGATGAAAAAAATTTAGTGTGCCTCAGACATGCTCTAGATATTGATTTTTAGATGATTGCCGATAATATGCCCCCTCAGGAGATAAATTAATGATTTGATTAAAAAAAATTAGAAATTTTCAAATTTTCATGATGATTTGATGAAAATTTAATTTATCTCCTGACATTGATGAAGAAAATATAGCCTGTTTATGAATTTCGATTAATTTCATAAATAAAATTTATCAAAATAAAATAAATCCCTCAAAAATCCATTTTCAAAAATCTATATAAGGTTCAAAAGGTCATTTTCAATCCTCATTTGCACTTTGTGACTTTCAACATCTAGTGAGAGAGACATTTGAGCTAGCTGGAGCAAGATGCCTATCCCCTACCACACTCATCATTTCGAGCATGTGCGACGTCACCAGTGGCCAGCTACCTATGGACCTTCGGTATGTACCCATAATCCACCTCATTTTTTGTGCATTCTCATTTTTTGTGTATTTTTTATGATTTTTCATTTTTGATGTAGTTTAGCGGATCAATGTCATGCTGTAGCGCTTTACACTCTAGTGTAGTGCTTTCATAAACTGTTTTAGCACTTTGAGAAAGTAGCGCTTTCCTTATTTTCTCTAGCACTTTTGCTAGATAGTTTCGTGCTTTCATGATTTAGCGCTTCGACACTAGATCTCAGAGCCTAGAATCTTCTAGCGCTTTGATGGAATAAAATGGCGCATTGATAGTCTATTATAGTGCTTTGATTAAAGTAGTGCTTTGATGGACTACTTTAGCGCATTGATGCGGTAAAATAGCGCTTTGGGTAAAGTAGCACATTGATGTGGTAAAATGGCACTTTGGGTAAAGTAGCACTTCAAATGCTTGTTATAGCACATCGAAGTGTCGAAATAGTGCTTCTGGTAAAGTGGCACTTCAAAAGTCTATTATAGCGCTTCCGAATGGTAAAATAGCACTTTGGATGCCTGTTTTAGCGCATCCATGTCAGATTTGTAAATTTTGACATACTTAACCTGGGTTTCATCAATTTTGATCATGTCCATCATTTGGTTTGGTATGATTTGATTATCCAAATTCTCTAATGTCTGATTTTGATGATTAATAAGACTTACTCTCATGATGGGCGAGAAGTAATCCTATTTGTGATGATCCTCATGATAGGTGAGATTAGATAATGTTGTGATGAACCTCATGATAGGTGAGGTTTGTTGATGTTTTCTCATGAATTTTGATCGAAAAATTCATACCATAGTTTGACTGGATCTGATAGTAGAATGAATTTTAATTTTTGACATAGTGCACTAATTTTAGACTTTTCATGGTGATAGGAGGATCTGGGTACTCTCCAAATGTGAGAGCGGTTTTTCATGGACCACTGATTTGATTCCTCAACTGACTCTTGATGAGATTCGGGTCATAGGTCGATGTGGTCTTTCTAGTCTCCTTGATATGCCCCAAATTAGGATAAATCAGGGTCTCCTTACTGCTTTGGCCTACCGGTGGCACAGTGACCATAACACCTTCCATCTACCCACTGGTGAGATGACACTCACACCTGAGGATGTGTGGAAAATTTTGTGGATTCCATTTTTGGGAGAGATTGTTGTATATGATTCACATGAGGTTGGTGGGAGAGATTCTCTCCGTAGATTTTTTCAGGATCAACACATTGAAGGACCCAGTGTCTGATGGCAGATGATTGCTGACACTTATGATTCACTACCAACAGTATTAGCTGGATTCATTGGAGGTTTCCTTTGTCTTGATTATAGGTCAAAGGGATTATCTATGGGTTGGGGCCATATCCTTGAGAGTATGGTCATGCATGGGATGAGATATGCATGGGGGATGTGTATGCTAGACCACCTCTATCATGACTTACATTCGGAAGTGTACTTGGGAGCACGCAGTCTATCAGTAGGGATGACTTTACTACAGGTGTGGGCATGGGAGCATTTTCCATTGCTTGACCATTTCAAGTTCTTGATAGACCAACAGCAAGACCTTATGTTTTCCGGTACAGAGGTAGACTTACCCAGGCTTGGATGGGTAAGTTAGAGCATTGGAGAGAGTTTTGGATGACATGGAGAGTGTCATCTAGAGGCTCTATCTAGACTATGAGCAGTGGGATGAGGATGATGCAATGCTTGGGTACCTATGTGATTCCATGTACCTGATTGGTAGGACCCCTTTTGTGTTGGAGAGATTTCTATTATGGTGGGTGTATAGTTAGTATGGTATAGTATAGTTTATGCCTTAGGGGGTTGCTCAGTATGCCCGACGATGGAGTGATGTATCTAATTGGGGTCCATGTTTATCATATGAGACACTAGTAGGGGGGTAGAGGACCATGTAGCCATCAACTTGGGATATGCACAGAGATATTATAGAGGTAGCTGTGACAGGAGAGTATGCAATTCTTTTGGCATTTCATCCACATCCTCGTATTACTATTCCTGATGAGCCAACATCTTTACCCATCGAGGAGGGTGCTGCGGGTGAGGAGGATAGTGGGGATGATACTCAGTTAGGTAGCAATACTCAAAGCAATAGTGGGGACAGTAGCAATGATGACAGTGATGGTGGTGGTGGAGGTGGTAGAGGGCCTAGAGCAATCACTATCGGTCCATCATCGAGCAGGCCTCACAAGAGGCGAGCAGTGGCAGTGTTGTTAGTTGACCATTAGAGGCAGATTGCCAGTTTTGTAGACATAGGTATAGGCACATGGTTTGTTGTTACTGACACAGAATCATATGCAAACCTAGGCACAAGCTTATGCCTAGGCCTTAGCATAGGTACAAGGACAGTTGGCAGTTGTTGAGACTTAGGTTGATACCTTGACAACTGAGAGAGACAGTGCTAGACAAATTTTCGAGAGGGCACAGGAGACTGCCAAGATACTACAAAGGGTTACCGATGGTACCTCTATTGTAGATAATATGAGAGAGGTTCTACGAGTTGGCCAAGAGGCAGAGTTTTATAAGGTTAGATATCATGATGTAGTGCCTACCGATCGTAGAGTCAGCTATGCCCCATCGAGATCCGGTCGGATAGGTACCTAGATAGTCAGTGAGGGTGTGATGTAGCCTCCATGAGGAGATCCCAAAGATCCTAGTCCATCTGGGGGGGGTGGTGGTACTAGTCCCGTTAGGCCTGCTCATTTTGGTAGCAATAGATCATATATGTTATTTGAGATATTCTTTTTGAGACATGATGTATACTTCGAGTTAGCTCATTTTTGACGATGTATCTTTTCTTATTTCAGACTTCATTCTATACTTGACATTGATGATATATATGATATGCAGTTGATTACTATTGATCTATGATGGATGCATTTATTTTATTTGATGAAATGTATGGATGCTATGAAATCTTTTACTTCATGTGATGATGTGATGGATGATAATTTATGATGATGACATGACTTGCATTTATTTATGATATGATGTGGAAAATATGGTACGATAAGTGTATAACTATTTGATGTTAAAATGTATGAATGATGAGATGATGAAAAACTTTCCAATGATGAGATGATGCATCTATATGTTTTTGATGTTTTTTGGTTTATGTCAAGTATACTCAGTCATATTTGTAGAAAAGATAATCATTAATTGGAATCCCTTTATGCAACAAACACTCTGTAGATAATGAATCTATGATGAATGCAGTCTAATTTTAACATGCACCTATATCGAAACCATTGTCATTTTAATAGTACTTTGTGCTTGGTATTATCATAGAGATTTTATTGGATGTTGAATGTGAGTACAAGCGTTAATGGTATATGTTAAACCAATGACAACCTGACTACTACTTTCATGATTTTTGATATTGCAATTGAACACAAGCATCTAGGTATAATTGAACCAAGATGACCTAAGCATTCATTGTGTAAATAGGTAGAGATTAATCATTTTAATGTGTGAATTTTGAATGTCATTGGTGATACATTTGCATAGCACATCCTTAGACAATTCATACATTTATATGGTTAAATTATAGACATCAGACAATAAAAATATCATTCTTCTTCCTTGTTTCTCTAGTTCAATACATCATCGAGTTACTCCGAAGGAATGATAATAATTAATCAAAAATATAATTTATCAACCTTTTACTTAGTGTTTCAATCATTATTCAGATTAGATCATCCATCCTGATTTTGTGATGTTTTTGGATTTTTCGAGATTTTGACCAAATACCTGACCTACTAACCTATCCTAGGGGTCTCGGGGGCTGATCAAAGATGAGCCTTGCCTACATTACACATGTAGAGACCACATAGTTTGACTGACACAGACCCATGTTTTTTCTATTGCTTTTCTATACTGACTTTTTTGACATGTTTTTGGATTTTTTGATATGATACAGATGTTTGATGCCCTTCTGACGGTGATTGATTTTTCATTTTGATCATTGTTTTTTGTTTTCTTGTCATACTGTTGTTTGCCCATTTGGTGAAGTCGATGTTTTATTTGCCCCCAGTGATATCTAGATGTTGCCCCCAATTTAGAGTGAGACATGACCATGTGAAATGATTTGATAATGGATGCAAATGATGACTAATGATATGATATGGAATGGTAATGACTGCCAGACTAATGATCTTGATATGTATCAAAATAGATGGGAAAGCTGATTTAGAATCAAATACGATGCCTATTTCTAGGTTTTCACCATATGTTTTGATTACACTCTTTGTTTTGTATATTTTTCTCATTTTATTTTTATTTTTTTGTATTTTTGTATTTTTTTGTTTTTTTTTTGTTGCCAAAACACCTGTTTGCCAAGTTTTCATCAAGGAAACCCTTTTTCAAATTTTTGACCTATGCACTAGGAGATTTAGGTATAGAAATTTATGAGATGGATACTATTGATAGGTTCATCAAAAAAATCCCCTTCTGACATTGATAGTTGATATGCTCCTAATCCATATACTGATATGATGAAAAAATGACCTAGCCAGTTAGGCTCAAACTTCCCTTTCTTTTCCCCGTCCTGCTAATCTCTAGGGTTCTCTTTTAGAACCAAATCACCAACCTGAAAGACCCTAGGTTTTACCCTATGATTGTAACTCCTTGAAATTATCTATTGATAAGCCGCTAGATGATTAACAGCTTGTTGATGATGCTCATCCAATAGTTCCAGTTCTTGCAATCTATATACCCTATAGTCCTCATCTAAAATGATCCCTCTCAGTGATACACAGAGTGATGGAATCTCTACTTCGATGGGTAATATGGCCTCTGATCCATATACCAAGGCATATGGTGTAGCTCCTGTCATTGTTCTGAAACTGGTTATGTAGGCCCACAATATAGGATTGAGTTGAACATGCCAATCACGTCCAACATCGTTAACCATCTTCTTGAGTATTTTTTAGAATTATTTTGTTAGAGGCCTCTGCTTCGACATTTCCTTGAGGATAGTACGGTGTTGAGAAACGATGTTGGATATGGAACTTCTCACATAATTCTTGGACATCTTGGTTCTTGAATGGCCGTCCATTATTAGTGATAATGGATTGAGGGATACCATACTGACAAATTATGTAGTTCAAGATGAAAGAGGAGATTTGTTTCCCAGTGATGGTTGTAAGAGGCACTACTTCTATCCATTTTGTGAAGTATAAGGTTGTTGTTATTATGAATTTGTGTCCATTGGATGAAGAGGGATTTATCTTTCCTACCAGATCTAGTCCCCATTGAAAAAAAGGGCCATGTTGATGTGAAGGGATGCAGTTCTTGAGCTAGTGCATGAATCAGATTACTATGAATCTGACACTTTTGACATTTCTTTACAAACTGATAAGATTATTTCTCCATGCACGACCAATAATATCCTAAATGGAGGAGTTTCTTCGCTAGAGTTATACCACTCGAATGAGTGCCACAAATACCCTCATGAACCTCGTGTAAGGTCATCTCAGATTTATCATGTTCTAAACATCGAATTAAGGTACCATCAAGACCTTGACAATAAAGGATGTTGGTGATTAAAGTATGTCAAGTGGATTGGCAGATGAAACTACATTTTTGGTTCTTGGAAAGATCGGGAGGGAGGATATTGTCCTTCAAGCAAGGATGGGTTTTTTCATAGATGGAGGTTTCAATGGTATCTAGATGGCATATGGTATTGGATTCCAAACTATTGTAAGAAGAACATGACACTTGTTCTACCATAAACTCATAGCAAGCACGTTTCTTTGGAAATTGTAATAGTGAAGCAATTGTGGCCATAACATCCACAACTTTGTTCTCCACCCTTGGAATTTGATCAAATTTGACATTGATAAAAAACTATTTTATATCATCTATTTTTTGTTTGTAGGGCATCAAATTTTCATATTTTGTCTAATACTCATCATTTACTTGATAAATGACTAGTTGAGAGTCCCCATCTCCAAGTCTGTGATCTTCCATTCAATCTCTATTTTGACCCCAATGATTAATGCTTCATATTCCACCACATTATTTGTACATTGAAACATCGGCCTATATGATTTCAGAATGGTGTGTCCTTGGGGATTGATGAACAAAATCACTGCTCTAGATCCTTGTTGTGTGTATGATCCATCAAAGTATAATATCCATTGTTGTGGCGTCATTGTTAGAGTGTCTGCATTTGGAAACTCCATTGTCATAGTTTGATCATTTGGTAAAGGAGCCTCGGCTAATTTTTCAGTGATTGCTTGACCCTTGATGAATTTTCTCTCCACATATTGAATATCAAATTCACTTAATAACATGACCCACTTTGCTAGTCTACCTGTTAAGGCAGCTTTACTAAGTAGATATTTTAAGGGGTCAATCTTTTCTATTAGCTTGATTGTATGAGTCAGCATATAATGTCTCAGCTGTTGAGTAGCAAACACAACTGCCAAACAAGATTTCTCTATGAAAGTGTACTTTATTTCATAGCCATTTAATTTTCTACTGATATAGTAGATGGCGTGTTATTTTCCTTCATAATCCTCTTGTGCTAATAGTGCCCCTAAAGAGATATTTGTTGTTGCAATGTACAATATTAGAGGTCCTCCTTCCGTTGGCAGCATGAGAATAGGCAGTGACATTAGATATTGTTTTATTTGATTGAACATTGTTTCACACCCATTATCCCATTTGAAAACAACATTTTTATGCAACAGATGATTGAATGGATGACTTTTGTCTACCAGCTGCGAGATAAATCTCCTGATTGATTAGAGCCTTCCTTGTAGTAATCTGATTTGACTGATATTTCTAGGAGGTGGCATTTCCATTATTGCCTTGACTTTCACTGGATCTACCTCAATGCCCTTTTCTAAGACAATGTATCCCAATAGTTTCACTGATGTGACCCCAAAGACACACTTCTCGGGGTTTAACTTGACATTGAATTTATCTAGCCATGTGAAGATTCTTCTTAGGATATGCAGATGTCCTTCTCTAGTACAATATTTATCTAGGATATCATCCACGTAATCCTCCATGAAGGTGTGCATCATATCATGAAATATTGTTGTCATTGCTCTTTGATAGGTGGCTCCTGCGTTTTTCAGACCAAATGGCATGACATTCCAGCAGAAGGTTCCCCATGGACATGTAAATTCCATCTTCTCTTGATCTTCAGAAGCTATTTTAATTTGATTATATCCTGAGAAACCGTCCATGATTGACAACATGGAATGCCCTGCCGTGAAATCCACAATGATGTCTATATTTGGTAATGAGAAATCATACTTTGGGCATGCTTTATTCAGGTCCCTAAAATCCGTACATATCCTAATGCTATTGTTTGGCTTTGAAATAGGTATGATGTTTGATATCCACTCGATGTAGTCAATAGAACTTATGAATCTAGCATCCAACAATTTCTTTAGCTCAATCTTTACCATTAATGTGATATGGGGATGCATTTTTCTCAATTTTTGCTTTACAGGCTTGACTCCTGCAGGCTAAGACAAATGATGCATGAGAAGATTTGGATCCAAGCATGGTATATCAGAATATGACCAAGCGAAGTTGATACTTCTTTTTTTAAAGAAAGTGATGAATTCTAGTCTCTCTTGATCTGTCATGGATTCTGCCAGATGTAGGATTTTTTATTTTTCTTCACTGCCAATATTTATAGACTATGTTGGTTCTACCATAACTGATGATCACTCATGATAATGTTCTGAAAAAGTTTCAAATCTCCCATATTTTGGTGCCTCAAAGAGGTTTTCACCATTAGATGCATTCTTTATTTTTTATTTTTCTAGATCTAATGCTGACATAGAATGGTTTTCACCATTAGATCTATTATCCCTGTTTTTACTTTTGCAATTGCAATATTTGACACCCTCCTTCTGAGTCATGTTGTTATGAGTATTACGGATAGAACTCGTACTAGGTTCATCATGACATAGGAAATTTATGATGGAATCATCATTTGCAAATATGGGTACATTCATAGGTTCGACAGGTTCCCAATCAATAAGCTCGGGATGGATTAAAGGCATGAAGTCATCGACTTGATTTAGGTTGATGGGGGTAAGGGTTAGGATAGAAATTTTGTCATAGTTGGTATTAGGGATATCGAGATCAATGATGGTACCCTCTTCAAGATCGTCTAGTTCACTTAAGTATGTTTATCCCCACTTGAGTCATCGATATTTAGTGATCCTGATACGAATGTTCTAGACCCAAAGCTTTGTCCCTCCTCACGCACAGGTGCATATTGTTGAATTACATAAATTTGAATATTGGTGTAAGATATATCGAAACAAAAAACTCACTCATATTCATTTGAATCCATTTCAGAGCTATCTCTAACCTGAAGGATTCTTTCAACAACCTTCTTTGTCATTTCTTATTTTTGTTCTTCAGAGTATCCCAATCCTATCTTCTCTTTTGAATGAAGAGTGAGGGGTTGAATAGGTTGTATCATACCTTCCTTCCTTAATCAAACATTTCCTTGTCCCTCATAACCCATTTTTTCTAGGATAGATTTCCCTTTGCCATATTTTTTTGTATTGATATTGACATTCTTGATACTGATATTTGAAGTCGATGGTTCCTCATCTTTGTATAACCAATCAAGGATTGCTTTGTTGTTTGATTCATCCTCTATGGTACTGACTTTTTCAAACCTTTCTTCAAGAACTATGATAGGTAGTGATGTTTGATGTTTGATCATGGATGGTTGACCATATGTCTTTGGAGATGGCATTAATTGTGAAAGGTTAAGTGATTGTTCCATATAATATTTCCCCATTCCCTTGACTACCAATTGGAATTTCTCTTGAAATTTCTGTGATAAAGAAGTTTGGGGATTTGGATTGTCTAATAATTGAGTATCATCAAGACTTGTATCTTTTTCTTTATCCTTCTTCTCTACCCACTTGGTGGTGATATTTGGACATTTTTCTTCATTTGATGATTTTGAACTGCATGCTTCCCTATTGTGAGGCACAAAGGTATATTGAGATATTCTAAGTGTGTCACAATGATGACAATGATTATAATCGGCAGATATAGTAACCTCCTATCCATTTAATGGGAACTTTAAGCATTGGTGATATGTGGAAGGCACTGACTATATTTCATGGATCCATGGGCTTCCTAAGAGTATGTTGTAAGTTAACTCTTTTTCTAGAACTTGACATGCTATGTGTTTCATCATTGGTCCCACTTGAATATATAGAATAATTAATCCCTTAGAGGATATCTCTTCCTCATCATATGCTTTTATAGTCATTTTCCTTCTGGTAATAATAACATCATTTGAATACCCTAGTGCATGAATTAACTTTAGAGTGCAAATGTTCAAACCAGCTCCCCCATCTATTAATACTCTTTTGACACGGTGATTGTGGATCAAGACTTCGATATGGAGTACAGTGTTATGGGGATGGTTTAGTGACACATCATCCTGTTCAGAGAATGATAGACAATGTGTGGTAGTCAAATGCCCCACCATAGCTTGGAATTGGCAAACATCTAGATTTTTCGGTACCATAGTGGCAACTAGTGCTTGTTCTAGAACCTCCTTATGTGATGGTGATAGTTTGAGGAGTTCTAGTATTGATATCTGCGTTGGAATTTTTTGAAGCTGATCGACAATGTTATAAAGAGATGGAGGTGGATATGTGTTTTTAGACCCAACTCCCTTTAACACTACCTTAGATTTCCCCCTACTCGTTACATTTTCTGGTTGATAGTCATGTCGTTCTCTAATTTTTAAAATGTTTATTTGATTTTTAGAGACTTGTATGCTTGGGAGAAAATACAAAGGGGTAGTGTCATTGGTTTTGTGTCTGTTCATGTTATGACCAATGTTATGATCACTTTCTACTTCAGAAAGACAAAGGATCATTTTATCATAGACATGATTGATGTTTTTACCTTTTTTTTCATATATGATGATGCTCCTTTGTCATAGTTTGGTAAAGGGTCCTTGAAGGCTGAATGATCATTATTGTTTTGGGGTCCCGCTACATATATCTTGTTATTGTTGATCAGCTCTTGACCTATGTGTTTTAAATCCATGCAATCATTAGTTTAGTGGCCTTTATTGTTATGGAAGTTGCAGTAATCTACGTCATTCCACCATGGTGGTTTGACCTTTGGATCCCAAACTCTTGCTTCCTGCTTAGTGATAAGACCACTGGTGACTAGTTCTTTCATCGTTGATTCCATTATTTGGCCTAGAGTTGTGAACTGACACCGATTTGATGACTTCTATTATTATTGCAGTTTTGTGATTTCGTTGTTTTGAATGACACTTGACTTGACGATTTGATCGTTGTTTTGATTTTTTGAAGTAGATGTTGTCAAGTTAAAGATTGGTTTGACATTTTGTGGATCATTTGTTGTTTCGTTGGTAGTCGTACTTTGGTTCTTTTGCCAAAATTTTGGTTTATCACTATTGGGATATTGATTGGAGGATTTTGTGTTATTTTATTTGTCATTGAAATTTTTAATAACCCCTCTTTTGACTAGCACTTCTTCAATCTTAAGGTCATTTCCTATCACCTTTTTGAAAGTAGGAGGACATTGCAATTCAAGTCTTTAACTCATCTCCTCCGTCAAGTTGTCAATGAACAACTCCATTTTCTCTTCCTCAGGAATGGATCGAGGATATCTAGTGAACAGTTGTCGCCATCTTTGTAGAAAGAACAAGAATATATCCACTTTGTTTTGTTTTAGGTTATATAGATACGTTATCGTGAAATCATGTTGGATGTTACAAGAATACTGGGAGATGAACCTGTTGACAAGTTCTTCAAAAGTCCTGATACCTAGTTGTAATTTTGAAAACCATTCCATACATGAACCTCCCAATTTTCTTGGAAATAATCTCATCAAGTAAGTTTCCTCTTGAGAAAAATCTAGGCTCATGGTTTTGAATTCCCAGATATGATCAATCAGATCTATCCTTCCATTGTATTTTTCATACTTGGGGAATTTACAATGTCGAGGAAAAGGTATCATGTCAATTGTTGAGTCAAAATGATAAGGACAAATGTCCTGTACTACATACCTTTTGGTGTTCCCTTTTGTCATATCCTGTATTTTTTGTTGTAAGATTTTCATTTGGGATGTTAAGGCAACAATCGGATCTATACCTTATGTGGGTTGCGGTATTTTAGTTTCACTTGTTCTAGGTGCTTCTTTTAGACGATTTACGTCAAAGTCCTTAGGAATCTTAGCACCGATTCAACCAACATTAAGAGGTATTTCGCCATGTCCTGTTCTAAGATATTTTCCATGAATTATTGAATTTGGGATCCTGTTGGGCTGTTTGTATGTCCTTTGGAGTTATTTCATTCTTGTCACTTTGATGTAGACTATTCTAGGGATTTTATTCTGCCATTGTATTTGATGTTTCATGTTCTTGTTCTAAGAGCCTCTATTTTTGTGACCTAATGAATATTGGCATACAAGTTTTTGTTCTTTCTTCCAAAATTTGATCTTCTATGTTGGAAAATGTCAAATGAATTTTTAACAAAGGCGAATAAGATGATAGATCTTACTGATAAGACTAGGTTAAAAAATTGATTACTATGCCTTATTTCGTGATATATAGGATGATAATATCCTGATGATGAAACTTTAGCATACTAATTGACTATGTTTTGATTTGACACTTTATGATTTGCAAGATCTACGTTTTAGTTGAAAAGATTGGAAACTTGTATGAACCTATCTGATTTTGGTCTCTAGACAGTGATTCTGATAAAAAGATACTTATGTTCTCATAAAAATCTATGTGATAAATGACAGACAAACTAACTGGTATGATTTTGGAACTCTCTATTTTGAAAGCGCTAAATTAGAGTTCAGGGGCGCTAAAATAGGTGATGGAAGCATTATTTCGCAAAAGCACTAGAGTAGAGTTCAAAAGCATTGAAACATATGATGGAAGCACTATCTTTATAGATGTGCTAAAATAGTGCTCGAAAGTGCTGAAAAAGATGATGAAAGCGCTATTTGATGGAAATGCTAAAACAGTGACCGTAAACGCTAAAACACTGCTTGGAAGCGCTATTTTATAAAAGCACTAAAATAGAATCTCGAAACACTGAAATAAGTTTCTAGATTGCTAAAAAAAGAATTTTTTGATTTTTTATACTCCCTATTGTAAAATTTGATTTGGCATTGTGGCATATTCTATCATGGGTTGTGGGAAGTAGGACTGACGTATGCATTGACTACGGTTGTGATACTATGTGAGGGCTCTCCTTTGGAAGAAAGCTCATGAATAAAGTGGTTCTACAACATAATCAAGAGTATGACCTCTAGCAAAGTCATGATACCTATGAATGAAGGTTCTATGTTGTAAAAATATCTTTCGATTCTGATATAAGAAACGCCTTCTTTTTAAATTATCCCGATAACTGAGTGGTCTCTTGGGTTTGGTGATTTTGATCTTTCTCTTGATAAACTTGGTCAATTTCCACTTTCGAATCATGAATTTCTTGACCTAATTTGATTTGATGTCTTCCGAATGATCTTTTATCTGATTCTTAATGATTTTGTGAAAACACAACAAGAAAATTGTAGAATAATTGTTTTAATTTGAATAGATAGTGTATATTCAAGAACCACGAATGGTCCTTATTGATTTTCATGGGTTATTTTGAAAAATGCACACAATTTAGATAGACTCGCTCTTAAGGTCAAATAGGTCACCGCTATACTCAAAATCCCACATCTTGAAATTGCGTTGACACACACAACCATGTCACCCACTAGAGGGCACCTGTGTTTTTGTCGTTTCTAGGTGCACACTCAGAGTTGGATTTCTCATCCTCTAAGCAAACAATCCTTGGAAATTATATGGTGAGTGTCTTGGGGGCAGATTCTTCCCTCCCCTTGCATTGTGAGTATGACAATGTTTGGTTATTGACTCAACTGGATACTGCACTATGGTTTGTAGATAGGGCTTTCATGTGGTGCGGCAATTGATAAAATCCCTTAGGAGACCTCCCAATCTTTAGAACAAAGATTTTGGGGATGGTTATCTTGTTCACTACCATCAAGTTGGAATTTCATCAAAAACTTTCGTTTTGATTAGAGTGGGTTGGAATCCTTAGCTATAGGCATTCCCACTTAGGTTGTTCCTGTAGGGTGAGTACTTTTTCCCACTACGGTAGGCCTTCTAAAGGTTTTAATAAAAGCATAAATTTGCATGAAAATAAGGATGACTCTGGTGCTTTGATCACCCAATTAAGGGGAGAGCATAAGCCTAATCACCACACAAGCAGAATAGATAAATGATTCATTTTAAAGCCCAAAAGACAAATTTGTTAATCTATGTGAAGATTTTGCTCCAAAAAAATCATGGTGTACTTTTTAACTGATATTGCAAAAGTGTGATGGCTACCCTAGGATTGATAAATTTTTAAACCAAATGACTATACTAGGAATGGTTCATTTTAGTCTAACTATATCAAAATGAAATTCTGGCTGTGATCACGTCGAATCCAGATCAAATTTACAAAAGCGCTAAAATAGTCCACAAAAGCACTATAGTTTTTACCTGATGCACTAAAATCGAAAGCATTGAAACAAAGTACCGAAGCACCAAAGTTTTCCACGAATGAGCTAAATCATCTTTTCTGGAGATGGGTTATCGATGCGCCGAAACAATTCATAGAAGTGCTATAGTAGAAAGCACTAAAACTTTTGATGAATATGCTATAGTATCATAGAAGTGCCAAAACAGAGCATGAAAGTGCCATAGTTTTCCACAGATGCGCTATAGTTATTGATGAAAGCGCTAAAAAAGAACACGCTAGAAACCTGTGCGACACTTTTTCAGAAAAAATGATAAAAATTGGGGTTAAAGCCCCACGACGGGCACCAAATTGTAAGTGTGAATAATTATAAAGGAAATAAAGCACTTCTTAATGAAATATTGTATCAAATATTAAGCTAATAATCTACTAAAAGTGTCTCATTGTCTCCTATCTTCAAATATTTATTAAGCTATTGTGCTCTCATATTTAAATAACACTATAATTGTTAAAATAACAATCTAAAGAATGGAATGATGTTGATGCAATCATATGAAGCTAATATGATAAATACTAGAATGATTAAAGAAACTCTTGTAGCATGGATTGAAATAAAAACTTATAAGTGAAGCTACAAGAGGTAGCCATGATTATGGAAACTAGAATGTTGGATGCTTGGATGCTTGATGCTTGATGCTTGAATTCTTGCAGAGTAAACTTGATAACCTGGGATCCTTTTCTTGGTTGAATGAGGCTTTATTTATAGATTTCCTGGCTGTAGAAATGCACAGGGATGGCAAAGAGAGGCTTGGATTCAATTTGGAGGATTGAATGGTGACAGATGGAGGAGATTGAGAAGATTTTGGAGATTGTCTCTACCCATGAAAACACCAGGCACGAGAAGAGGAAGGATTGATGGAAGAGGATTGAGAGATAAATTTGCAATTTATCTCCAATTCTTCCCGTGAAGTTTCAATCAATTAATTTTGACATGATTTTGACATAAATTAGACATAGGATATCTAATTTGATTTCGAGGAAATATAGAGGAATATTCGTTATGCCTTAATTTAAATATTTTTGACTTATTTAAATTAGCAAAAGAGGGATAAATAATTTAATAGAACAAACTATACAATTTGTTTACTAAATTGAAATGGTAGAATATGGTAATTAATCATTGACCTTTATTTAATTAGTTTAAGATTTGATGTGATAGAATAAAGATAGGGAAATGATAATTAAATCAACAAAGTATTTACTTTTTTTTATTTAATTAAGATGAGATAATAGAAGAATTGGAAGAATTTAAATGTGAATGTGAACATGAACTATGTAAATAAATATTTCTATTTATTCAAACAGTAGAGGAATTTAGGATAATTAATCAAATAATTCGTATTTAATTAATCGGATTCTCCAAACCAATTTTAGGTATATACAGTTCCCATGGATGGAAACACCCAATCTTTACAATGTAGGAGATGTGTGGTGTTTGTAGTCTCCATCACCCTCCATTCTCGAATATGAACCCAAGCATGGTAGTTGCTAGGATTTTCAATACAATTTGGCATCCTTCTTTTTTATAACCATTTTGTACCTCATCCCAATGTCATTACAACAAATGCTACCTCTGATTGCAAGCAAGGAATCCAAACATTACTATAGGTGTTTAGACTATCTCCTATAATCTTAAGTAGCTTCCAAATGCCCCTCCTATCTTTCCACACATTTTTCTTCCCTCTTCCCTCCCCAAAATAACTTTACAACTCACCTCAACCCTACTCACCTCTATCCATGTCTTCCTTTAGGCTTTTTTACTCTAAAACAAAGCCCAAAACTGTAGATTAATGGAGGGTTTTGGGTCTCTTTCCCTTTGTGTATCATATCCATTCATAGCTATGAAGGATTGAAGGGTCACCATGCTTCCTTAATGGTACAATAGCCCACTATCTCATGCCCTGCACCATGCTTCTACACACTTGCACCCTACCCTTTTAATTTGGCTTGTCTCCTTCCCTCCTTTATTCTTTGCCAACTGCTTTGATCCCCCACACTATATCAAATTGAAATGTCTACTCAATTTATTTATTTCCTTGACCACACGATGTCAGAGTAAGATGGTCTTCTAGGGGGATGGGACAATCCACACACTAATGAGGGATTATGTGGAGGAAGGAATACTATTTGAAGACCTTATACATCTGAGTTGGTCTAGCGGTGGAGAACTTATACTCTTGAAAGGGAGGTCACAAATTCAAATCCTATAGGGGGTAAGGTATGTACACCTTGTATTGTGGAGCATGAGTTAGGTGCCTCCCTCATATTGGGAGTATGAGGAGTCCCATATACTGTAAGCCATTTGTAGACCCAAAAAATAGATTGCCTAGTATCATGGCCTATAAAAGGACCTTTCCTTTTACTTTCCTTGTTGGAGAATCTTACGAGTTTCTCATGAATTACCTTAGATACTTTGAGAAACTCACATTCATGGTTTCATTTTACCCTATAGGCTATCTAATTTTTTTCTTGGTAGACACTTATTATCCTCACAGTCAAAGATGAAGGCTAGCATTTTACAAAGGTTTTTTGTGTCATTCTTAAATTATTTTAGTGGAAAATGGAACTTGATGGGCTACTAAGAATGATGGACAACTATCTCATTCAATAATTCAAATTTTGTTGGGACACCATCATCCTATAAAGAGTTATTTGACTTTATAGTTAAGTCTAGAAGGTAAATATATATGGATATTAAACTTGATAGGGTTTGGTGACAATCACAAACAATGCTATTTTTGGGTCAACGTTTTACACATTGTACACATTTTTGTATATAATCTATGTACACTATGTTGTTTGTGTAGTTATTGTTAGTTGGTAAATATATTTTAAATTTTATTTGTTTGGTTGTTGAATGCACTTTTCTATGTAGATTTGTACCCTTCTTAAAATAATGTGTACCATCCTTATAGTAGAAAATTACTAGTCCCACATCAACTTTATATTGTATGACAACTTCATTGGATCATAGGTGTGATGTCAATAAATTCATGGTAGTTATTTAGTTTATCTTGCACAATAATATTATATTTTAACCTTGGTTGATCATTGAGGGTCCATTATTGTAATTTATCGAGTGGTCAAGGTGGGGGATATTTCTTGGTCTTTCTCAGCTTGGATTATCTTAATGCCTACACTTCATAGTACCACAGCTACTTATCCCAACTGACAACAATTCCTACCAATCACCATAATTGACAAATCACCTTTTGTGTGCTTTAAGAGTTTTTTAGGAGCCATAACTTTCACCCACAATGTTAGATTTTTGAATTCTTATAGGAGTAAAAATACTCCTTATCAACACTTCATAGTAGTGCATGTGATTTTTCTAAAATCTAATCTAGGTGTCTCTTTTTCTAGTTTGAAGGTACCATTGTCTCTTTTTTTTTATCACAAACAACTTTTTCTCACAAAGTCAAATTTTGATTTTTTTTAAAATTGATTAGAAAATAACAATGAATGCATTTGTAACCTTCAATTATCTATTTCAAAATAATTTTTGTTAATTTTAAAAAATTCCATGTGTTGGAAACAATCTAATTTAGTTTTTTTAGTTGTACACATTACACTTTGGTGTTGATTGTTATTTTCTTGGGGGAGTTGCAATTACATCCTTAATATATTTCATGGGGGTAAGGTATGATTCAAGTGCCCATTTAATTTTCTCTCTTGGTGTTTATTTCTGATCATGACCAAAACAAGAACTCTTAAGCTCCTCACTTCACATAACTATCTTAAATAGAAACTAAAATTGAGACAACTATTGCAACCTAAGAGACATTGAAAAATGTTTAATGACAAACCACCTAAATTCACTAAGAAGTGTAGAATTTTTTTAATAGAAACAAGTTAGATGGAGCCACTAGGATCATGGGATTGCATATATTTGATTTGATGAATTATTTAATATTGTATAGTACACAACACCTTAGTAAGTATGAGAGAAACTTGATGATTTATATGGCACCATTAATGAGTTATGTGTTTTGTAACTAAAATAATATTTTACATCACTTTCTTCAAACTATTTTCCTTCTATTCAAGAATTTCTTGCAAGGTTGAAATTTTTTTATTGTAATTGAAAGATTGTGGAAGCGATAATAATGATAAAGAATGTATCTTATTGGTTTTGTCTAAGTTGAAGGACCTATTTTAGGTATTTTCATCCACTTTCTATTCTACTATGGATGCCTTGGCGATTAAATATTAGATAATCACCTTTGAGTTATTTTGTGGTTGTCTTAGGAAATATATCAAGATAATTCTAGTAAGATCCACACACATACTAATAAAAATAAGACTTTATGTAGAGGATAAATCACACACAACACAATATATGATCATGAGGCAAGATGCCCTAATATATAATATATGCAAAAATATAATAAACCCTTGAGGTAGGTTAACACCAAAAAATACTTCTTATAAAATAAGCCACTCCTCCTACATTGACATCTCCATCCACTTATATAAATTATAATATCATATCCCTAGGTACATAATATACCATCACTCCTTGAAATGTTTCATCCTCAAGACATGAGAAGAAGATAAATGCTAAAGTTGATGCCACTCATTTTAAATATGATGTCATGATCTATCATCCAACCATCCATAGGTGATCTTCACAACAATTTTAGCTTATTGTACCTATATCCTCTCCTTTATCCACACTTCATGTTGTAGCCATACAATTGAACTCTTCATGATAGTATGTCCTTTTTTACCATGAATAACCAATACTTGTGTGATTCTATTGACCATTGTAATTTCTCCCTTGATTCCATGTAGATTCATAGTGATTTAATTTTTTATTCCATGTATTGTTATTCATCCATGATTCTTGAATCTCAATATTATGTGGATGCCTATATATTGCATCCCTTGATATCTTTAAAACCTTATTGTATTACTCGAGTAAAAGTACAAACTTGTGTCATACTTCTATAAAGGAAACAACCAACATTGATCCACCTTTTAACTTGAATCCCTAAAAAATGACATATGTGTTTTGAATTTTGAAATTATATAAACTAATAAAATGTGTATTTTTAGTGCATTTTATGTTTATATTTTTTAGAAAATTTAAAAAATATTTGAATATATTATTTTATAAAATTTCCACTATAGTTTAGTTGTTGATAAAAACCTAAAAAAATGAAATGAAATGGGACATCGCTCTTTATATAGTAAATTTATTATTTTCCTTCAATTTTATGTATTTATAACTTAACTTTAGTGCGTGGATTTATTTTTTCTCAATTTTGACAAATGTATTTTTAATAAGGTTTAAATATGCATGTATTGAAAATACAACTATTTCCATAACTATTTACCCAAAATAGAACAAAAAATTTACCATCTTGACATATAATCTTTTATCTAGTGCATCATATTTTTTAATTTTTTTAATAACTTTTATTTTATTTTCTTGATATGATAATGCACCTTATATTTTGGTGTTGATCTAACCTACTTTTAATAAAAAATAAAAAAATATATAAACAATAATTAAACTATTAAAAAAATATTTTTTGAAACTACACTTACAGGTCTAAAAAGAGTATTTTTATATTTAAAAAATGTTATTTATATGAGTAGGAGATTTTGAAACATTTTTTTTTTTTTTTGAATAATCTTTTTTTTTTGTAAATTAGCCTCAAAGTGGTGCTACATATGCATTTAATAAACAATTTCAATTGGAAGAGTTATGGCCATGTATAACTTATGTAGAATGGATTTGGATAGATCATATGTTTGACTGAAATCAACTTTTAGTTGGAAATGCTTAAATTCACCTTGTCCTAATAAGTTCACCGACAGTGTGAAACAACTTTGTACTTTTACCCTTTCACCATTTGTTGCCACTTTCTTTTTTGACCCAAGAAGTTGATTCCAATTGCCACTAACTATTGTAATTGATCCTTTGATTCCATGTAGATTCATAGTGTTTGACTTATTTATTCCATTTAGTATCATTCCTCTATGATTCTTGTCTTTCACAATAATGTGGATGCCTATATAAGCACCCATTGCTATCTTTGGAACCTTATTTGACTCTTCAACATTTTTTTACACTTGATTTGTTGAATCAATAAGTTTAATATTTTCCTCCCTTTTTTTGTATATTTGGATCCTCTTGTTTGTCCTATGATTCTTAGATGAACTCTTTAATAAATTTTTGAAATTTCTCCACATTTAATTTTCTTTGGTCTTTATTATGTATATTATCTTTCAAAGTATTTTTTTTCCTCCTCTATCAAAAAATCATAAACTTATTTTTTATATTAATGTTTATTGTTCTTAAAGATTCCAACCAAATATAGTCAAGAATAATATCCAACCCATCCATATCTAAAGTATACAAATTTGAATGCAAAACATATTTATCCATACAGAGTTTCAAGTATTCAAAAAATTGAATATCCTTACCTTTATTTTATTGTCCTTGATTTGTTTTCCTTGTACCTAGGGTTTCTTGGATAATTCCAAGTTGATGATGTTATAATTTATACTTACGTTTACAAAAGTAATAATATTTGTCTTTTGAAAACATCCATGAAATTGAAGGATTGAATTTTTCTTCCTTGGAGCTAAAGTACATGTATTTGCATCCATCATCTTCTTTTCATCTCCTTCTCTTTCTCTTTTTTCATTTCTTCTTCCTCCTCTTATTCTTTTGGATCCCATTTATCCAAGAAACTATTTTCAATTTCCTCCTCAAAACTATGCATAATAGTATTGGGTTGTAAAATGGCATGAGCCCAACATCTAGGAATCAAAGGAATTTTTTTATTAAATAGTTTTCTAAGGTCTCTAGGATACTAATTCTCAAATTTCTAAGATGGCTCAAGAGAGATAAAACACTATTTAAAATTATCTTGGTAAGAATTCTCTTCTAAGTTTGAGATGGTCAAGTTGAAGCCTAATTTAAGGGGTACACACTTATTTATGGTGCATGGATAGATGAGTTACCAATTTTAATGCAAGCTAAAATAAGTAAACAATGAAAATGCATGAACTACTCACATTAAAAAAAGTTGCATTCTACTCTAACTATTGATAAAAACACAGAAAATAACAAGGGTTAGAGAGATAGAATCTAAGTAATCTGAAGGATGGAATTTTTTCTATAAGAGGAATAAACTAGTAGTTGATAAGGCTCCTTCCTAATTTTTAGTAGCACAATTGATCAAGATGTGGTGTTTTCTCAACAGGAGCACTCACTTTCAAGCATTCAAGGCAATCAAACATAATATATATGCATAGCAAGAGGGTTTGAAGACAATAAATTGGAAATATTTAAAAAAAAAAATCTTTATATTCAAGTAAAATTATAGTTCATTACATCAAATAGTCCTATAAAACCCTTGAGACAATATGGATCCACTAATATTATAGCTTAAGATTACAAAGAAAGTTGTAGAGTTTCTAGTAAAACTACATTTTTATTCCATTTTGACTAATATCCCTAATAATAACCTTACTTGAATTTTTTATTTCATCACATATTTCAAGGAACATGAAAAAATATTTTAAAATTCAAGGGCCCATATAAATTTTACAATAATAAACTAGATTTATGTGCATATATCTTCATTTATAATCTAATATAGTGAGAATGAGCATAATGAATGTAAATATTCTCTTGAGGAAGTATGAATCTATAAGTGGTTTGTTGGCTTGAAACAAATAGAAAAAAAAAATGAAAATATTCATCCTTTTTTATATTTGAAATCCATGGGGCTCCATGAACCATGCTAGTATTTACTTCTTCATCCACCCAATCATCCATTTGCAATGTTAAAATAAACACACCTTAAAATTCTACACAAACAATGGTAAAAGAGTTAAAACCATGAAAACAATGTTTAAATTTGAGCTAAAAATGTGTTTTGAGAGCATACAAGTCCTTTAAACTCACAATTAGGTCTTTTACAAGGTTCACACTTGTAGAACCCAAAATTTTCATTCAAAACCCTAATGTTTTCCCAAAATTTCATCAAAAACCTAAGTGATTTGCCCATTTTAAACCCCTCATTTTCCTATCTTTTCATGAAAAAATCATTCACTACCTTTTAAAATAGCTTATACCCTTTACCGCTACCTTTATATTCATTTTTATATCACTTACCACTTTACAGCGGCCTCCCAAAATGGGCTTGCGGGTTGGTGGTAGCGGTTAATAGGCTGGCGTGTATTCCATACCGCCACACTATGTGCAGTCTAAGCATAGACTGCGGTAGTGTGGTGGGTGGCGACATGACCGGTGAAGCACCAAAGAGGGCAGTTACCACTCCCCTGCAGGTGGTCAACATGGAGACTATTGTTGCACGGTAAGTGGTTTGTAAGCAGTGGACATGGTGGTAGAGAAGGCACCACAGTATCGTAGCCAGTCATCAAGAAGACCACAGTAGCGTGGTAACAACTAGTGGGGGACGAAAGTAGTGAGGTGATAGTTTGCAAAGTGGCTACCGCGGTACCACTGGCAGTCAGGACAATGGCCATGGTAGTGTGGTGAACAGGGTCAACAAACGGTGAGGTAGCGGTCAACATGGGTACTGTTGATAGCAAATACAAAGACCGTGGTAGAGTGGTAGGAGGAATGGAGATGGCTAATAGTTACCCCACAGTACCATGAGAAAGCATCGAACATACCACGATAAGGCAGTAATTGTGAGAAGAGGTGACAACACATGTTGGTACCACCATACCGCGGGGAGATAACGTGAAGACAATGGTAGCGTGGTAGAAAGGAATGTGGCGGAGCGGTCAAAGTCAATACCACTAAACCGCAAGGTGTAAACACGTAGGTAGTGGTAGAGTGGTAGGGAAGGAGGAAGTTGTAGCAGTCACTGCTATACCGTAGTTGGTCAACATGTTGACCATGGTAGAGTGGTAGGCATAAAAGGAGACTTCGCAGCAGTAAATAAAGAAAAATGTAAAGAGCAATTAGGTTATAAAGTAAAATAAAGGCTTGTCTAATGTTAAAATATTTAATTTTCCAAAAGGCAACCCAATTAAATATTTTAAATCTTTGTGATAGAATGTAAATGGTTTTACCAGAAAAGTGAAGGGTCATGACTCTTTAGATATGATGTATAAATATTTTTAAAATTTAGTTGCAGAGGGGTGAGTGTAGGAGTCAAATTTTTCTGATTGGGAATGGGAATAATGTACAAATCTTTCTTGAAACAGAGCAGTGGAGATTAATGTTTTTTAACTGGTGAAAACCTTCATGTTTTAGTTGTTGTGTTGCAATAATTTACATTCTTTTATCTGGTTCTCTCCAACTTGAGATCCTTTAATTTTTTAAATCAGCATATCAAGTATAATCTCTAATTAATTAGAATGTATTCCCATTTTGTGTGATTTTTATTTGTTGGTGTCTGTAAGTCAGAATTAAATCACTTCAAGTAAGTCACAACAATTTTAGGATTTCTTTAGGGTAGTTAAAGAAGAACTAGGTTAAGAAACATTCCAACACTATTTATGTAAGACATAAATAAATGAAGTTGTATTCCAATAATTGGGATCTCATTTTCAAAGTTCCTAACAACTAGAATTAAACCAAAGAAGGAAAACACATATCATTTTCTATTTTTTGACTCCATTGCCCATGTGGATAGAAGGCATTGATCTACCACAACCTAGAGAATTAATTTCATATACAAACAACATTTTCAAATCCTTTCATTTCTACAGTAGGAGTAGGAGTAGTTGTAGTGATTTTATCTATCCACTTCCCTTTGCCATTGTGGGTAGATTTTTTCACAAGAAATATATTTCAATCTGCATCATTCACATAGGTTCACCCACCTTGGTCTAGTAGAACCTAAAGAGAAGAAGGTTCAATTGCATCAATTGTCCTTGTACATTGGAAAAAAGTGTTGTGAGAGCTTGGCAACCTCTCGTGGTTCAAACCTATGTTTTTGAGAACCAACTATTTGGCTACTCTGCTGGGGAATACTTAGGAAGATTTTTCAGCCTTTCCATTTATTGAGTCAGCAAAGTTTTATATTTTTATTTTTTTTGGAGATTCTGCTGGGGCAAACCAAAACAATCCATTTCATTTTCCTAATTTTAGAAAAGTAGGTGGTGACTCTATTTCATTTGATAAATAATTCATGGGTGTTATGAAGCGGTAATATTTTGTCAAGACAGTAGAAGAAGAAAGAAGACAACAGTCAATAAGGGAGTTGAAGGAATTGAGACAACAGAGGCTACAAGTTGAACAAAAGATGCTATAAGTGAACCAACAATTATGGCAATTGGGAGTCAAATGTGCTTCGAATAAATCACCAAATGGGTCATCATGCTATGAGAATGAAGACAGAAATGCCAAGAGTTCTTGGACACCACAAATACCACATGATACAATTGAGAAGAGTTTTGGAAACAAAGGTAATGTACTCTATTCACAAAAAAATACTTTTGATGAGTATATTCAAATTGAAGAGATTAAAAGAAATCTTGTGGATGCCTTTTTTGACATAAGGAGATATAAGGGAGAATTTGTGAACTCTCTCTACAATAGGATGGTAGTTGTCTATATGCAATTACCTCCTCATTTTAGGCCCACAAGACCCAGATTTGTTGCACAATTTTTAAGAGCATCAGAGCCTGAATCAATTTATTGGTCAGAGTCCTTAAAACAACAAGCCTTTAATGTAGTAAATAAATTTGTTGATTCCATGCTTGGGATAAGGTACATGGATACTAGCAATAATAAATCTAGTAGTGATATCATGGATGCTCAAACAATGCAACAAACAAAGGAAGCATGTGCTACTAGAATTTCTAATGACAATTTTGTAGATTTGGAAGATGATTGCAGCATTAATGATATTGGTTGGGACACATCATCTGGGGAGTACATTGGCAATGCTTCAAAAGCTGAAATAGGAGAAGGTACCATGCCATCCAACAATGAAGATATGGAGAGTCTCTCTTCCATAATATATTGTGATCCAAATTGTGAGGATGAAGTTATGGATGTTGATGTAAAACAGGGTGATTTCCAAGAAGTTGGAGAAATAGTAGAAGATCTGGATGAAACATGTTCACTTAGTAGTGAGAAATTTTTAGATTTGTTAACTCTTGAATACCAGAAGTATGCACATAAATATGATTTCTAAGTTTTGGCTCCAACCTATATTTTCTTTGACAATGAGGATGCTATGTGTAACAATTCATATGACTCCATGTGCATCTCTCACAGTGATGAAGAGATCTTTGAAGCTGATCAAGAATCCTTGTCTGTCCAAGAAGAGGTATGTGACTTGAATGATTTTTTCCTACAAGAAAAAGATATTGGTTTGCATGTTATTGATGATGAGTGTCCAACATTTGTTGATTCAAGTATGTATAAGAATGACTGTATGGATCAAATGTATGTGTCAATGCGAACTAGTGATAGGAAATAAATGGAAAGTGATTTGATTGTTTTAGAAGATATAGAATTTTTTGGTTGCCATGAGAAGCATTCAGATTTTCAAATCCCAATACAGTTGCAGGATCATTCAATAGTGTATGATAATGAGCAATATTATGATTTTTTTGAACCTAGATACACTTTGTATGTTGAAGGTGATAAAGGCTTGCCATATGGTGATAGGAATTATGAAATACAAAATGGTGAAATGAATATGAGTCAGATTGAACACAGTGATTTTATGGAGGCTTTCAATGGCTGTGCATGTTGCAGGGTAGGTGGAATGGATAGTTTCAAAAGAAACCTAATGAGCTCTAAACAGAATAAGGTCTATAATAGAGGAAAGTGCAGGTTTTTATTTTTTTGGGTGGCCTGGGGCCATCCCTTATGGTTTGATTTTTGAACCATAGCAGGTACAAAGGATTAAGGATTGCCAGTGCATGGACAATTCTTTGCAAAACCTCTTTAAAAAATTATTTTCCATGCGTAGTAGTTTTAGGAATCTTTTAAGGGTCTAGGTTTGCCAATACATGGACATTCTCAGAAGTTCCCTTTCTGAAAGTGTTTTTTTTTCCTTTCCATGTATAGTAGTGTAGGGTTTTCCATTCTCCATTTGCTCCATCTTCCATAATATTCATCTGTTCATTCCCTCCATATTCCATTGCCTTCATTTTCATCCTTTACTTGGTCTGATCTCCCAAAGAGTTCTGGATTTTTGCAGTGATTGAAAAATCACTCATCCCCAATAGAAGCCACTAGTAGAACCAAAAAATTTCATTAAAAAACCTAAGTGATTTTCCCATTTTAAACCCCTCATTTTCCTATCTTTCAATGAAACAATCATCCACTACCTTTTAAAATAGCTTATACCCTTTACCGTTGCCTTTATATTCATTTTTATATCACTTACCGCTTTACCGCGATGTCCTAAAATGGGCTCGTGGTATGGTGGTAGTGGTTAACAGGTGTTGATGGTTAAAATGACACAAACAACATTAAAACAAAATAGTTCTACTCTATTTCTCCTGAAAAAGAAAGACTACATGTAGTGGCCTAACTCCCAAGGTCCTGGTAGTTGGTTCTCAACTGTCTGATGTCACTCAATTGGTTCATGCAACTGTAATATTCAAGGGGCCTATGCTAGTAACAAAGGATTCAAGCTATGACTCTCTTTATCAAAATAGTTCATGTAAATCAATGGGTTTTAAATAAAAGAAAAAGATAGATCCAAGGGGTAAATCAGTAAGTATGAATTAAATTTATCTAATATCCAAACATATACTTTTAACAATGAATGTTTTCTTAACCAATCACAAAAACCATAGCATGACACAACCCACAGTATGACTGTACCATCGTATACATCTTAGGTGCTTAATTCAATTCCTCTATTCGCATATCACAAGTATTTCCAAGATTTCAAAACAACACACATTCATTCATCATCAAAACTATAGATCAACAGACTTCAATAACTTTAATTCAATGACAATTTAACAAGATAATCTTTAAACCTGGTTTCTTCTAATGACTTTCATCACATAAGAAACTATCATGCTTCAGCACAATCACTGGCATTCAGGTGGATTATAACTCATTAACCTTATCAAACAACACAATTCAATGCAAACTCCATATTTTGTAAACCTGCAATTCTATTAACTGTAAAAAGATCTGTACAATGTATCTCTGCAAAACTCTATAAAATTCTATCTCCTAGCACTAGGTAAGCCAATCCAATTCTCAATTAGCCGACCCTTACAATGTGATACCCATCTGGTATTTATAGATATACAAAAGAAGTTCGAACTTCACTTCTATCTTAGGCTTTCCACCTTTTTAGGAACAATCAACTTTCTTGGAAACTCAGATCAACTTTGATCTTGAGTTCTTACATTATGCATTCAGTTTGATCTAACAATAGAAGATAGAAATAGAAGAAAAGAAGTCATGTGCCCTCAAGACTGTCAGTGTTGCATGCATGCAACATGCAAGGAAAAAGAACATCATGCATGTGAAGCTGGATCCGCTATGAACTCATCATAACTGGTGAAGACTTGTTGTAGCATATCCATATCTGGCCCATCAATCCAATCATCTTCAAATTTGATGCGATCCAACTCAACTGCAGCAAACTCTTTCATACTTTTTACCTTGATCAATTCTCTCCCTGCAGCTTTTATTTCTTCTTTGACTTCTACAAGCTGATCTATCAATAAGTACTGGCCACTGTCAATATTAACGTTGGACACTGAACTAATAAAAGAAACACAGTGATATGTGCAATATAGGAGTCAACAATCCTTTGCATTCTCCCTGTCAAGTTTGCTCATTTTGCAAAGGTCTCTTCATGTAATTCTTCAAAGCTATACTGGCCCAAATTAGTATCTATGATATCTAACCAGTCTGATTCCACCTTGCTTACTTTCACCACCGGATTCCTATGATCATACCTCAATGTATAAGGTAGCTGTTCTGGTTTCACCTTTTTGATTTTCGGTGCTATTTTTGATGTTCCAACCAGTTGATTCCTTCGAGCAACCTCTCCTGATGTTCCTGACATCTCTCAAATCTCCTGTAAGCAAACCTCTAATTAGACCTTTAGATAAATCATCATAGAACATGCTTTTAAAACATACCTGTCACACATATATCAGAGTCGGAACCAGACAGAAGCTCAAAACAATCTCTTTTACAAAACCGGTGGAATCGGAGCAAAAAACGATATAGGAACTTCGCCTAATAACAAACAGGCTCAAAGTCGGAGTTAGGAAGGTTATCAAAACCGGGATCAGAATGAAAAAGTGATTTGGTTTTCTTCGAATTCTCATTTTCATATTCTATTTCCATTCCACCTCCACCTCCGATTTGATCATCGTTACTTTGAAGAAAGACTTTCCATTATACGGAGAGTTGGACACAGGATGAAAATGGAACTGATAACCTTCGCAAACAAAATTCTTAAATTCAAGATCAATTTTGATCCCGCCTCCGCCAGTTATCACATACGTCAAGGAAACCTTTTAAAACTCAGAATCAGAAACAGGATAAAAACGGAATTAATAACCTTCGCAAACAAAATTCTTAAGTCCATAATCCATTCCAATCTCGCCTCTACCTATGCTAATCATGGCATCATCAAATTTATTCATTTTCAACATAGCTGCATGATTTAGACCTAGGTCACCATACAATGGCAAAGGAGCTTTAAAAATACCATACTCATATGACCATGGGGAATCAATGGCATTCCAAGATATCATTTTTTTATTTAAAGTAATTGCAGAGACCAATGAAACCCTAATCTAACAAACCTAATAAAACTAGGGCACGGGTTTAAAACCCTGCCATTCTACTAGACGACGAAACCCTAAATTAAACAATAAATCTAATCTACCATAACTCAGTGTAAAATATATAATCTACCTCACGCCATTAAAAACCTTTAATCTAATCTAATCTACTACAACTCAAAAACTAAACACGACGCAATCACAATTAAGACATGAAAGTGACAATGCCCAAAACTAGAAAGAAATGACACGATAAAACAAGACAACAAAGATTAAAGCAAAACAAACAAGCCAAAACAAGAACCTACTCATTCAATCACACCGATGATCATAAATTTGCTTTAAAACACAATGATTGAACACGGGAGCAGATATAAAGCAAAACACAACAAAGATAAAAGACCTACCTCAAATGCAAACAAAGCCAAGCCAACTTTATAAATCAATTTGCACACAATATCCCTTCTCTATCTCGATCAATTTTCTCAAGCGAACTCTGCTATTGCTCTTCGCGCTCTCAGACTTGTAATAATAACAATAATGATCGGCTTTAACCGTTAATAAAGGAAAATATGTGAATTTCTACCTACACCAGCAACCACCATTAATGCATTAAAACACAATAAAGGTGGAGTCAGTGCTGTAAGAGAACGAACACTGGTCTGCAGTGCAACTTTAGTCAAAAAAGTCAATGACAAAAATTGGCAGGGGCAGAACTAAAAAGGAAACAGGATCTTAAACTTATAAAATTTCCAAACCTTATTCCCATTCTAGCTCTGTGTCCAACAACTAAAAACAAAACAAAAACAAATACAAAAAGTTAAGTAAAAGACCAACCTAATAAAACAAAACACCAAAACCTAGACAAAACAAACATTAAAAAGTAGCGGAGGCAGGATCAGAATAGAATTTGATGTTTGCAAATTTTGATAACAACCATCCCAATTCCCACTTCGGCTCCGCTTCCGCTAAAGACCAAAAACAAAGGAAAATAAAAGACTGTCGGGATAGAACCAAAAACAAGCTTCAAAAGAACTTTCAGAACCCGATTCAGCTCCGGTTCCGATTCCAATTCCAACAGAGAAACCAAAGAAAAACAAAGTATTGGCAAAACTAGACTCCAAACTTTGTTTCAAAAACAACCAAGTACAAAAAACACTGTGCATGGTCTAAGCATAGACCATGGTAGCGCGACCAAGGAAAAAGATGGGGTGGTTATGCAAGGCATAACAATAGGCTGGCATAAATTCCTAACCGCCACACTACGCGTGGTCTAAGCATAGACCACGGTAGCGCGGTGGGCGGTGAGATGACCAGTGAAGCAACAAAAAGGGCAGTTACCGCTCTACCGTGGGTGGTCAACATGGAGATCGTGGTTTTGCGGTAAACCGTTTGTAAGTAGTGGAGGTGGCAATAGATAAGGTATTACGGTACCATAGCCAGTCATCAAGCAGATTGCGGTAGCACCGTAATAGCCCATGGGGGATGGAAGACGTGAGGCAATAGTTTGTAAAGCAACTATTGGGGTACCGCTGGCAGTTAGGGCAGTGGCCGTGGTAGTGTGGTGACTAGGGTCAACAAATGACAAGGTAGCGGTCAACATGGGTACCATGGTATTGTCAATAGCGAATACAAAGACCATGATAGAGTGGTAGGAGGAGTGGAGACGACTAACAGTTACTCCGTAGTACCGTGAGCAAGCATCAAACAGACCACGATAAGGCAGTAACAATGAGAAGAGGTGACAACATATGTTGGTATTTCCATACCGTAGGGAGACAAGGTGAAGACAACGGTAGTGTGGTAGAAAGGAACGTGGCGGAGCGGTCAAAATCAATACCACTGAACCGCAAGGTGTAAACAAACAAGTAGCAGTAGAGCGGTAGGGAACGAGGAAGCTGTAGCAATCACCGCTATACTACGACTGATCAACATGTTGACCACAATAGAATGGTAGGCATAAAAGGAGACTTCGCAGCAGTAAATAAAGAAAAATGTAAAGAGTGGTCAGGTTATAAAGTAAAATAAAGGCTTGTCTAATGTTAAAATATTTAATTTTCCAAAAGGCAACCCAATTAAATATTTTAAATCTCTGTGATAGAATGTAAGTGGTTTTACCAGAAAAGTGAAGGGTTGTGACTCTTCAGATATGATGTATAAATATTTTGAAAATTCAGTTGCAAAGGGGTGAGAGTAGGAGTCAAATTTTTCTGATTGGGAATGGGAATAATGTACAAATCTTTCTTGAAATAGAGAAATGGAGATTAATGTTTTTAACTGGTGAAAACCTTCCTATTTTAGTTGTTGTGTTGCAATAATTTACATTCTTTTATCTGGTTCTCTCCAACTTGAGATCCTTTAATTTTTTAAATCAGCATATCAAGTATAATCTCTGATTTATCAGAATGTATTCCCATTTTGTGTGATTTTTATTTGTTGGTTTCTATAAGTCAGAATTAAATCCCTTCAAGTAAGTCACTACAATTTTAGGATTTCTTTTGGTTAGTTAAAGAAGAACCAGGTTAAGAAACATTCCAACACTATTTATGTAAGACATAAATAAATGAAGTTGTATGCTAGTAATTGGGATTTCATTTTCAAAGTGCCTAACAACTAGAATTAAAACAGAGAAGGAAAACACATATCATTTTCTATTTTTTGACTCCATTGCCCATGTGGATAGAAGGCATATATCTTCCACAACCTATAGAATTAACTTCATATACAAAAAACATTTTCAAATCCTTTCATTTCTGCAGTAGGAGTAGGAGTAGTTGTAGTGATTTTATCTATCCACTTCCCTTTGCCATTGTGGGTAGATTGTTTTATAGGAAATACATTTCAATCTGCATCATTCACATAGGTTCACCCACCTTGGTCTATTAGAACCTAAAGAGAAGAAGGTTCAATTGCATCAATTGGCCTTGTACGTTGGCCAAAAGTGTTGTGAGAGCTTGGCAACCTCTCATGGTTCAAACCTGCATTTTTGAGAGCCAACACACACATGGTAAGGGTTGAGATTGTACTTGTGGTAGGTCAAACATGTGCTTGTATGGGAAAATTGCTATTCCTAGATATGCATAGGGACATCAACACCTTGATGAGTGGATCATGAATTTTAATTTCATGAAAAATGTTATCACATTGGTTTACATCATTGGGTGTGTAAGGGGACACATGACATGCTAGTATTGGTAAAGATAATTCAATGGAAAAAATGGTGGAAACATAGAACCATGAAGAGTAAGATTATTTTTCAAAACTACAAGAGAGATTCAAAAGTTCGAAAGGTTAATGTTATGGGGTTACAAAGGTGGGAGGTGAGATCAAAATTATGAGAGGGATGTAGAGTTTCATAAAGGTTATCGAGGAAAAGATAAAATATTTAAGGAAATACTATAGTGAAGGGTTGCAATGTGCATGGAAAGATGAAAATTTGATGAGAAAAGATGATGTGAAAAATTGAGATCCATAGGTAGGAGTGTAATTTTTATATTTTTAAAACTGCATGGGAGGTTCACAAACCTATAGAACTAAGTTATGTGGAGATTCAAAATTTAGAATTAGATAAGTAGTTTGTAGTTAGGAAAAAATGTCTGAAGAGCCCACAATTTTGTAATATTAAGGGATGATGAACTATAAAAGGTAGGGGTGTGGAAGCAACTTTCAACTTTGCAAGCTATGTAGGAAGTAAAGACTTCTGCATAATTCAAAGAGATGGGAATTCAAAGGAAACTTGCATGTAAGGAAACTATGTTCAAAGGTTAAAGTCTTGTGAAGGCTGAAAGAGAAGGGAAAATTTGGAGATACAAAGCAAGTTCACAATTTTTTAAGATTACTTAAAGGGTTCAAAGTTCCACAAAGACTAACCTTGAAAGGATGTGGAATGGGGAAGCAAACGAGTAATTTGAAGGTTTAAATTTTTTCCCAAGAAAAACTTGCATAATTTAACACAAAATATCCATTTTTGGATTGTGTCCACAATAATGCCATTTAAGACTTCAATATTGTAAATTGAGTCATCAAGTTAGACTTTCTAGTTTAACCAACTTTGATGCAACTAGTTAAGGGATGAAAACCAAACATCAAAGACAAAAAATTAGGCACATAAAATGGGTAGGTAACAAAAACTAAGTATAAAATAGATATGGGGACCAATAAGAGATGTCTTGAATCAAATATCAATAAGAATCATATAGGAAATAAATCTAAGCTTGTAACACCCAAAAACACAACAAATATCTGTATGCTAAGATCATTATACAAAGTTTAAGGATCAGAAGGACAAACACTAAGAGGTTCTTCATTTCACCATGAAATAGGGATTTTGTTACAAGTCACCAACAAATGATGATTTTTTTAGAGAATTCTCCCAAGCATTCTAGGATAAGTGAATTTTCTTAAGAACTTGAAAAGCAACACTTTGACTAATTAAAAATTTCTAAAACAAATTCATGAGTAGGACTCATCCTTGTAAATTAAGAAAGTGTGAGAGAAATTATAACAACCATATATATAAGTGAGCTCATTTAATGTTTCTGGTGTCAATTAAACTAATTGTAGAGCTTCCCCTAATGTCTAATTAACTGATGTAGATAGCATACATACGAAATAAGGGACCTACAAATCCCAAATTAAGCATTTCATCATTAAAAAAGGGGCTTCACTAAATTGTCAACAAGGGAATCGTAAACTTGATATGATGTTGGCACTATGCCCTTAATATTAGAGTACATTAGGTTATGAATAGTTGGTTTGTTGGTATCTTAACTCCTAATTAAGTCATATTATCAATATTATATTGTTATTTACTTGATTGGGTTGGCTTAGGGCTTATATAGGGTTATCTAAGTCGGCCTAGGTGGTATCCTAGGCATAAATAGGTATATATAGGAGGTTGTGAGTCTTATTTTATAATCATATTGTGAATTTTGTTCTCATTGGAGATATTTGAAGGTTTCTTCCCTCGAAGTGGCTTATTATTCTTAGTTATTATCAAGTATTTTCAACATATTTCACATCATATTCTTCTATTGTGCAATTACAAGTGGTATCAAAGCATGATCTTGGTATCATAGAGGCAAGGCATTTTCTTAATATTGAAGGTGATTTTGAGAAGAGCATATCTTTTAGATTTTTGAAAAAAATTGTTTGATTTTAACAATCATATGCCAAGGCAATTCATACCTAAGTTGGATATGAAAAAGTTTCATGGAAAGGATCCAACCAATTGGTTATGCCAAATGGAGAAATTCTTTGATATTCATCATGCTCAATCAACAAAAGATAGCTATGGTATCATTATACGTAGAACAATATCAATTTGTTTGGTATCGTTGGCTATGTTATGAGAAGACAAAAAAGGGTTGTGTGGTTACATGGTCATTTTTTCAAGAGGAAATTGCTACCCATTATGGATATAACATTATGGATAGATACTTCTACCAACTCAATAAATTAAAGAAAACAAACCCTTTCTCTAAGAGTAGAGAATGTGGGAGAAGAAAATATGAAGGAACTATTTTTAGGCAATTTAAAGGATCACATAAAATATGAAGTATGATTGTTCTAACCACAATACTTATTGCAAGAAATAGTAATGACAAGACATGTGGAGGAGTAGTAAATGGCTAGTAGGAGACAAGGGAATATAAATTTCAACAAAAGGAGATCTCCTACTATAGAGACTTAAAACTTGTGCTAATTGATATTGCACACTTGAATCTGATTACTAACATTGTTTTATACTAAATTCATCTTATTTTTGATTGTTTTATTGAATAATCCTAGTTATTTAATTAAATGCATCATTCTCGTCTATTAATCTAATAATTAATTTCATTAGGTTAATTCACCCCCTTTCACACTAATGTTTCATCTTGTTTAATTGGATAATGCAAATTATTCAAATTAAATCCCTTTATGTCCTCTCATTTAATTAAATAACCTAAATTATTGAAATAAATGTCACTTAACCCCTTTTCATTAAATAAATAAATTATTTAATGATAATCCTAATTTCACTCAACTTGCACAATTAAAACTATTTTAATTATCTAATTCTTATTTTCCCTCACCCTTCCACTGGCATGAGAATATTCCATTTGAACTCAAAAAAGGAAATATTATTTTGTTACAAACTTTCTAAGAACTTTGAAATTGTGTTTCTTTGAATCATTGTGAGTCATTTATTGACTCCTTGATCCATGTGATCTTGCATTCTCATCCATAGATGAGAATCCTTGATCCATGCCTTCACCTCTCATTGCATCTCAAGCCTTGATTGATCAAATCAATATTGACCCTTGATTCACCATTTTCTCCTATAAATACTCCTCATTTTGGAGATAAATGGATCCACTTCCATTTTAGAAAAGTTATGATGCACAATTTTATCACACATCTTCATTCATTTTGCATCGATTTTGGATTTTAATCCTTTAGCTTAGTTTTCATCATATTAGATTAGTTTTCATCAATGGAGTTTGTTTAGATGCTAATTTTATCAAAGGGATTGAGAAAGGGTCATAATTCCATATCAATACAACACCAATCCCCCAATGGGATGAGGTTTGAAGAATTTAAATAGGCTTTCATTATTCATTATTTCATAATTTTTTTTTAATGGCTTCTTTGTTTTAATGGTTTTCAAGTATTTCATTGGGATTATACCTTATTTAGTTAAATATTCCTTGTAATCTATTAGATTTGGTGTATTTAGCTCGTACTATGAATATAGTTATATTTTGGTGCTAGAAGGAGGGTCGAGCTAACTTGATTTGATAAATTTTACTTGAGATTCTCGTGTTTTTTAGTTTATACGTAGGGAGGCACTTTTGTTTTCTACCAGAGTGACACTTTTGAAGAACAACGATGCTTTTGCAATGCAGAGTCACTTTTACAATTTAAAGTTGCTCTTGAAATTCAGCAATGCTTTTATCTTTTATGGTGCCATGTTTTTATTTTATTACCAGAGTGATGCTTTTGACATCTCTAGTTTTTGACACATGTAGCAGAGAATAAAGTTTTCTTTTCACCAGAGTGATGCCTTTGAAATACAGTGACACCTTTCTGGAATAGTGATGATTTTTTTGCTTACCAGAGTGATGCCCTTATTGGCTAGTGACGCTTTTGTAAGGTAAAACAGAGAGCTAGATCTTAATTTTTTCTTTGATTTTTCATATTAATCCACTCTCTGGTTATTTACCAACTTGTTTTTTCTATGAGGCTAACTGATTTTGCAGATTTGAAAAGGAGAAAAATCTTGAACTAAAGAATCATATTATCACTTGAGCTATATTGTAAAAGTGTTTCAAACACTTAGGGGATGATATAACCCCTCATATGCTGCTTCATTTCATGTTTTAGGACAAATATATTTTAATTGTGTTTAAAATTTTCAATACCATAGTCTTTCAACGTTGGTTAAAATTGAACCCATACATCCTCACCATTATGGTATTAGTTAAAATTGAACAAATACAAACATGCAATTTAGTTTGGTTCTTAAAATGAATTCATCATTTCCTTTGAGGATTAGAAAGAATGAGTGTATTGTGTGAGTGCTTTGCTTGTGTAAAATTGTAGTGCGTATGCACTCCCCTTGCGCTTCATGCAATCTTGGGTGAAGAGAAACACTCCAAGTATATAAAAAAATTTGGTCACCCCAAGAATGTGATATGTATCCTCTCCGCTTGCGCTTTGTGCGACATTGGGTGAAGAGAAGTGGCATTTTTCTTGTCTTTTTTACATAAGGGACTGCGAATGAGACACATCCCACAATGGAGAACTCATACAAGAAACTCTTAAACAAGAACATTTATCGGTGGGCCATACAAAGGTTGAAAAATCTAAAGAAATTAGCTTCAATATACGATGTGAATAGCATACCATACCTCATCCCCGTTAGGAAATATGGGCTAGGCAAGAATGGCTAAAGTCTTAAGTGGCTTACATTGTATCTATGCATCTCGGTTTTCATGATTGTCATTAAACACTTTGTCTTAGCAACCTATCCTTGTTTTTTGAAAGATATTTTGAGGTAGTGCATTACAATAGTGCCATTCTGAGAAGTTACTTACCATGTCTGATTTTTGGTTGAGGCAATAAAGAAAATAGGGAAGGGACTCTTTTACTTGGTGTGTCAAGATGATATATTTCCTTGACATAGCCTATCTGTCCACTCCATCTTCATAGATTTATCATCTCTTAGGGTATGATGGTAACCCTACCAAGAAGTACCTACCTACTCTGTATGGTTGTTATTTCTTGTTCTTGTTGAGTCAGTTTGACACATTGCTTGGTTCCAAAATAATTTAACCAAACATCAACATGTTCCTCAAATTTCAAACCCTTTGGAATTAATGTGAATACTGTTAAAAATCCCTATATTTTTGCTTGTCCCTAAGAATTTTTTCCTTGGAGGCTTCTAAATATTTGGACTTATATCTCAATTCACACATTCCAAAGTCAACATAGGAAACTATGGCTTTAGCCTCTTGATTTTCACATATTGGACATTGTCCAGTGAAAGTTGCTCAGATATAGATATTTTAGTTTGAAGTTAATTCAGAAATCTTGATGTGGTAATAAATAAATCTCACTGATTCAATATTAAATCAATTAAACACACTACACATTGGGATCATTTTCAAACCATTAAAACCTCCAAGCAACAAATTGAAACAAGGGAAAGTATTGGAAAACATTAAATCTAAGTTCTATTTTCCAAACATTGAGTTCTTAGGTTTATAACTTTAGAGGTAAACCATTTTTTTCACTACCTTGGTCTTGTAAAAATGGTTCCCTTTTAGGTTAACACATTTGGATCAAACATCTCATCCATATCACAACACCTTTGACATCTCACTTTACCAACAACTTTAGAAACTTTGGACACACCAACATTTTAGACTTAGGGTATTATCAAATCAGTTCCCTAACTTAGCTATTTGTGTGTAAATAAATAATTTTCCATACACTTAGTTAATTTAGTCATCATCCTTTTGAACTATTCTATCTTAAAGGTCACAAGTCTACCTTTAGATCTACAAGTTCATTAGCACCTTTTATTCAAAACATCAAATCATCAAACCTTTAAGTCTAAAGTGTTGTCCAAATTTTAGAAATTTCATCCTCCATATCACTCACCCTTTTCATCATCCACTCACACCATCATTCCAAAAAAAATTAGAGGGTCCCTTTTATCAAAATTTGAGTCAACTAGAGAGTACCAATAATATAAATATAAACACACCTCTCCTATAGTTGACCCACAATTTATGGTAACAATGAGATCACAACACAAAATAAACATGGAGAAAACAAAAACTACATCTACCACAAGTAATACTACCCAACTAGAATTCAACCCTAGGAGCCACTCTACCCCATCACAACAACCACAAAATCCACTAGACATGGTGTATGAGGTAGAAGACGTCACAAAAAACCCACTTGAGCTGACTGAGGAGGAGTTTCTTGAGTACCAACAAGATCCTAAAACAAGCCACATAATTAACACTTTGATGAAGAAGAACACCTACAAAATACATGCTAGCTTTAGCAAAAGAAGGGGCTAAACTCCCTTCAACATTTTATTTTGATACAATTAGGGAATAACCCTTCGGAAATGCGGCTTCAATTCCTCTATCTTCCATCACACCCATGGCATAAGGTATGACTCATTCCATCATTAAACCAACCCCATCACACACACCAAGTCAACCATTGGCTTCTAGTCTTGCCACTAGAATTCGAACCAACCTTGACCTCACTCCCAATTGAGGAGGCAACATACTTTTGGGTACACAAGACACCAGCCTTCCCCAAAATTTAAGTTGGACACCAAAATTTGGTGCCCCATCACATTCTTCCACCACCATTATCGAACACCCTCTACATCCAACCGTACCACTTACATTCCATAACACAAAACTGGTCTTGAATTTTTGAGCACAACCATCTTATTCTACCACCACAAGTACCCAAAGTGTGCCTAATATTACACAAAGAAATGTGAACCAAGTACCCCAAGTAGAAAAAACAAGGGCAAGTAAACACCCTCACCAAAGGTTAACCCTTAATAAGTGGTTCCAACCACCCCCTTGACACCTCAAAATAATTGGTTCCACAAGCAACTTAAACCAACCCACAAACCACATCAAACCCATCTATCACGAATCCAAATCAAGGAAACATATTGATCATGAATTCGATCAACCAAGGTAGTGGTGACCTTTCCGTTGCCCAAAATATCAACCTATCAATGCATGATATGAGCATCAATTAAGATCCATGGGAGGCGGTTAAAACATGTAGCGAACCCGAAGGGAGATGCTGGTGGTTAGTCCAGTAGTCTACCCCTCAGCATCACCCAAGGGATTCAAACCCATGACTAGATCTGATACCAATTGTTGGCCTTTTCATTGCACCAAAATATCGACCTACCAATGCCCGATAGAAGCATCAATTAAGATCCACGGGAGGCGGTTAAACCATGTTGCGAACCCGAAGGGATATGCTAGAACAAGTAGCACCTTGGCACCAAAACAAACACAACAAGGGAACCCTCAACATCACAACAATAAAGGGAACCCTTCCAACCAACTAATCCAAAGTGTTTCATTGATATTGCAACACCAAATGGAACCACCATCTCAACCATTGGTCCCCCAAGTCATGCAAAATAAAATGGGACCCCAAACCTACATTCCTCCATCCCAATCGATAATTTAATAAGGAATGATAGCACAAAAAAATCCCCTAAAATATCATCCCACAACAACCACATCACAATCAAATTAAACCATAACACACTCACACCATGGTCACTCAAAATCCATATTACGTACCCTAAAATAAACACACTCCTATGTTGCAAGCACAACAAGCTCAAGCTCAAGCTTTGCAACAACAATAGGCCTATCAACAAGAATTACAAGAAGAACAAGCTCAAGCTCAATCTTTGTAAAAAAAATAAGCCAAACAACAATCATTGCAAGAACAAAAATTCTATGAACAAGCACTGCAACAATAACAAGCTCAAGTGCAAGTCTTGGAACAACAATAATATCAACAATAGGAATTGATTGTGCAACAACAACAAGCATTGCTCGCACACCAACAATACAAATCCCAATAACAAGCGATGCTAGCATAATAATACACCCAACAACAACAAGTGCTTGCACAAAAACAACAACCGAAACAACATGGATTATACTACAATCCCTAATAATACACCAACACACAAAAAAAATTTGTAAATCCAAATGCACAAGCAGCATATACACCTCCACCCCTATCACCATCACCTTCACCTTATACACCATACAACACCCCCAAATATCAAAATCCCACCTACAAATCATCTACCATCCCACAATACACCACATATGCTCCTCCACCAAATCCTCAAAATGAATTATTAGCACAAATGAAGGTGCTCACACAACAAATCTAAGACATTCAAATGGGGAAAGTAAAGAAACCACATATGCAAAAAAACTTGTGTTCACACCCCTTCGATATGAACATTTCCATGGTACCTTTCCCACTTGGGTTTGAGGTCACAAAATTTGTTAAATATAGAGAGAAGGGAAATACAGTGGACCATATCAAAGAGTTTCACGTAGTGTGTATGGAGGTTACTTACAATGATTCCTACTTGATGCACCTTTTCTCACATAGTTTGGTAGTCCCAGCAATAGATTGGTTCTCATAGTTTCCTTTGAGAATTGAAAAACTCCAAGAGATAATCAATCGGTTCATATATCATTTCTCCTTCAATTTTGACATGGATGTGAGAAGCACTATACAACCTCAAACAAAGCAAGGGATAATCCTTCACAAATTTCCTACAAAGGTGGAGGCAAAGAGATAGCAAGATCAAATGGCCTATTCCTGAGGAACAACAAGTGGGAATCATCATTGCTAATGTTGGCACAGACCTATCCTTTCAATTAAAGATGCAATGTGTCACATCCTATGACGAGCTTAAGGGCCCTCAACATCAAGAGTTCCCTAATCACACAGGGAACCAAAAAAGCGTAAAAAGAAAACCTCCCATCTACTAGTTCTAATGACAAGCCCCATGTATGGGCTAGAAAAAAGAACATAACAAACAACAATGTAGTTGATGCTAAAGTAGTCCTAAGTTCTCCTAGACAAACCACCAATCAACCGACCAACACACAATAGAAAATACAACAAACCAACACACCACCAACAAACAACCAAATCAACAATGCCAATGCACAACAAAGAGGACCACCCAATAGGAATAACTACCCAAAATACAAATTCACACCACTGTGGGAACCCATTAAAGCCATCATGTAGAAGTTGGTACAATCAAACCTAATCACACTCCCCAATTACCAAAACTATCAAGAACCTCAATTTAAACCACCATGGTATAACGAAAAGGGTCTTTGTAATTTTCACAAGATCAAAGGACATAAAACATCAAGTTGTATGAAGATAAAGAACATTATCCAAGATCTCATCAAAAAATGGGGATGTAACTATTGATCAAATAGTAGGTAACCAATACCTAAAGATATACAAGAACCCAATACCATATCACAACAAAGGAAATGACAATGGCAAGGGGAAAGATTACACTAATGTAGCTCATGTATATTCCAATGTGGTTGCATCTTGCGACAATCTCATAACGATCATCACTATCAAAGGACCTAGTAAGGAGTGTGGAGTCACCACACGACGTGGAAAGGTCAAAATCCAAGGATATTCATCACAACCTAAGGTGAAACCTACACTTTCGATGTCAAACCATAGTAGCTACAGTCTCCTATACTAGTTAAAGAAAACTCCCACACAGATATCCATCCTAGAATTGTTGAATCTATCCCCTGCACATAATAATATATTATAAAAGGCCTTATTAGATTCCTTTGTACCTAAGAATATGGATAGTGAGAAATTCCAAGCTATGATAAGACATGTCACCACACCCCATCTTCTTACCTTCTCTGAACAAGACCTCCCAATGTAGCTGATGAGCCAATACTTTGGCACATTTTGATCATATTTTTATAAATACTTTTCCATTTTTATTATGCTAAAAACAAACATTCAATCTTATTATGGGATAGAACATAGACCTTTTTATGACTTAATATGATGAATATATTATGATGAAAAGTCCCATGATTATTATCTTTAATGTTTTATTAGTTTGATAAATACTTTATGGCTTTTTGTGATCATAAAACCTTCCTGCAGCCTCCACTATCAAACTTCAGCCATATCTGAAATGATGTTTGCCTTAGTTTAATACTTAATGAATGAATGAATGAAGTAACAGACTGTCTTAAAGATGAACATGTTGAGCTAACCTTCTTCTCCAGGAAAGGTGGCAAGTTATTTTGCAGGTGTCATGATTAGAGGAAGGAATTTAAAATCCACTTGAAGAGTAGAAGGCCAAATCTACAAAGACTGGTTCAACAGCTAAAGATGGGGAGATAGTTTCAAACTTATTGCCAAGCAAGAAGAATGTTCCAGGAATCTAGGCCAGGCGTCCTGCTGTTGCTCAAATCCAGGATGATGGCGCTTTAAGTCTTTCAAACCAATTTGACTTGGTCCTTGCATTATCGTTCGCCTCTTTAATCAAGTTAGTTGGATGTAATAAATACCTCCTGATTTATAAGGGAAGGTTAGTTAGTAGTTAGGATTAGTTTTCAATAAATAGCCCATACTTCTTCAAAGAATGAGCTAGAAGATCTTGTCATTTGTAATACGTTTTTTTTCAGTATTAGAAATACAGTTAAGAAGGATTGTGCTATGTACTTGTTCACTTTAAATCAATAAAGTTTATGGAGCTTTTCACCTAATCTATTGATTACTTTGGCATGACCTAAGGGGGCCCACTTAGGAAATTTCCTGTACTTTCATTTTGTAGGTTAGGATAGCTGTACTTTCTTTTGCAAAAGTTAAATGTGTCTATTCCTACAGCAATAGAAATACATCACTATTGATTGTTCCTGCAGCCACTAGAAACATAGTAGTTTTACCTTTTAGTTTTTGTTCCAGCAAGTTATTCAATAAAGTAATTCCAGAATTTAGAGTTCTAGCATTTTAGAGATCATGCATGTCTGGAAGGGTGGTTAGTGCATATATTTTTCTGTCCCATTTCAAGTCTACGTCCTCGGGTTGATAAGTAAATGAGGTTCTTTAATAGATTATAGCTACTTGTTGTGATGTCCAATCCCTAAGTTGAGAAATTTATATTCCTAGTTATCAAGCTGATTAAAGAACACTACAGTAGCCATTACACAATCACACTTTGCAACTCAAGGTAATTGTTCATAAGAATAATGTTAAAAGAGTATTGGTGGATGGAGGTATTGGTCAAAACATTTGCACCCTTTAGTTAGTCAGAAACTTGGGTTACTCAAATGATGTCATTAAAAAGACAAAGGGCATAACGATAAGGGCATATGATGATCAGGAGTGGTTGTATCAAGGTATAATAAAGCTACCTATCCCATTAGGACTTGTCATTGCTAAAAGCACATACCAAGTGCTTGATCTTGAGCTTCCTTACAACATCCTTCTCTGTCAACCATGGATCCATGCCTTGCATGTTGTAGCTTCCATATACCATCAATGTGCCAAATTTCCTTTTGAAGACAAAGAAGTTACCATCCATGTTGATCCTGAGCTATTCTACTATTTTAAGAACCTAGAATCTAAATTATACAAAGTTCCATAAGTACCAAAAAATGATGAAGGGCCCACATCCTCCTCCTCATTCATTGACCTATGTTCCTTGGCTTCCACCTTAGAATTCAAAACACCCATTATTCAGAACATACCAAACATCAAAGTAATAATCAAGGATAACATATGTAGGGATTGTAATCTAAAGAAGGATACTTTTGTTCTTAGAGAGTTACCTCTTTCCCCTTAAGTCTCATGGGAAATCCCAACCTATCAATAAGGAAACTAAAAAAATGAAGGTAGCCTCTACCACCTTCACCAAGTGGGGGGACTTAAACAAAGAGGTCATCGATGAAGATGTATCCAAATTATTGTATCAAGATGTACTACCCATGCGTGTTCTTCCAATGGAAGATGATAACAAGGTATTACAACTAATGATGGGGTGGGGATATAACAAGAATGAAAAGCTAGAGCAGAATGACAATGGTTTGCTAGAACCTATTGCTCCTGTGAAATGGCCAAAGAATCTTGGCTTGGGGTGTAGCACTAGCAAGATGACCCTTCTTGGAAAGAGTACTTCTAATAAATGGGATGAGGCTTCCTCTCAGTTACCTACATCATCTGATAATACCCTCAATGACTTTCCCCTTGACGTTACCAACTTGTTTGAGGATACCTCCATCTTTATGATAACCACAAACCTTTTTTACCCAGAATAACCAAAACTTTGAACTAAAAATAGTATACCCCAAACTAATCAACTATGACCATCGAGAACCACCAATTCTAGATATGTTCAAAAATGAGGAAGTAATCGTTGAATTTATGTGACTTTGTGACAAATTTCCATGTGGGGATTATATAGCAGGGTTTTACATAGAGCTAGATACATAGGTGTACTATGGGGAGATGATTGAATCCCTCAATCGCAAAATAAATGACATGAGAATAATGTGTAGATCTTTAAGTGAAAACCATATTGTGGAAATTTTTTATCATAAAATAGTAAAAAGAAAGGACACATCTGATGGTGAAAACTTCTTAGAGGCACTTAAATATGAGGGATTCAAACTCCATCTTAGTAAAATGCATTCAAAGAAATTAGTGGTACTAGTAGAGAAAGCTACTCTAGTGAATGTGGGAATGGAAGACACACCTAAGATAACCTTCTATGCCAAATCATTATTAGATATAGAATAGACAAACCTAGCAGTGTTCCTCAAGGAGAGAAGAACAAAATTCATATGGTCCTACAAAGACTTGTCAATACTCGATCTTGAATTGGTTGTATACCACCTAGTAGGTTATCCTGAAGAGAAACCAATAAAACAAAAATTGAGAAAGATGTACCCTCAGATAGTAATACTAGTTAAACTAGAATTACAAAAGCTCCTTGATGTCATATTTATCTAAACAATCAACTATCCTGAGTGGGCTTCTAACTTTGTGCTAGTCTCCAAACCCATTGGAGGCATCAAAATGATCAATGAATTCAAGGATTTTAACAAAGCATATTTGAAAGATGACTTTCCTCTCCCAAACATCAACATCATTGTTTATCTAACCATGGGACATGAAATGTTGTCACTCATCGATGGATTTTAAGGTTATACCCAAATCATGATTGCTAAGGAGGACCAACATAAAACAAAATTCATGTGTCTATGAGGAATATACTAATGGAATATGATGTCATTTGGGATAAAGAATACAGGAGCAACCTATAAGAGGGAAATGGCCCTAATATTTAACCGCATGATTGATAAAATAGTTGAAGATTATGTGGATGATATCCCAACTAAATCAAAGACAAGGAAAAGACATATAAAGGTTCTAAGACCAATCTTTGATAGGGTTGAAGAATACAAGGTGTGATTGAACTCAAAAAAGTGTGTCTTTGGGGTCATATTAGACAAGCTCCTTGGATACATAGTCTCACAAAGAGGGATAGAGATAGAGCCAACAAAGTTATAAGAAATTCTAGGCATGGAGCCACCATAACATTGAAATAGATGTGAGGCCTACAAGGAAGGCTAAAATCTATTAGGAGATTCATAACACATTTGTTAGATAAGATCCACCCCTTTTCACACGTCCTCCATAAAGGAGTAACATAAAAGTGGGATGAGAAGTGTGATATAGCCTTTCAGAAAATCAAGGACTATCTACTTACACCTCCAATCCTCATGCAACCAATATTGAACAAGTGGTTGATCTTGTAGATCTCAACCACATCAGCAAAATTAGGTGCTCTTCTTTCCCAACATAATGAAATAGGAAAGGAAAGAGTGATCTACTATTTCAACAAGAATATGGTGGGATATGAAATGAATTACTCATCCATCGAAAAGGCATTCCTAGCAGTAGTCTTTGCATCACAAAAATTTAGACACTATATGCTTGCACATCAAATCAAGCTCATTTCCAAAATCAACCCATTGAAATATTTGTTGTCCAAGGCAACCCTCACTAGGAGAATAGCTAAATGGGTAATGATCTTAACAAATTTGGACAAAAAGTATGTGGAGCGGAAGGCTATTAAGGGACAATTCATTATAGATCAACTAGCAGAGGCACCCATCTATGTGGAAAACCAATTGGTATCTAAGTTTCTTGACGAGTCAGTGTTTGTTCTTGACACAACAGATTAGTGGAAGATGTATTTTAATGGATCCTATACCCAATAGAGATCAAGGTAATTCATTCTCTTTATCACCCCACAAGTTGATTGTATTCTAGAATCATATCGGTTATCCTTTCCATCCACTAACAACATTGCATATTATGAAACTCTCGTAATAAGATTGAGAATTACAACACAATGATAAATCTTAGGATTAATATGTTGGCAAGAGACACTAAAAATGATATTTTGTGTTGTCATTGATGGAAACCCTAGTTAGTGATTTGATCCATACGTCACCATTTTATCATACTGAATTTCAGATCAAAGTTTTGTGATTAATTTTCAAGCAAGAACGAAGCATCTAACATAATTGTGTTCATCAATTCACATGTAACTTTCTATTATTATTTCTAGTTGTGGATTTTAGGGAAGGTTGTTTGGTATATGATCTCTATTACTCTTGAATATTAGAGCCTCGTATCGATCTATGTACAAGTTAGCAAATCCGTTTGGTTAATTTCCTATTTATAAGTGCAAAAAGCCAACTTGGCTAATATAATATGTTGTGGATATTTGAGGAGTGATTGTTTAAGTATTTTTTCATTTGAACATATTTTTTTGAGTCATCACTATGCTATGGCTGACTTTGGTTGGTCCACATTGAAAATTAATTATGGATTGAGATGACAACTTGTAAATGTTTTCATATTTTGTTGGGGCGGACTTGTAGAGATTAAATATTTAGTTGCAAATATATATAAGTGATCAATTATATCATTTTGAGATAGAGGAAAAGTGTGTTGATGCGAGTTATGAATATCAGAAGGATTGACAAGTGATTATGCATAGTTTCACTTGTGCATAAAAGGATTTATGATGCGAATTGAAGCAAAGCAAAGCAAAAGAGCATAATCAAACAGAAGGTCAAGAATTCAATTGATGTGCTTAATTGGAACAATAATCAGGCATTAGCAGATGCTACTTTCTTAGTTCAAACCTCTCAGATGGATTTAATTTGAATATTTTATAAGACAGTGAGTCTTCATCTCTGAACAGTGAGCTCTAGGCAATGTGCCTAAATGCAAGTGCATTCCTATTTTGTAAACACTTATTTCTGAGTATACTCATATTGTGGATTGGCCTTCCACCGTGGTTTTTCTCCTAACAAGGTTTCCACGTAAAAATACTTGTGTTATGGTGTTGTGGTTGCTTGTCTTATTTTAATGCATATTTCATTTGGATAAATGTTATAAGTTCTTTAAGGATCAGCTTAATAAAGTTAAATTTTGTAGAACATTGATTTACCCCCCTCTCAATGCTCCTCAAAATAAGTTTAACAACTTGGGGAAGATCTGGTAAACAAATTCAATGGATTCAAGCAGTCTTCAACAAAAATTTTTGGTGGCCCTAGATGATCTTGATTAGTCAAAATCTAAATTTCAAAAATTGCAAACAAACCTCATGGATGTTGAGAAATTCATTGAGTCATTGAAAGATAAAATCAATAAGTCCAAAGAAAAGAGAAAGGAACTCTATGATCAAATTAAGCATAATGACAGTAAAAGCATGGAAGATGAACAACTGAGTCAAGCTCTAAAAGAAAAGATAGAAGAATGTGAAAAGATTACTAGAGATAATACAGTCCTAAAGCATGAGATGGAATCTATTATGATGAGGATGACCAAGGAGATTGAAGACAAAAAGAAGAATGAATAGTGGTGGAGATGTTAAATTCTTCCCCTTGTGAGTTTACTTATCCTCAGCTCTAATTGGTTGGGTTTTGGGTTTTACAAACGAGTTTGGGTCATAGGTGTTCTTTTCAAACATTGACTTATTATTAATGGTGGTCAATCATTTAAATGAGGTCTTAATACCTTTTGGTCATGATTTTACCGGCCCCTCTTTACCTATCCTTTTGGTCTTTTATGTCCTGGCCATATTGTATTTTCCATAGTGGCGAGCTGATAAACTATTTTAGATTAACCTCTAAAAAGAATCTTTTGGACCTCGAGGGTCATTTCCCCATCCACCTAGTTAGTCCCCTTTTTTATAAATAACGTTTTTCAGATGTGCAAATTGCGTATTTGTCAAATGAAGTGATCTTCATCTGGACCGTTCCTTGTAGACCTCGCAAGGTTACCTATTGACGTCATAAAATTGGTGTGAGGTGTGCAAGATGTTGCCACCTCTCGTATTTGATGGTGGGGACCAGTTTTATTCCCTGACTGACAATGGATGCTAGTGTTGATAGTTGTTTCTTTACTGATGCATCGTGGTCATTCCTCGCTGACCTCGCGCAATTAAAACTTCAATTTTAATAACACTATGAGGTGTGCAAATTGATGACGCATGGACATCGATGTTGTATGATGGATGACGAAGATGGGGCCCATTTCGTGCTGATGTGGTGCTCGGTAGGTGAATTTCCTAATTGCTTGAAGATTGGTGAATGGACGTGGCATTTTCAAACTATTTTGACTTAATCTGAGCCGTTCTCCTAGCCTACATTACTTTTGATCAATGACTCACATTTGAAATAAGCTGGTGTTTTATTATAACCCTTTTATCTCATGTGAGTGAATAGTAATGGCCGAGTTCGACTCTGCTCTCATAATTAAATGCTAAAAGATTAGGGAATTTCTATTTTCATGTATATTTCCACACTGAAGAAGAATTGTCTAGTGTCGAGTGAAGCAAGCCATCTTTGTGATTTTCCATCCTCGCTATCATTCATGTTCTACAAGTGAAATCGTAAGTAACACGTATACCATTTCTTGTGTTTTCAGAAGGTTTTATGGTTGCTTGAAGAACCATTATCAATTGTTTCCTATTTCGTTCCTGAAATATTGTTTGAATAGATTTTCTTTAAAGGATTTTAGGGCTTGTCTTGATAATTTCCGAGTTTTATAGAATTGTGAATCACTTTTTGTTTAAAGCTATAGGGTGTGAGTTATAATGGTTAGATATATAGAAACCCTAGCTCGAATTATTCTATCTTGTATAAATGGCACCCAAGGCTTGAAGCTCTAGCTCTTAGGCCACTACCAAACCCTTTTCTCAAGACATCATAGATTTATTAAAGCCTTCTACTAGCAAAAGGCTTGAGGGAAAAGCTTTGTTCTATGGGCCATTTCTCATGGAAGGATTAACTGACAAGCAATGTGTGGCTTGGGATGTAGAATTACCATATACTAGATGGAAGTTGTTCTCAAACTGGTTTGGGAATAGAAATCTATGTGTTCCTTTATGTAACCCATGGAGGTTGGATTTGGGCAAGCTGGTCATTCCTAATGTCTACTTGGATGTAGAATTGTTAAAGGATTTTTCTGCAAGGTATGACCCTATAAGTAGAGTTGTTAGAACTCATTGTGGCTTAGAAATGGTAAGGATAAACAAGAAGGAAATTGCAGAAATATTTGATCTACATGAATGGAATCAGGATATGGTTGCCATAAATCTTGAGGCCTGCAAAGAAGAATATAGAAACACCAAGGGTTTTTTCAGAACATCTCTTTTTGTGCCTCATTTGGCAACCTCGGGAAAAGGAAAGGCTAAGAAGCAAGTGGTAATTGGAAAGAATGAGCCAGAGCCTTTTCTTGTAAACTATTTCTCTACCTATTTCAAGAAGATAGCTTGTTCCTTGTGCCAAATTTTGGGAATCAGTTGTAAGAATACTCTACCTACCAATGTCATGTACATGGTTGTGAACATTCAACATCTAGGTTTTAACGTGGTATATGATTTTGCCACTTATTTGGCAGAGAAGATGCATGGGTACCTAGTGGCTTTAAAGGAAGCAAAGAAGTTGGTTGTTTTCAAATGGTATTCCCTGTTAATTCACATGTTTCTATATAGGGGCCAGGCAATGTTTGAAAAGGATATGGAATTGAAGAAGAGGGAGGGTAATATTGAAATGCCTGTCCAATATTTGACTAGGATCTTTGATGTGCATGATCATAAGTTTGATTATGTAATGTTCCAAAATGTCTTTGGATCAAAATTGAAGAAGGATCATGTTCTTGACCCTCCCAGGATTCCTAAATAAATTCATGATTTCTTCAGGCCAATGGAGAGAAGGCCTGAATTGAAATTGACACATAATTGGGGAGATATAATCCCTTACCATAATACAAAATTTTTTAGAGTGTATGGAACATATGTCAACCCTTATGTTTTTTTGAGGAATGTGCCTCTGAGAATTGGTTTTCTAGAGATCATGAGATTGTTGGGGTGTTCTCAAGAAGTACATCTACCAGTAGAACAGAAGAAAGGTTCTTCCTTCCCTGAATATACAACTTTTGCAGATTTTGTTATGGAAAAGGGAGGATGAAAGGATTTGTAGACACTTCTTAGACCTTATGCATTCAAGACCGTACACCCTAGGAATCATGATTCTAAGGGTTTTATCTCTCAAATGAAGGCTAAGCACCGGATCAAGACTTTTTTCCATAATTTCTACTTTCTTGAAGATATTATTAGGAACATTTTTGATGTAGAAGAACAAGATGAGAAAAAGGAAAAATACCTCACCTTCACTAAGATGGTGAAGAGCAAGCAAGAAAAGATACCTGATTTTAATCCTATACCCAATATTAATGCTAAATTCAATAGGGATATGTATGCCATCAATAATTTTTGAGAGTTTGGTGGGAATTTTGAAGGATGAATGCGTTGTGGAAGAGAGGGGAAAGTCGCAAAATATCGAAGAGTACCTTGAAGTAAGGTTGGAGGAGAGGCATACTTATCAGCCTCCAAAGAAGATAAAGCTCTTCTCTAGGAAAAGGGGAAGCAGAGCTGGTGAAGTTGCCAAAAGTGTTGCACCATCTTCTTCGGGGCAGTCAGTGCCAAGTATTGTTGATTTGGATTCCCCTCCTAGAATTGCTGACTAGACATGTCATCCATCACCAAAGAGGAAGAAAATTGAAAAAAAAAAGTTGGTTGATTTTGATGGTGATGAGGATGAAGAGATCATTGTTACTCCTAATGAAATGCATCAAGGAACTCCATCTTTCCCACTGGACACTCCATCAGGTTCTGGGGCAGTTTCTCTACGGTTGGGAAAAGATGAAATAAGAGGAATAACAAATAATGATGATCTAAGAATGGAGGCCTACAAATATTTCATGATGGATGACTCTTTTATCCAAACCAGTGATTTTAAAGATTTTGTGTGGAGAGCACATGTCTCATTATATGCTAAGAAAGTGGCACAAGAAATAATTTTGTACCTTGAGCTTCTAGAGAAGGTAATTCAATCTAAGGTTAGAGAACAGATGAAGCAGAAATTCAAAGAAATAACACCAGATCAAGGATGAGCATTAGTACAGAAGAGTGGATTATTGTTACTCCCTGAATGGGATATTGCCGATGTTGTGGTGTTCGGTACAATAAGAAGGGCCAATAGGCCACTTCTTGCAACTAATGAAGAAGCTATGCTAGCGCTCAAGGGGTCAGCTTTTAGTGAAGAGTGGGATGCTTTGGCAATCTAGTCTCTATCCACTGGATGCAAGAAACCAATTGTTGTAGAACCATCTAATTTCAGTGGTCACTTAGTTATAAGAAGGGTTACTGATACCCCAACATTGGATGCAGCTGATATGGTTGTAGATGTTGCCAAATTCACTAGGGAAACTGTTGAGGATCTAACCAAGGATTGGGATAATCTTAGAGGCTAGTACAATGATGTTATTATTGAATATAATAAGAGTCAACAAAATTTGGGAGAACTAGAAATTGATTAGGCCTTTTAAAAATAGAAAATGGAAACATTGAGGTCTCAAGGGTAGGCTAGTTCTAGTTGCACTATCTCTGACCCACCTGTGGAACAATCTCAACCCTCTTCACAAGAACAGTCCTTAGCTATTCTTCCATATAACATGGGACAAGTACCTATTGCAATTGAAAGGGATAATATCCCAGGATAAGGACTCTCTAAGGAGAAATTAATTCAAAAAGTTGATGAATATAAGGAGATGGTGCAGCAAATCTAGGAGTCTGCAAGAAGGAGCAATTCAGTGATTGTGGACACTATGTTGAAACATTTAAGCAGGAGGGTCCAGGGAAAGCTGAATAGTGTTCATTTAAATTATTCTTTAATGTTGCAGGCACTTAGGATGTTCCCAAGAGATAGAGAGGTGGACACCCCATTGCTAGATAGATGGAGCTCCAGAATTGAGAAATTGAAATTCATGGTAGTGGGAGCAAAACAACATGGGGATAAATATCCTATGGTCATTTCAACCTACCAATTTGTCAAAGGAGTTGTGGAGCAAAAGTTTCAAGGGTATGTTGCCCCTATGGAGTTAAAGATCAAAGGGTTAAAGACTATATATGATGGAAAGGACTTAACTCCTTTGCCACATATTCTACATAGTCAAGACGAGATAAAACCTTTGCAAATTTGGAAGGACCAGATGACTAATATCATGATTGCTTAGACCCATGAGATATGCATAAATGTTGACATTGGTATGCTGGAGAATACATTGGAGAAATTGTCATTTGTCATCAATTTCTTAGAGATCTTTGATAAGAAGGCCACATTAGTAATGGTGAAGTATGCACGATATCGGGATAAAATTGATCAGGTTATGGCTTTTAATTGGTCATCCGAGGATGATTTTGAATTATGGAAAAAGGCATTTACATATGAATTTGAAATATGAATATTATGTGGGAAATGCAACTTGGTCATGTATAATATAGGTCTAGCCTTAGAGGTTATATTTTAAAATATGCATTCTACTTTCAAATTCAAGTACAAGGTGTTGAGGTGGAGTAAGGTGTTGCAAATGGTTAAAGATGCCTTCTATGACATAAACAAGTGGCCCTTTGGAGGATAGTTTATTTTCTTCCATAAAAAATAATGATGATTCTTATCTTATGATTTCCACCCGCATAATGGAATTGTAACTGAATTAGGAATTAGTGGTCCAATTACAAATGGGCATGTGTACTCTTTGACCTAAAGCTTGTTGGCTCCCTTGTTTTATTCAAGGGAATTTTTGGCCATGTGAGAGGTCTATTGAAATATCTGAGATATGAGAAGTAGGAGTCTAGTGATATAGAGAGTATGAATGTAAGTCCAAGTTTTAGAAGGTTTTGAGTTAGATATGAGAACTTGGTCAATTATGGGGTTCTTAAGAATGTTTGTGTTAAACATGCGAATGTTTTGAATTTATTTTATCTCATGTTGTGATAATTTTGCATGGATTATTAATGAAATATTGATCCAAGATGATTTTCATTAATCTTCATATGTTCTTTAATGTGAATTACGTTTAACGATAGCTCTGGTTCAAAGGATTGGTTAAATGCTTTAGTTAATTAGTAAGTTCATGAGAGCTAATAGGATTCATAAAGAAGTAATAGATTCAGGTATAGATATTTGGATTGTAATGCGATTCATATAGATCATGGATGCTTAAGATGAAATTTTCCCTATAGTTCAGTTTTCTCTTTTGACTCCATGCGTTGCGATATGGCACTGGAATTCTGATCACATTTTATTCTCTCATGTTTTGTGTTATGGCCTCTAGATATTTTATTCAAAAATTTCCTATCAGTTTACTTTAGTTGTTTTTGTGATTCTCTATTAACTGGACCCGATAATTTTCAAGGAATAGCCAAATTATTGAAGGATTTCATCCTTTTAGAATAATTTGGGGAATCTATATGTTGCTTATCCATGTGTAAATGAATCGTTTAATTTTGTATGTTAAGAGAACATTTTAGGGAATACCCTCTTGGCTTTTGCAGAGTCTGAAGTGTAGGAGAATTAGCCTTATCGTTGTTCTTGTCAAGTTGGCCATATGTTTCCTATAATTTTATTATTGGATGTGGAAAGTTCATAGAATCTTTTGGGAAATACGTTTGGGTTGCAGTAAAAAATGCTAACAAATAGAACCTTGCTTAGTCCTTGAAAGAGAAATATGAAGAATGCAAAAAAATTAATAATGGATTCATTGATCTGATGCTTGAATTGCAACAATCTAGATACAATAAAGAAGAGCTTGGAAGATAGGTTGTTATCCTCAGAAATGAACTTTCTACTACAAATGAATACATGGAGAAGTTCAATATTAGCTCAGCCAAGCTTGATGATCTGATTAAAAGTCAGAGGACTGAAGGTGACAAGCGAGGTCTTGGATATGAGGAAGAAGAAAGTTCCAAACCAAGAAAAAGGAGATTTAGGCAAGGAAGTCAGATGAACAAAGATGGAAGGTATCAGGTAAGAGAACCTAATTCTCAAAGATTTAATGGCTAATTATTTTTTTAGTTGCAATAAATTTGGTGACATGGCTGCTCAATGTAGAAGTAGAATGAACTCAAGAGGTTCATCATTTTTTGGTCATTGTTTCAATTGCAATAAGTATGGTCATAAGTTAGTTGAATGAAAAAATATGTCAAAAAACTATTTCAATAGAGATGCCAAATGTTATGCGTGCAATAGATTTGGACATATTACTAACTAGTGCAGATCAAGAGAAAATCAATTGAACAAATAGTCTAGACAAAGAAATGTGGTGTGCTACAATTGCAAAAAATCCAGTCACATTGCTAGATTCTATAGAAATATAAAGGGTCTGGTAAATCAAAGGAGAAACATGCAGAAGAATGAAAAAGGAAAAGGGAAAATCACTAGAGGTGAGATTAGGAAGGAAATGATGAAGACATGGGTGAAGAAGACTCCCTCTATTACATAAAATGAGCCAGCACCAGAATCTGGTTCTGGTAATTCATCCAAGAATTAGTTCATGGCCTCTGACCTAGGGGGAGTTCTCAAGAAAATCATTCAAATCGCTAATCGATAGTTGGTACTGGGATATGGATGAGTGTACTGATTGAATTTATGATCCACTAATTCTACTGAAATAGTTGGAGATACTACTTATGTTGAGTTGAATTTTTGTAGAAGAGTTATCTTTCATAGTGTATGGAAATAGGGTATCCGGATGAGTTAGGGAAAAAGCATTTATTATGACAATAAGTTAGGTGTGTCAATGATAAAAGGCCATTTTATTCTTCATTTTTAACTTTTCACTTTGAGAAGAAGATGTTTGGAGAGCTCTGAAGTGAACTTTGGAAAAATTTGGCGAAGATTCAAGTGTGAAGGCAATTCGGTGATCAAACCCAAAACCGGTGAAAATGTATTTATTGAGAAAACTTGTGAACTTATGAATTTGTGAAAATGAATACTCCGTTCGTAGTTGATATCAAGGATATAACCCATCTGAAATTCAAGTGGCATCCTTTCAAATCTATTGAGATAGATCCCTTGGGTGCACGTTTTTTTATTCCATACGGTGTCTTGCATATTGAAGACATTAGGGCATACATTCATGAAAAAATTGAAGAGTTAGGGAGCTTGTAGTTATTGAATTTATACAATAATCACATTATAGAAGAGGATTTCTATGTTAAACTTGATTTCAAAACCCTAGAGGAGAAGAAATTCATGTAGATTGTAAAATTTCCCATGTTTAAAGAAAGTGAATGGGTTCAGTATATTTTTAGCTAAGTTCATGTTGAATTTATATGGTTGAATCAACCCTTTAAGATTACTAAAGAATCTATAAGCATTGTTACTGGTTTAAATTCCTCTGGTGGGTTGTCGATCTTGAAGTCTATAAAGAATCAGACAACTACTGATACAACTAGTTCATTGTATGATAAAAGAGCTATGACAATTGATGATATTATTGATGTGGATGTCAGACTTGCATCTATGGTCATTAGTTACAAAAATTTTCATTCCAGTTGAAATAATTTTGTATCTGACACAACTATCTATGCAACATATCATATGGTGAAGGAGAATGCAGAGTATGATCTATGTGAGTTACTCAGAAGCTAGTTGATGGAGAACCTTGGTAAAATAAAGAAATATAAGAAGAATTCCTTAAAATATGGTAATTTTCTGTTGTGTTTGTTATGTTACTTTATGAATGAAGTTCTGGGATTTGAAAAAGTACAATGGAAAAGTAATAAACCTATAGTTGCTAAAATTAGAGATATCTTGTGAAAATTTGGTGATAGAAATACAAGGAACACTGCTATCTGGAATTATTTCAAGAACTTTCAGAATGAGACGCAAGCAAGAGAAATAATTCCTAAGTCTATTGTGGAGAAGTACAAAGATAATATTTGTTTTATGGTTGACATTGATCAATGCTTGATGGAAGTTACAGATCCTACAACAATGTGGGTTATGCCAATGGGCTATGAGGTTGAGGAACATATTTTGGAAATGTATGTTGAACATTTGTTGAGTAAACCTCGAGATCCGTTAGAAGAAAGATTAGGTACTTTTTTAGAAAAAGATATACAAGTACATAATCAACTAAGAAAGCCTGTGATAGTCAAGAGAGTAAGAAGAGAAGTGGAATCCTTTGCAGAGAGCATGGGTATATCTACAGAAGTTGTGAGAGAAGCTAGAAGAAAGAGAGAACAAGCTGAAATAGGAGAGCTAGCTAGAACTGAATCTGATAGCCCGACAGTATCCTCTACCCGAACTAGATCTACAAGAAGCTCTACTCTTCCATCCAGTCTTGCAAAGAAGTGAAGCCCTATGAAAGCTTGAGCCAATTCATTCGAGAGAGAAGGAAAATGGAAGAAGGAAAAGAGCACAAGAGTTTATATTAATGTTTTTGGAGATGAAGAGACTGAATCTAGTGTAGAGATAAGAGATATCAAGCAAAAAGGCACAAAGGAAACAATAGTCTCTAAGGACAATTCGTTCGGTGAAGAGAAAGGAAATAAAAAGATGAAAACAAAAAAAATAGGTATGTCTATAACAGAAATGGATAATTCATTGATTAAGGATGGTAATCTTAGGCCTCTTTCTAAAAGGTATGACACCTTTGATAGTGTCGGTCAGATATTTTTTGAGGAAGCTTCAACAAAATACTTGAATAATTTCAATAAGGCTCTTATTGAAATAATGTCTCCATTACCCAAAAGTCTATATGAAGTTTTAGAAATGAGGAGAGTGAATGTGAGAACTGAAGATAAATAGTTGAGAGAGTGCATGCTTGCAGATTTATGTCTAGTGATATCTATTGAGGAAATGAGGACAATTCTGAATGGTGCTAAGAAATATTTCAAGATAAAAAAGAGAGCAAACAAACTTATCATTGGTTAGACTAAAGAAGTTGAAAAAGAAACTAAGAAAATTCTAAAGGAAGTTTTGTTAAGGAATAGAATCGATGTTGTTTCTAAAGAAGTGCATGATGAAGATGTTTCACCTGATTCGGTAGAAGAAGAGAGAAAAGAAGATACAGTTGAGGACACTCAAATTCCTCTTGATGTGCATAATACATAAGTTCCTATGGAGACTAAAGCTCGTAAGGTTGAATAAGTTGAGATTCCTAAAGACAAGAAAAAATTTGTAGTTGAGGAAACAATGATTGAGGAAAAGTAAGTTGAAATAAAGGAAGTTCATGTGAAAGCATGCAACACTGCTAAGGTAGTGAAATAGTTTTTGGAAGAACAATAGGAAGAATTTTATATTGAACTACTAAAAGTTCCTATAAAATTGGACACTTTACCTGCTATTCAAAAGATGAAGGTAGCTTCATTTGCTCAGAACAAGGCAAGGGAAGAAATTCTAAAATCACATATTGAATATAGTGAGTTGTTGAATCTTGCATCCGGTATTCTAGAAAAGATCATGCCTACATATGTTAAGGATCCATCTAGTTCTCCCTCTGGTGAGCTGAAGAAAATTATTACTTTTGTAAGTACTCATTTTGATTCCCTTGAGAAGTCAGCTGAGGTTAAAGTGCAAAAGGAGTTTGATGATAAAAGGTTTAGTAAATTTAAAGGGATGATAGCTAGTGATAAATCTCTAGTAGCTACTTGTATAAAGAATATTCAAAGTGATTTTATTCAAGGTGGTAACATTTATGTCATGTCTATCTTTATCTAAGTTCACTGAGGACTTTGAAAAGAAAATAAAAGAATGTGAGAAATAGTTAGCAGATATCACTTGGGCATTCAATCCTCTAACTACCTTTGTTGGAAAGAAAGAAGGTCAAGTCATATCCTAGATTGACAAGATCAAGAGATTGAAGCATGAAGAAGGTAAAATGGTTGAAAGGTTTTGTGAGCTTAGAGGACTAATTGGTCGTAAGATGGAAACAATGTTAAGTGCATTGAAGGAAGCAAGAGATGCCATGGCAGTCAGTGATTCTGCGAACCTTGAATCTATAGAGATGCAATATTACTTATTTTGTGGTCATGTCATTATCTTGGAGAGTCTCAAGAAGGTTTGGGATATGAATTTGATATTTTTGAAGAGAAATTTTGTAGATCTATTCAGGTTTATGTAAGTTGTAGAAACCTATTTGCACACATGCAATTTGTTCATAACAGTTTTGTTTGATTTTTGGTATGCGAATTCTTGCCTTTTCCATTGATGTCAAAAGGGGAGAATGGGATAGTGATTTTTTTTGAAATCATCTTAGGGGGAGTTGTGTTTTTGATATTTTGAAGGTTGGCAGTGTAATTCATGTTAGTGCTGATCTAACACTTAGTTATTTTTCACTAAGTGTTGCCATCAATGCCAAAGGGGGAGATTCTTGGAAAAGAGACACTGCAAATTTAATTTGGTGTTGTCATTTATGGAAACCCTGTTTAGTTATTCAATCCACATGTCAGCATTTGATCTTACTGGAAGTCAGATCAAAGTTTTGTGATTAACTGTCAAGCAAGAACAAAGCATCCGACATAATTGTGCTCATCGATTCAAATGTAATTTTCTATTATTATTTATATTTGTGGATTTCAGGGAAGGTTGTTTGGTATATTATCTTTATTACTCTTGAATATTAGAGCCTTGTATCGATCTGTGTGAGAGTTAGCAGATCTAGTTGAATAATTTCCTGTTTATAAGTGCAAAAATCTGACTTGGTGATTACAATATCTTGTAGATATTTGAGGAGTAATTATTTAAGTATTTTTGTGTTTGAACATATTGTTTTGATCCATCACTATGCTATGGCTAACTTTGGTTAGTGCACATTGATAATTAATTATGGATTGAGCCGACAACTATTAAATGTTTTCATATTTTGTTAGGGCCAACTTGTAGCGATTAAATCTTTAGTTGCAGATATATATAAGTGATCGATTATATAATTTTGAGATAGAGGTGAAGTGTGTTGATGTGAGTTGTGAATATCAGAAGTATTGAAAAGCGATTATGCACATTTTCACTTGTGCATAAAAGGATTTGTGATGCAAATTGAAGCAGAGTAGAGAAAAAGAGAAAAATCAGACAAAAGGTCAAGAATTTGATTGATGTGCTTAACCAGAACTATAATCAAGCATTAGTTGATGCTACTTTCTTAGTTTAAATATCTTAGATGGATTTAATTTGATTATTTTGTAGGACAGTGAGTCTTCATCTCTGAGTAGTGAGCTCTAGGCAATGTGGCTGAATGCAAGTGCATTCCTATTTTGTAAACACTTATACTTTAGTATACTCATATTATGGATTTTCCTTCCATTGTGGTTTTTCCCCTAACACGGTTTCCAAGTAAAAATCCTGGTGTTACGGTGTTGTGGTTTCTTTTCTTATGTTCATGCAGATTTCATTTGGATGAATGTTATAAATGCTTTAAGGATTAGATTAATAAAGTTAAATTTTGTAGAACATTGGTTCAGCCCCCCCCTCTCAGTGCTCCTTGGTTCCAACATAAGAATGTATGAAGATTCATAGTTGGTTATAAATTAGGTCAAAGATGATTACTAGACCAAATATGGTAAGCTCACACCTTACAAGAAGATGGTATAAGATCTCAAGGACTGCTTCATTGATATAACATTTCAAAAAATCCCTCATGTCAACAATCGAGTAACAGATGTCATGGAAATCATTGGGTCTTTATTAGACATGCCCCATAATATTCTTTAGTTCAAGTTCCTTGTAGAACATCTTCTCATACCGACTTTTGAGATACTTGATTCTAAATTTGTGTGTCAAATATTTGGTCCTGGTTCCCCATGGTATCATGGAATTTTCACCTACCTAAATAGAGGTACCCTTCCATCTAACATTACTTCCAACCTTAAGAAAACCTTCCTCAATAAAGCCTCTCAATTCATTATCCTAGGAGAAACCTTATACCATCAAAGTATCAAGGGGACATTATTATGACGTCTCTGATGGGCGAGTTTTTTGATGTCACAACCCACATCATTTAATTTTTCATTTGTCAAACTAGGTGTGTCTCAAAGCAATATACGATAAGGAGGACACCAAAAATCAAGGGGTTTTGCACTATAAACAATGACTTTGATTTTGGCTAGTCTCCTTCATTCTCCTTCAGGAGCTCTCAAGATCTCTTTGGAAGAAGAACATATGAACTAATTCCTAAGGATGATTCTAACTTATTGATTAATTAATCCTTATTTAAACCTATTTTAGTCCTAATGACTTAGCTTATATGTTACCTTACTTAAATGCAATCAGTTCATTGGGTGATCTACAAAATAAATCAGTTCTAGCTCTAAGTCTAAAATGCAGAATTTTAATGTTGCTAAACATAAATCTAGTTATGCTTGCAGGTATGAATTTTAACCTAGAAAATAGTAAGCCTATTTATGTTGTAGAGAATTTAAATATTTAAATCTAGAAAGAAATAATACTAACTCCCAAGAACATATTCTAATTTAGCTTCAATTCAATCCTTGCATCTATCATTATTACCATTACCAACTATATGCATCTGAGAATGAATACTTAACAAAATCTATATTAAATGATATAATTATTATTTAACTCTAATATACATTAAAATGACTTAGCTAATGTAAATTACAGTAATCTACTTTGAGTAAATACAATTGTTGAAAATCAACCAACAAGATTCAAAGGTGCTAACATCTAACCAAATATATCAAAACAAAATTAACTGAATCAAACAATAATGAAACAAGGTCACCTCATTCAGTTGAGCAGGCCCTAATATTCCTCTAGTGGGACCTCAAACACAGTGATTTAGATCAACTTTCTATTTTCATTTCAATTGGCCAAATTTGGCGAGTAAAACAAAAGTACAGAGTACCAATAGTTACAATTTTCAAAAAAATATCGACTAACTCAAATTAAACCTAAGGATGGATATTTATAAGAATATCCCTTATTTTGAATTCAAAAACATGGCACTAGTCACCAAATTACAGAGTGCAAAACTAAATGAAAGTCTAACTAGAAGTATCCAAGATAATCTCACAAATCAAAGTTGGAGCAACAGTTCCCAAATCGGCTAAGAGAGCCAATCCATAATCATAGCACATCAAGATCTGTTAGGAGATTTCAGGAGCGTGATTGATGCCAAGATGTTAAACAAAAAGCTTAACAGATCCAACTCAATAGTAAGCAATTAAGTACCTGCATGAAATCCTCAAGAATAGATTGCAACCATGACAACAAATATTTTGATTTGCACAGTCATTTATTTATTTCACATTAACAAAAGAAGCACATTTAAAGTGAAATACCACATCTAGTATATCCTTCAATTAGTAAAGTATAATATGAAACAAGAAAACATTAAACACACAATCTACCGCCATATTAGTTAATTAATAATATAATAAATTCTTTTGATTTTATAAAAAGATCAAATAAAACAACATTCTTGAGTATTCACCATCCCCCCCCTCTTAATATAAACCATATCGTCATGGTTGAGGGTCTAGTAAATGTTTATTCTTAGCCATCAACCAAGTAATTATATCTGTTAGATCAGCATCCTGCAAAACATACTATAAGAATCTTCTTTGACAACCATAACCATTCATCTTTTCAATTGCTGCCATCCACCCCCTTATATTTTCTCCAATAAATTGTGGGGGTGCATCAAATGTTGGTGTTGGCATGATGATAAGAAGAGGCCTGAACCTCATTCCTATCTAATTTTTCTATTGCTCTTCAATAAAATCAATCATAGTTCTTCCTCTGGTCAAACTCCAAGTGATGTTTCTGGGTGAAATAGGCTCTCTTCTTCTCAGCTGTGGTGGAATAATTCTAAACCTATCTCTTGTTGCACTCAGATCTCTCATTGGGAGATGATCTTGAATCCTTTTAAAAACTTGGATGCTCTCATTCAACTTTCTTTTGTAAGCAGGGGCTACATTTTCTGACATGGCAAAGAATTTGAATTGAGCTCTGAAAGGTCTAGACCATGGGGCCTCATTCCTCATTGGTAATCCTAGTTTCCATTGTGCCTCTTTATATTGGGTCTCCCTGTGTTCTCACTCTACTTGGTTTTGTAGCAATGAAACAAAAGATCTTATTTGAAGATCTCCTATGAAAACATTAAGGAAGGATTGTGGAAAGTTTCCAAGTAAAAATCCATGTTGAAAGTACTCACACATTTGATTCTGGATAGTAGGATGACTATTGAATAAATCCTCAAGAAATTCCCTATCATCCTCATAATTTGTTTTTCTTTTGAGTAACTCTTTATTTTCCACTGGATAAACCTTTCTCTTAAAAAGAGTGCATAGGATCTTGAAGGTTTTCCCATTGATAGCATTGCACAAGACAATTCCACCATATGTTGTAATATTTCATTCATTTCATATTTTTTATTTTTCTAACTATAAGTTTTGATTTCTCAATTGTTCATTCTCATGTTTAAGTTTCATGGAAATTAATGAATGATATCTTCTTGGAGTAGGCGACGTGGAAGCTTCATGTAACTACAACATATTAGATTGTTGCCTTAACTAATGTTCTTTCTGCTACAACCCTGCCCTTACTTTCCCTATTTCCTCTGCACTGAACCTTGTCATTTCCTTTGCCCTAGCTAATGCTTGTGCATTAACCTACTATAAGGTTCTTGTTGTTTCACTTAGTTGTCCTTGCAGAGTGTGTTCTTTTTAAGCCATTTCCTTTTCCAGTTGCTCTATTTTACTTACAAAATTTTGCTACTCTTCCTCTTTTCTTCTTAATTTCTCTTCAAGTAATTATATCCTTCTTCTTTCCTCTTCTAATTCTGTTTGTATCCTTGACATAGCCATAACCCTTTTTATTTCATTTTCTTCCTCCTTTCTTCTTAATTTATCTTCAAGGAATTATATCCTTCTTCTTTCCTCTTCTACTTTTGTTTGTATCCTTAACATAGCCATAACCCTTGTTATTTCATTTTCTTCCTCTGATTCTTCTTCTTCATGTAATTGCATGGATCTTTCTAGTTCGGTGATGGTTCCTTTCCCTTCCTTCTTTCAATAGATTTTGATTGTGAAGGAGATTTATCAACTTCTCCTTCCTCATACTCCTCCGAGGCCTCTCTCTCTTCAGACTGAGAGTTAAATATTTCAGCAGAGTCAAAATAATCATTAATAGGTGTTCTCTCAGGAGATGGAAGTGGGCCTTCAAGAGGACTATGATGTTGTTTAGGTAACTACTCAGATGGTTGGTCTTCCTAATGGAATTAAAAAAAAATCGGTTGGGTTTCACAAGATGGGGTTTCCTCAGGAGTTGAAAAAACATTCTCAACTATGCTAGGGTTTTCCTTTTCTATGTCTCATTTCTTAATTTTTGTAACACTACGAGTTACCCTAATAGACTCTTGTAATTTCCTATTTTTCTTGTCCTTTTTCTATTTTCTACTAGAGGATTCTACTTTCACCAATTTTTTTTATGGGCCCCTTTGTGATTTTCCCTTTTTGTTTTTTAATAGGTACAGACAAAAATTCTAACCATCCTTGTTTACCAATTTCCTTCTTTAAGAAATGGTGCTTGATTATCAAGTGTATTAACCCATGATACTTAATTGAAGACTCTCCCCTAGATTTCACCCTAGCTATCATGGAGGAAATTTGGGAAAATAGAAACATGGGTAAATTGATTTTGGTGGAAGGGTCTACATTTCCATACCTCAAATGTATTAATAAACACATTGCTCAACCCAACACAGTGCCACACTAACCTTCACAAGTGAAAATTTTCAAAATCCAGGTGATAGTGGTTCTCCACGGCTCTTCTAGACTATTTCATGAAATTTCTCTCTGCTCTCCTTTGTGCAACAAAATTTCTAGATTTTTCTCGGGTTTTTTGGAAAATTCTAGCACTAAATCTTCATACTTTACATGACCCTTTTCCATTAGTTTTCCTTTAGTAGGAATTCTAGATATTTCACTTATTATCTCTGGGGTGACCTCAATGATTTCATCCCAAACCCTGGTGAAATTTACATGGAAATTATGCGTAAATTCTTCAACTAACTCTTGCTAGAATCCCTCATACTTTAGGATGAAATCTAACCACCCAGCTTCCCTTGATAATCTTTTAGTTTCTAGGTCGAGAATAAAATTCTCTGGTTCAACATTTCACTTGTTCCCCATCATGCTCTGCTCTACATTTTTGTTAGAAGAAAATGGCTATCTCAATTAAGTAAAAACACAGAATGGCACCTTTTCCAACTACAACAATTTTAGAAAAACTTCACGCGAATCACACATGTCATTATTTATTTCATTTACTCATCCAAATGATCCGCACGACACCACCTGTACTTCACATTTACTATTTATAAATTTGGCGATGCGACTGACATCAGTAAATTTATTGATGTGGACGTGGGACAACTCACTATTACCTATCATTACTACTCCAATCTTTTCAAAATCATCCCTTGATTCTCCTGCCAGATTCAGAACGATTAAACTCATTTATTATAAAATTAGTAACTCTTTTAGCAGAGACCTCTATGCTAATATTTACTTCAATTCAAATCATAATGACTAAATCAAAAACACAATATTTGGAAATGATATGTACAATAAATATGTACCTTTTAATAAATGTCCAAGTTAATTCAAACGTGCTAACTAACTTAGTTGGTATTTAATTCCAACGAATTAATTAAAAAAAGCCCAAAATTAATGTGAAGGTTAATGTTGAAACTTAAGATATCCTCAAGAGTCATTAGGAGCTTTTAGGAGCTCTTAGGAGCTCTCAGGAGTGAACTGAAGTTGATCCAGGAAGACCACCATTTTTGGTTTTCAGCCATTCCTTCATTTTTTTCTCTTTGTTTTTTTTTAAATTTTTTCAGAGAGATAAACTGCCATTTGCTAGTTTTCAATCTATCCCCTTTATTCAGAAGGAAAACCGCCATTTGTTGGTTTTAAATCTACCTTATGTTTAATAATTTCTTCAAAAGGTTACTTAGTAACACATTCCCTCATGGAAGAAATATCCTCCATCATAAAATGTTCAATTCCATGTTCCAGTTCTAGCAAAAACTCATCTTTGGATTCAGGTCTATGGTATATTTTCAATATGTGGCCATTAATCAGAATCACTCTTCTCTCTCCATCAATAGGTATCAGTTATACAACTCCATTTTCAAAGACCTGGTCAATCTTGTATGGTTCCAACCACCTTGTGTGGAATTTTCCTTTAAATTCATGAAATATGGAATCAAACAACAATGCCTAGTCTCCCTTCTTGAATCTTTTGGTTACAATATGTTTTTCATGCCACTCTTGTCTCTATTTTTGAATCATTTTAGTATGTTGAAGAGCCTCCATTATCATCTCATCTAACTGGTTCAGTTGTAACACTCTCTTTTGCTCTACTTCTGATATGTCAATTCCAACATCCAATGATGTCCTCAGTGTTTGTAATTCAAACTTGATTGGCATGACTGGATTCTTCCCATATACTAATTCATATGGGGAAAACCCAATAGTAGTCTTCCAGGTTGTATTATACACCCAGACTACTTCATCCAACTTGTCTGCCCAATCTATTTTCCTTAATGAAATAGTTTTGTCATAATGTTTTCTAACTCTCGATGGTGACCTTTACTTGCCCATTTTCCTATGCATGGTATGGAGTGGACTTCCTATGTGTCATCTCATATTTCTACATAAAATGTACCATCATTGTAGACATTAAATGTGGTACTTTATCAAAAACTATTTTCCTTCGTGCACCGGATCTTTGAAGAATATTCATGTATAGAAAATCAACCACCTTGTCTTCTCTTGCTACTGGTAAATCTTTTACTTCTACCCATTTTGTAACATAATCAATGCAAACTAGAATATAGTGTTTTCCTTTGGAAGGTGGATCAACAGGTCCCACAAAATTAATTTCCCACTTTTTGAATGGTTCAAGAGCTATTTGAGGCTATAGTGGCATCTCAAAGGTTGGTGTAGGTCTTCTCATGCACTGACACTCATCACAATGTTTCACAAATAATGAAACATCCTTTGTCATAGTCAGCCAAATATAACCAGCTCCTAAGAGCTTATGAACAATCTTGATCAAGAAGTAATTCCCTCCTTCTAACTCATGATGAAATGCTTGTACTACATCATAGAAATCTATCTCAGCAAGACACTTGTGAAGAACATGCTCAAGACACATCTTAAATAATAAACAATTAATCCACTAAAATCTGGAACTTTCATGAATTAACCTCTTTTTTTGCTTAAAATTGAAATGATTAGGGAACTTCCCTATTACAAGGTAGTTTGCAATGTTAGAAAACCATGGAGGATGTATTGATATTGTAAATAAATTTTCATCTAGGAATGCATCATCAATTGGTTCATGCTCATCTTATCTTGGTCTTCAGGAGCTATTGGGATCAAGTTGTATCCATTGAAACCATCCAAGAAGGAGAAATAACTACTTCTAGCAAGGTTATCAAGTACTTGATCAATGAATGGTAAAGAAAAATGATCCTGTTTGGTAACTTTATTTAATTCCCTATAATAAATACATACCCGCCACTTAACATTTCTCTTTGGAACAATAACCAAGGGGAAACCCATTGACTATCAGATATTGGATAGATTAATACTACCTTTAGCAAATTTTATATCTCTTGCTTAACAAGGTCTCTGAAAATAGGGTTGATTCTCCTTTGACCCTGCATAATTGGTTTAACATCTTCTATGTAAATATTATGTATGCAAATAGAGGGATGGATTCCTCTCATATCCTTGTATTCCCATGCAAAATCTTAAGTGTGATTCTCTAAAGTTTTCTTTAATTTCTCTTCTTGTGAAGAGGACAAGGATGAACTAATAAAAAGAGGTTTATCCCCTCCTACAATGATTTCCTTGGTTTCATTCTTTCTATCAAGTAGGTCACCTACAAGTGTATTTAAAGGACAAGGGTGATACCTTTGTTGGTGCAAGATTCCATGACAATCCTCCTATTATTTGACTTATTCAATTTTTTTAGGACTAAGACTCTTTCCCTCACATTCCTCTACATGCTCCATTAAAGTAACCATTGCTAATTCCACAATACCATCCCCTTCAGACTCCATATCTTCATCAACCCAAGCTTGATTATTAGATTCTATTGATGTCTAATCAAGAGGACACAATGACAACTCTTTATGCTTTTTGTCCATTAGAAATGATCATACTACTTGATCTAAAGTCTATTAATGTTGTAGTTGTTGCTAACCATGCTCTACCTAAGATGATTGGGTATCCAAAATATTTCTTCCTAGCTTTAAGGAATAGAAATTCCACTGGATAATCCCAAGTGTCAATGGTAACCATGAAATCCTCTGAAACTCCCTCAGGTTTGGTAGTAGATTGATCAGCTAACTGTAAAACAGTTGTGGAGGGTTGAATCTTTATCATTCCTAAAATTTTAATAGTATCTGAGGTGATAACATTAATAGCTTCTCCTAGATCAATTAGGACATTTGTTATCTCAATTCCTCTTATACTCAAATTTATTACAAGACTACCAAGATCATTATATTTCCGAGGTAGTAACATTCCTGAAAAATACATCAGTTAGTTTGGTCCCTATTTGAATGGTGGGAGGTAATTTCTTCTTCCTACCAGGAGTTTTCATATAGAGAGATTTAACTAACTGATTATTTTAAGGTATATCTTTAATGGCCTGCGACAATGGTATTTCAATGTATCTTTTTTAATTCTCAGAGAAGTTGAGAGTCAACAACATTCATATAGTTAGGTCAGGAGCAATTTGTTTTGTATTCAGCCACTCTAGGTAAGGTTCCTAATTAACTTATTTCTCATTCATAGGGTTCTATTTTTTATTCAAATTCTCTTTTTCACTTTCCTTACCCTCCTGATCTTTAGTGACTAGTATATATGGAACATTTTGGCTTCTTCATTGAATATCATTAGCTTCAATGACATTCAAAGTAGGTGGATTTGCATCAAAGTGATTGTTTTTCAGATTTGGAACAGGTTGTGTTGGCATTTGAGGCTATTTTACCTATTCATGAGTGGGATTAGATCCTTGTGTTAATTGTGGTGATTGTCCCCATGCATGCCTTGGTCCCTAATTTTTCCATGGCTGAAATTATGTTTGGTTTTGCTACCACTATGGCTGGTCCTATTGCCATTGTGGATGATTTGTTTGCCACTATGGTTGGTTCCATTGGGGATTCATCCATTCAGTTTGACCCTAAAATGTAGGTGGTTGTTGAGATGGAAAGGGAGGATTCCATTGGTTTGCATTAGACCAAAAATTTTTATTCCATTTAGCTCTAGGACCATATTGTCCCTGATTATATCCACCATTCTGAGACCTTTCCCAAAATAGTTAAGTTCCTCCTCCACCACTGATGGTTTCTTTAGACAATTCTTAATCTTAGATAGAAGGCTACAAGAACTTGTTGAATGATGTTTCTCATAGATCTCACAAATATCTACTTGATTCAATGGGAACTCTCTTAAAATATGTTTCCTTCTACATTTGGAACAATAAATGGATAAAGGTTCAGTGGCCTTTTTATCTCCTTGCATATTTAGATGAAGAAGCAAATCAGTCTTTAAATTATAAATTTCTTCCATTACCTAGGACACATCAGTGGTGAGGGCTTTGTTTCTTTGGGAGCCTCTAGAGCCTACTCTAGACTTAGATTAGTTCCTACATATTTCAAGAATAGCTTCCAAGGAAATATTATTGATGTCTCCTTTTCCCATAATATTCAAGGACTCATTAGATTCATCATCAATTCCCTTTAGGAATTTTTTTTTTACTAATTTCATTATTTAACCCATTACCACATATTTTGTGCACAAACTGGAATCTATCAGCATAATCCTCTAGACTCTCATCTTCCATCTGTCTCATTCTGAACAATTAATATTTCCCATCCCTCACCCAAGAATAATCTTGGTATTTTTCCAAGAACTCAATTTCCATCTCTTGCCAAGTTGAGATTGAATTTGCACCTAAACACATGAACCATATTAAGGTTGAATCTTTTAAGGTAGAAGGAAATAATTTCAGCTTCTGGTTGCTAGCTCTATAATCATAGGTTTGGCAAAAAACTTTAAAGTCAATGAGGAATTGGTAAAGACTTTTATATTTTTCATACGGGGCTCATCATGTCCTCTCTTCATATTAATGGGATATGGGAAGTTTTTTTTGGTGGGGGATTATTATTTTCTTGGTCACCCATTTCTTCTTCTTGATTTTTTTCTGGATTTTGTTTTTGATTCTCAATCCGATGTTGGAGAATTTTTTATTCTTGATCAAAATCAATATTCCATGGAAGAAATATCCCTAGATGCTCTCTAGCAAATATCATCCACAAACTAAACTGTCTTCCTTATCAAAACTAAGGCTTCAAACTTAACAACCAAATCTTTAATGATCCTCAATAATGGCACCAAAAATGATGGGCGAGGTCATTGGTGTCACAACGCACATCATTTAGTTTTTCATTTGTTGAACCGAGTGTGTCTCAGAGAAATATATAATAAGGAGGACACTAAAAATTGGGGATTTTGATTTGTACATAGTGACTTTGATTTCGGTCAGTCTCCTTCAGGAGCTCTCAAGAACTCTTCGGAAGCAGAATATAGCAACTAATTCCTAAGGATGATTCTAAATTATTGATTAATTAATGCTTGTTTAAACCTATTCTAGTCCTAATGACTTAGCTTAGATGTTACCTTACTTAATTGCAATCAGTTCATTGGGAGATCTACAAAATAAATCAGTTCTAGCTCTAAGTCTAAAATGTGAAATTTTAAAGTTGCTAAACAAAAATCTAGTTACACTTGGAGGTATGAATTTTAATCTAGAAAATAGTAGGCCTATTTATATTGCAGATAATTTAAAGAGTTAAATCTAGAAATAAATAATACTAAATCCCAAGAACATTTTCCAATTTATCTTCAGTTCAATCCTTGCATCAGTCATTGTTACCATTACTACAACTATATGCATCTGAGAATGAATACTTAACAAAATCTATAGTAAATGATAGAATTCTTATTTAACTCTGATTTACAATAAAATGACTTAACTAATTTAAATTACACTAATCTACTCTAAGTAAATATGATTGCTAAACATCAACCAAAAAGAGTCAAAAGTGCTAACATCTAACCAATTATATCAAAACAAAATTAACTGAATCAAACAATAATGAAACAGGGTCACCTCCTTCGATTGAGTGGGCCCTGCTCTTCCTCTAGTGGGACCTCAAACATAGTGATTTAGATCAACTTTATATTTTCTTTTCAATTGGCAAAATTCGGTGAGTTAAAAAAAAAGTATAGAGTACCAGTAGTTAATTTCTTTTAGCAAAATATCGACTAACTCAGATTGATATTTATAAGATTGTCCCTTATTTTGAATTCAAAAACATGGCGCTAGTCACCAAATTACAAAGTGCAAAACTAAATGAAAGTCTAAGTAGAATTATCGAAGAGAATCTCACAAATCATAGCTGGAGCAACAGTTCCCAAATCGAAAAGGAGAGCCAATCCAAAATCATAGCGCATCAAGATCTATCAGGAGCTTTCAAGAGCGTGATTGATGCCAAACTGCTAAACAAAAAGTTTAATATATCTAGCTCAATAGTAAGCAATTAAGTATCTGCATGAAATCCTCAAGAATAGATTGCAACCATGACAGCGGATATTTCAATTTTTCACAATCATTTCCTTATTTAACATTACCAAAAGAAGCACATTTAATGTAAAATACCACATCTAATATATCCTTCAATTAGTCAAGTATAATATGAAACAAGAAAACATTAAACACATAATCTACCACCATATTAGTTAATTAATAATATAATAAAGTCTTTTGAGTTTATAAAAAGATCAAATAAAACAACATTCTTGAGTACTCATCATTCTCAACCAAGAGGAAGCCTTGACCATGTTAACGAAATTACATGAAGGAATTTACGGTTCAAATTCTAGTGGTATGACCTTATCCAAGAAACTGTTGAGGATGGGGTATTACTGGCCAACCATGGAATGGGAGGCTTATTAGTTCATGAAGAAGTGTATATAGTATCAACAACATGGGGACCTTATCCATACTCTAGCTTAGGAACTCCAACCGATTGTTACTGTAGAGTCAAAAAAATTTCCTTTGACATTTTTAGTTTTCATGTGTGATTGCAGGTTAGTAGATTGAAGAAAAGTGGATTTGAAGCCTTCAAAAGCACCAAAACGATAAAATTATCATGAAAATTTATCAAGACTCATGAAAACTAAAATCTAGGGAAAAATATCCATCCAATTTGAATGAAATCAATGGGAAAGTGCTTATTTTATCCATCATCTAAGGATTGCAAATTTTTAGTTCAAGATTTTTCTCTTGGGACACTTCACAAAAAACTGGGACTAATCCCCCAGTTGTGGCGAAGGAGTCCCACTGTGGATGTTTTTCAGAAATCTTTACAAATTTGGATACCCTTTTGGCTGAAACTTACTCATGTGCCAAAATCTAGAACTAGGACTAATTCCCACAGAATGGTGAATGATTCACACTAGGCTAGAAAATCAGATTTTTCATAATTTCAAAGCTATTTCCAATCTTCAACACATTTCCAAGTGCACACATTTTGTTTTGTAGCCTTCTATTTTATTATTCTTGCATTTTCAAGTCATTCAGTTCAATTTTGCATCAAACTAGGATTTGCATTTCATCTTGCATGTCATTATCTTTTCCAGGTTTAAACATGGTGGTGAACCCCTCTTGTAATCTAAATTCATACCCTAGGATTCCATATTGGCAGATCTCTTGCCTCTATTCCACTCTTGGGGTGAGATCTCTAGGGTCATACTTAAATGTAAAGTATAGAAGATTGTTGCCCTAGGTCGTAAACCCCTAATAGAGACAAAATTATATGTTACAGTTACACCTTGGCCTTTCTCATAGTGGGGAGTCAACCTCATAGGAAATATTACCCCCGCATCTAATGGTCACAAATTCATCATCATGGCCATTGAGTACTTTATGATGTGGGTGGAAGCTATCCCTATGTCTTACATCACAGGGAAAAAAATATCTAAGCTCATCCTAAACTACCTTATTTGTCAATATGTTTTTCCACAAGCCTTATCTTTGATAACGTGACACCTTTCAAAAATTAGGATGTGAGAGAGTTATGCCAATGATTCAACATCCAACACTAGTTCTCTACTCCCTATTACCCCCAAGGTAATGGTCAAGCTAAGGCATCAAACAAAACCATTCTTAAAATCCTCAAGAAGATGGTCAATGAAGTTGGTCATTACTGGCATTTATAATTAAGTATCGCCTTATGGGCCTATTGAACTAGTATCCACACACATATAAGTGCAACCCTCTTTTCCTTAGTCTATGGATCTGAAGTCATCCTATCCATTGAGGTCTCCCCTTACTGAGAGTATCACTACAAAATATAATAATTGATGAAGAATATAAGGTGTCTCAATTGAATGAGTTAGAAATCTTGGATGAGCACCATCTTGATGCCTTGAATCATTTACAAGCATTACCAAAACTGACTACAAATGAGCTACAACAAGAAAATCAAGAGTTGATCTTTCTAGGTAGGAGATATTGTCCAATTTCATTTATTCCTAATTTTTAAATTTGGAATATTCACTCCAACTTCTCAACCTCCTAACCTCCTTGGAGACACATGGCTCTCTCTTCTAATTGGTGTTGTTTGACACTTGGAAGATTTGCTCTTCCAAATGGAGCAGCCTCCATGAATTCCTCCAAACTCTTTGTGCTCCACCGTTGATGTCCCAGGATCATGATCTCGACCATTCATCCCTGCCACCTCATTCAAGGTTTGGAAAAATCTATAAAAAGGAGCTCATCCTACAACTTTTCAAGAGGAAATTGAGATAAACTTATGGTGGAGAAATTGAGAGAAATTGAGAGTTTGCATTTTCATATAGCATAGTTATCATGGAACTTTCACTTTGGATCATTTTATTATTGAATTATATTTCATTGTTTTTCATAGTATTACATTAGAATTGCATCATTAATCCTCATATCATCATACATAGAAGCACTTTTCTCCTCCATTCAGCATTTAAACTTCAAAAATACAAAAATATAGTGATGTAGGCATGTAGTTTGCATTGCACAACATCTTCTCATTTCTTAGGTTGTCATCTTTGTAGATTCATGTGCAACCCTTAACTCGATCTGAGAGCATAAATTCAAAGGTCCTTAAGACTAGAGAACCATGAAATGATTTGGAAGGATAGCCATAGCAATTTGGTTTTGTTATTTCAATTCATTTTATGTAAGACATTTCATGGATATGTGTGTTGGATTTTAAATTATTATTCCCTTCTCCATTATTTTTCACACACATAACTTGGCGCCCACCATGGGGCCCCACCCCATTTTTAATCTATTTTTCTGTTGAGTTTTTCTTCGTAGGCTCCATCGAAAGTTCTGAAATAGCTCATTCAAATTTTTCTCTAGCGCATTTGGAAAACATGTTAGTGCATCGAGTCACTTTTTGGTGCATTAGGTCATTCTTCTAGCGCATATAGTCACTAGTCCAATGCATCAGTGAAGTCTTTTAGCACACCTGATTTTCACCATTTCAAACTATGAGTCTACGAGCTTGACTGTAGGCAAGGCCATCATTGATGAGCCCCTTAGACACTTTACGTTAAGATTCCATCACAATAAATTGGCAACCCATCAAGTGTTCATATCTCATCAATAAACGGTTGTATACACATAAAAATGGTCTAGAGCACAATTAATTAAATACTAGATATTTAATTAATAAATCCTAATTCTTCTACTAATATAAATAAATGGATAAATTTAATTATATAGTTCATCCCTTAATTCTTCTATTTCAAAAATCATTTTCTCTCTTAAATTAATTAAATGCACAAATTAAATAATTTGTCATTTAGTTAATTTCCCTCCTTCCTCTTTAAATCTGAATTTTTAATTCAAATTTGTCACATTTCTCCATAATCTCCTAACTACCTCCAACTCATCCTCCACCTCATTACATGTCACACAATTTCATTTATTCCTAATTTTTAAATTTGGAATATTCACTCCAACTTCTCAACCTCCTAACCTCCTTGGAGACACATGGCTCTCTCTTCTAATTGATGTTGTTTGACACTTGGAAGATTTGCTCTTCCAAATGGAGCAGCCTCCATGAATTCCTCCAAACTCTTTGTGCTCCACCGTTGATGTCCCAGGATCATGATCTCGACCATTCATCCCTGCCACCTCATTCAAGGTTTGGAAAAATCTATAAAAAGGAGCTCATCCTACAACTTTTCAAGAGGAAATTGAGATAAACTTATGGTGGAGAAATTGAGAGAAATTGAGAGTTTGCATTTTCATATAGCATAGTTATCATGGAACTTTCAATTTGGATCATTTTATTATTGAATTATATTTCATTGTTATTCATAGTATTACATTAGAATTGCATCATTAATCCTCTTATCATCATACATAGAAGCACTTTTCTCCTCCATTCAGCATTTAAACTTCAAAAATACAAAAATATAGTGATGTAGGCATGTATTTTGCATTGCACAACATCTTCTCATTTCTTAGGTTGTCATCTTTGTAGATTCATGTGCAACCCTTAACTAGATCTGAGAGCATAAATTCAAAGGTCCTTAAGACTAGAGAACCATGGAATGATTTGGAAGGATAGCCATAGCAATTTGGTTTTGTTATTTCAATTCATTTTATGTAAGACATTTCATGGATATGTGTTGGATTTTAAATTATTATTCCCTTCTCCATTATTTTTCACACACATAAATTGGTGCCCACCATGGGGCCCCACCCCATTTTTAATCTATTTTTCTGTTGACTTTTTCTTCGTAGGATCCATCAAAAGTTTTGAAATAACTCATTCAAATTTTTCTCTAGCGCATTTGGAAAACATGTCAGTGCATCGAGTCACTTTTTGGTGCATTAGGTTATTCTTCTAGCGCATATAGTCACTAGTCCAACGCATCAGTGAAGCCTTTTAGCACACTTGATTTTTCTTTCAGCGCATCACGGAGTTTTATTTTTCATTCTACATCTTTCCAATTTAGCACATTTTGTTGTCTTTTGGCACATCTGATTTGTCTTTTAGCACATTTGGTTTGAGTTTTAGCGCATTCAGTTACTGTAATGGTGCATCTGGTTTTTTCTATAAATTTTCCAAATTCTAGAAACTGATTTGTGTTTCTCTATTTTGTAGAACCTTTACATTTAGTCAAAGAATCTATTGACACCCCTGAAATTTTGTCAAAGACTACAAAGCTTAAACTCCTAACAATTGATTGTAGGGTTGAATTTATTGTCATTTTTTTTATTAAGTTAGGAACATAGCTTAATTAGAGGAAAACAAACACCATGCTTGTGTTTGGATAGTGGTAGGTGTGTATGATCTCCCCTTAACTGGGTGATCAAAAAGCCAGACCCACACTTTGTCATTTTATTGCATTTAATCCTTAGAGGGTCTGCCTTGGTGGGACAAGAGGTAATCACCCGAAGGGAATGACCCAACTGGTAACACACTAAAGCCAAGCGACTTCCAGCCGATATATAAGTGTGGGTACATGATGAAAGTTCAAGTATCATGAGGATTGTTCCAACAAGAAGGGAAGCAATGGTATATTGTTGTATGGATGATCCCCCACAAATGAAATGCCTTTACTAAAACCCTTGTTGTAGTATGCCAAAATCTCTCTTCTATTTGTTGGTGCAAGAGGTATAACCTCCAAAGCCATCCCACACTCTTGTGGCTTTTGGTATAAATGAGAATTCCATCATGGGAGATTCATGAGGACCGAGGCTTGGCTAACCCGAGAAGTGAGCGCAATGCAAGGAGAAGACAGTGTAGTCAAGCCTCTAATAATTCACCAAAATTAAGCACAGTTGGACCAAAAATCCAAGTGGGAATCCAGCAAATATTGTCCTTCACTGCCCTAGGGATTGTACTTGCTTGATATGTTTTGCATGCATATTTTGAAATAAATTTCAAAAAAACATCACATATTGGAACATACAACCATTGATTCAAAAGAATATTTGAGCAAAACAATCAAATTCTTTGCCAAAAGAATAGGAAAATCCATCAAACTATCAAAAATAAATATTATTTTCTAGTTTATCACATCCATTGATTGTCCTAGCACATGCATTCCATATTTTGGCACATCCATTTACTATTCTAATGCATCCCTATCATACTCTAGCGCATACATTTACTGTTCTAGCACATCCATTGATTTTTTTAGTGCATATATGTAATCCTATAGTGCATACCTGTCATACTTTGGCACATCCATTGCCTATTCTGGCACATACTAGCCATCTTTTAGCGCATCTGGGCCATTCCTTAGTGCATATGTATTTTTGTGCATCTGTGCATTGTTCCAGCGCATCCAAAAATAAATAAACTAGAAATCTAAATCCCTATTTGTCTGAATTTTAACCTCACAATTCAGGATCATTTTTAGCCTAGAGCCTTTCCTCAATCATACTAGAACCTCAAACTTATTGGAACTATCATTTTCAAGTGAAAATCCCTCAATTAAGCTTTGATTGAACATCAAAAAGTGCCACATTATCACACCTATTTTTGATTAGCAATTGTGTTTCACCATCAAGATTCATCATCCTTCATCCCGAAACAAAGTTGTATAATCAGATTTAACCTAGTTCTTTTGGCACTCCCAAACTTTGATAAAAAAGATTCATAAATTTTCATCACTTGTATGCTCATTTTAACAAGATCACAAAAACAAAAGCTTGAGCAAAAAGAAATCAAATAACCAAAATACCATGTCTGAAAGATAAGAGAATCATTTTTTTGGAGTTCATCAAGATGAGATAGAAGAAATAACAGATGAAACCATAGAACAAACACAACAAGATCCCATTTTTTATAAATTCATGGAGAGGATCTTTGAAAAGGGGGGTGAGAAATACCTTTTGATGTTAGCAAACAAAGGGGTCAAACTACCTGAGGATTTTGATATCACAAAATTTAAAAGAACTCCTAAGAAGACAGAAACACAAACACAAACTAAAACAAGAAATAAAGCAAGAACCGATGACCCCATGGATACTTTGAAACAATAAATACAAACCCTCTAGAAACAAATGTAAAACATGCAAACTAGAACCACCAAGAGATACTCAACATAGGATATATTCCCCTATCCTTTTGAGCAAAGTTTCAACATGATATCATTCCCCAAACATTGTGAATTCCCTAAATACAATAAATACAATGGAAAAATAGATCCAATAAACCATATAAGGGAGTTCTAAACAATGAGCCTCAAATTTTCTCATGAGGAAATGTACTAAATGAGATTATTCCCATGTATTTTGGGATGGAAATGCATGCAAGGGTTCTCGCAATTACCTCTAGGAATCAAATATTTTGAAGAATTAGTCAACAAATTTATTACCCAATATTCCTATAACATTCAAGATGAGATCAAAATGAAGGACCTTTGCAGTGTTAAACACAAGAAGGGGGAATCATTTCTATTATTTTTGCAAAGGTGGAGAAGATTATTCACAAGACATCCTCATCCCATACCAGAAAAAGAAAATATGGAGGCATTCATTGACAACTTAAATGATGATATGAGTTATAGGATAGAATTATAATGTCCTCCAAATTTTGAAAAGTTCATTGAAAATGGGATCAAAATCTAAGAAGCTTTGTTCAAGCGAGGAATATTGAAAACTTACAATGAAAATAATTAAGCCAATTCCTCCAACAATGACAAACCAATTTTTTGGAAAAAATACAAGAATAATGGCAATGATACTTCAGCTAAAATGCATAATGTGAAACTGGTCTTCAATCTATCAGAAATCACACCCAAGACCAACCAAATCCCCAATCAAAACAACACCAACCAGAACATGAATCAAAACAAAAATCAGAATAATAACCAAAATAATCCTCCATTTAGACTACCATACCAAACATCGAACTACCTCAGGAAGTTCATACCTTTGGTCCATCATATGAATCTGCATTGAAAGAACTTCTTACAAAAAATTTTATCACTCTACCTGACACCTGAGGTTTTGAACCAAAAGTTAAATCATCATGGTGGAACGAGGCCCACTATTGTGAATTTCACCAATGCAAAGGTCAACTAACCAATAGTTGCATGCAATTAAAACATAAGATACAAGACTTTATTGACAATAATATCAAAAAGATAGAAGGACCCCAAACAAATGATGATCATGGGGCATTCAAGAACCCCTTTCCAAATTATGACAAAGGGGAATCTTCTAACATGAACGACAAAGGAAAAAGTGTAAACTATGTTCACAACACCACCATCTATCATATTTCATTCGTTGAAGACTAGACAAATGACATTGAGATCAATAACACAAAAGAAATTGTTGCAACTAACCATCCAATTAGTAATCCCCCAATTCAATATGGACAAGATACCATCATAGCCAAAAAAAAAATTAATGGAACCAACATCCCCTCTAATCAAGTCCATGATATCCAATAAGACAGGGCTGCAACAAATAATCAAATTAATATCATAAAATCAAAGGAAAGCAAGACAATGTGCCCATAAATGTGACCACGAGGGTACACTATAAATATGTTCTAAAAGGAAGCACCTCCAAAACACCCACTACCCCATCACATCAATACAACATTGTTGATCAGCTCCAAAATATTCCTACACAAATATCAACATTGGAGCTTCTCAAGATCTCACCTTTCCACAAGGAGATTTTGGAAAATGCCCTAGTTGATACTACAGTGCCAAATAATTTTGAAGTTTTCACTTTCCAAGCCATGGTGGGGCATGTGGTTGCACCTCATTTCTTATCCTTTTTAGAAAATGATGACATATCTCTCACCCATCCTCATAATGCAACCCTTCATATTGAGGGCCTAATACACAAAAGTCATGTCAAGTGTGTCCTAATAAACAAAGGAGTTGGTCTTAATATATGTAATTTAAAGCTCATTCATACACTGGGATTCTCTGAAAATGCAATAGATGTAAGGAAAAAGATCACCATCAAAGCCTATGATGATGAAGAAAGAGCTTCAAAGGGATTAATTGTATTGCCAATTTAGGTAGGGCCAATTCAAAAAGATGTGATTTTCCAAGTTCTAGATAAAGACTTAACATATAATATACTCTTGGGTCATTCTTGGATCTATAAAATGTAGGTAGTCCCCTTAACGTACCACCAATGTCTAGAATTTCATTGCAATGGGAAAGAGATTACCATTCCTGGTGATTGTAATAGTCCCCAATATTACAATACCCTTAAGTCAATCCACGATGTCTTTGTGCCCCACAACAGAGAAGTCATTGCCTCCACATTTGACATCCCCAATAATTCAAGTCAATCCAATCCCTTGTCAAAACGGTTAGCCACGTCCCCAAATGAAGGAGGTCAACCAAGTTCCTTTTCTAAACTGCTAGAGAAAAAGGAAGAAGCTACCCCTTTTGCATCCACCCATCTTGAAGCCCAACTCATAACTTTGGCCAAATAATTTCAAAAAAAAGTCCAAGTCAAAGACAAAGGTGTGGGTGAATATTCCATTGAACAATCCCTATGTATTTTATAGTTGTCTTCACCAAATTCCTATGGTCAACTATCAACCTCATCACAAGCATCCTCATAATCGGTCACACCTTTTGATGGTCAATTCATAAAAGAAAGTACTCAAGAAAAAGAATCTGATGACAAAGATATTTTGATCTGGATTTACAAGGATGAAAGTGAATCTCAAGCAGCAACAGTTAATGTCCAAACCACTCAATATGGTAAAGGATTTTCAATCTTGTAAAAAATGGGATATGAAGGACAAGGACCTCTTGGAAAAAGGAAAGAAGGCATTTTGGAACCCATCCAACCCATCATAACTGTTAGAGTAATTGGACATTTACTTTATTAATTAAACAATATTTGTTTAATTACGTAAAGTTCCCTTTTACCTCTTTTCACTTAAGCTAACATTAGGTGCATAATAATTAATTACTTTATTAATTATTATTGTGCAAGCCTAGGGTTTTCCTTTTTAGGGTTTTCATCTATATGTAGTTGAAAACTATCTTTTGTATCATTAATTCATTTTACATTTTGTGTGAATTCATGGCTCCACATTCTTGAGCATTTCCTTTGTTGCTTCTCTTTGTTTCTCCTTGTAACAGGTTATTTTCTTGCAAAGATCTTTTGGGCTTCTATGGTGTTGTATCTTCTCAACTCCAACACTTTGTGGGCTCGGCCGAGTGGTGCACAGGGTCGGTGGAGCGAGGTTAGCAAATCCGGGGAGCTCGGCGGACCCAGGGAGCAGGCGGACCCCGAGTTCACCTACGCCAAGCCCACCGAGGAGCTCGCCCATGCCAGCCCCCGTGGGCCTCTAAAGCCCCACCGCCCAGTCACATGGGTGACCATGGGCCTACAGCTGCCAGCCCCCTGGTCGTCCACGTGACTAGGTGCCAAAGACTTTAGCCCTTGAGGGCTGCAAACAATTTTTTTTTGCACATTGGAGCAGCTTGCGCTAAATCGGGTGTAGAATGGGAAATTTTTCTTGGTTTTTTGCAAATGAGATATCATCGGAAAGCTAGTTCTGACGCCGTTGTAGTGGTACTGGTAATTTTTCTTGATTTTGCAATTTTTCTATGTTTTTTTCCAGTCAAAGTCAGTACTTGGTTTTTTCACTCCAAGGGGCGTATCTTTTTCGTCTAAACTCTGTTTTGTGCAAATGAATAGGTGTTAGAAAGGTCTTATAGTGATCTTTCCATATTTATAGTCTATTTTACCAGATTATTTACTAGGTATTTTTTATTCAGCTTTGTGTGTTTTTACACTTTGCTCAATTACTTGGTCATCTTGGCTCCTACATGGGGTTTGTTTGTGTTGGATGGGTTATCTTGATATGCTTTATCATTGCTAAGATCATTAGTCTCTAAATTTTTTCATTTGAAGAGTTATCGTGGGTTTCTCTACTCACCATTCAGTTGTTCTTCTGGAACAGGGTAATTATGATTCATGGGCAAAGGGTATACTTACACATTGTAGGTGGCTTAATATTTTGCCTTATTTGTATGATCTCAAAACTGAACCAACAACTTTAGAGGGCAGATTAGCATGGGATATTATTAGAAATCACATTGCAGGATTTATATTGTCTAGTGTTGATCATGACACTGTGTTGGCTATATCGGACATTGATTGTCCTCACCCACTTTGGACACGTCTTTGGGAGATCTATGGAGACCCTATTCTATCTCCATTCCCAGAGGATCCTACTTCAAATTGTCTCATACCGATTGCTTGGAGAGAGAATACACCATTTAATCATGATACTTTAGAGGAGCTTGAGTATTTAGACACCCTTACATATTCCGATGGATCAAAGGTTTGTCTCACATTTCTTACTCTTCAGACTGAGACATCATCAGCATCTCTTGTTGTTCTTGATTTAGTGCAGTAGGGAATCATACATCTTCTAGACATAGCTACTTTGGACTCTTATGTTGCAGACATATCTTTCTTGTTTGTTGAGTCCTATATTATAGATTTAGAAGATTATTTGGAGGACATTCATCTCCTCTACCTTGACAGTCATGTTATCACTATTCGCCCACCATTATCTATGCATTCAAAGGTTGCATTTTAGTATTCTCCACATCAATTTGGATTTGGCATTATTTATTTCCATTTAGAGAGTGAGACTCTTCAGCATCCTATCATGGCACACATCTTGAGACAGATTGGTTCTTCCTTCTTCATAGGGTTTCTTCGATACAGGTCCATGGATCCGTTTCTTCCCAAAGGGAGGAATATCATTTGTTGCTTCAGGATCTCTTTTTGGATTCTACATCAGGCATCTACCATTGTGACAGGAGTTTCTTCATTGTGGGGGGGCCTTCTTCTCTATTTCTATCTCTCCTATGGAGATCATTGTACATGTACTAATATGATAGAAGTTGTCTATGGGGGGTATCATGTTATCCACCTCCTATCCTTCTTTCATTAGTGCATTGCATTCCTTCCTTGCATTCTATTTTGGGGAGGAGTTTTGTTCCCACTGGGTTTTCTCCTTTACCCCATTTCATTTAGTTTGCATTGATTTTGTACATGGGTACCTAATCAGGCCTTGTTGTCGGGACCCATTGATTTTTCTTTCAGTAGCTTCTTCTAGGTTTTAGCTTCTCCCTATGTCTATCTTAAGGGGGAATGTTAGAGTAATTGGACATTTACTTTATTAATTAAACAATATTTCTTTCATTACGTAAAGTTCCCTTTTACCTCCTTTCACTTAAGCTAACATTAGGTGCATAATAATTAATTACTTTATTAATTATTATTGTGCAAGCCTAGGGTTTTCCTTTTTAGGGTTTTCATCTATATGTAGTTGAAAAATATCTTTTGTATCATTAATTCATTTTACATTTTATGTGAATTCATGGCTCCACATTCTTGAGCATTTCCTTTGTTGCTTCTCTTTGTTTCTCCTTGTAACAGGTTATTTGCTTGCAAAGATCTTTTGGGCTTTTGTGGTGTTGTATCTTCTCAACTCCAACAATAACCAATCCAAAAGATAAGACTGGGTTGGTAAATAGAGAACATCAAAAGGATGAAGAAACAAAGGAGGACCTAAAATAGAAGTTTGTTGAATGAATCCTGCAACTGCAAGCAAGTGATCACGATGAAATTGATTCCAATGAATATGAGTGGGATTCACTATCATAAGAGTCATATCATGATAAGGAACTTGATGTGGTACACAAGTATACACCCACACTCAAGGAGGGACAAAGCTCAGGGTTAAGACTAGTTCAATTAGGATCACAAAATATAGATGGATTGAGTGAAGACGATTAGACTCCTAGCAAGATAGACCATTTGGAGGAGAGTAACATCATCAATCTTGACCTTTCCATAGTATTTCTTGATGATGATGTCACCATTAGGACCCTTACAACCCCTAACCTGAACCCATCAGATGATTTCCTACCATTAGTACATCCTAGACTCATAGACTGGGACCAAACTAAGCTTATCGACATCCCCACCTTTTCAAACGATGAGGCCATTATCAACTTCCTTTGCGCTATAAATCCTGAAAATACTCCACCACTAAACATCATAACGAAGCTTCTAGATAGGGGAGTGTCAAACTTCCCAGCTGCAAAATGAGTAAAACAAAAGAAAGATCTGATGGTGAAAACCATTCCATGGTAGTATCAGATCAAGAAAGAAAGAAAATAAAGAGCGCATCTGATGGTGAGAACCTCTTCGAGGCATTGAAGGATGGGAAATTTGACACTCTCCCAGAGCATTTCCAATAAATATCCAAATTTTTGATTGAGCCAACACAGTCCATCAATATCAATAATGCAGACATAGTGAAAACTCTCCATCTAGTAGAATCTTTGACAGAACAAGAGAAGCCTAATTTTATCAAGTTTTTTGAAGAGAAAAAAATCAACTTTTCTTGGTCATATGCAGAAATTCTAGGGATAGAACCAGATCTCATAATGCACTACTTATCCCTCACTCCAGGAGTCAAACCAGTCAAGCAAAAGTTGAGAAAAATGCATCCCCACATTTCCTTATTGGTGAAGGTGAAACTAAAGAAATTATTGGATGTAGGATTCATTAGACCCATTGATTATGTGAAATGGATATCTAAATTTTTGTACCTATTTCAAATCCTGATGGAAACATACGGATTTGTACATACTTCAGAGACCTCAACAAAGCTTGTACGAAAGATGATTTTTCCTTGCCAAACATTGATATCATCATAGACTTAACATCAGGTCATGGCATGTTGTCACTCATGGATGGTTTTTTTGGCTACAATCAAATCAAGATAGCACCTGAAGACCAAGATAAAACAACTTTTACCTGCCCATGGGGCACCTTCTACTAGAATGTCATGCCCTTCGGATTAAAGAATGCAAGAGCCACATATCAGAGAGCCATGATAACCATCTTTCATGACATGATGTATACCTTTATGGAAGATTATGTGGATGCCTTGTTGGCGATATATTTCACTAGAGAAGGACACTTGGAGATACAAGAAAAAATCTTCACCTGACTAGAGAAATTCAACGTCCGACTGAATCCAAAGAAATGTGTGCTTGGCATAACATTAGAAAAGCTATTGGGATACATAGTGTCACAAAAATGAATTGAGGTGGACCTTGCAAAAGTTAAAGCAATCACGAAAATTATGCCTCTGAAGAATATCAACCAATTAAGGTCCCTTCAAGGCAGATTTCAATCAGTCAAAAGATTCATATCACAACTAGCTGATAAGACCCATCCTTTTACCCACTTGATACAGAAAAATGTTTCCTTTCAATGGGAAGAGAATTGTGAGGCATCTTTAAATAAAATAAAGCAATACCTAATGATTCCACCCATCCTAGCACCACTGGTAGAAGGAACACCACTCTTATTGTACATAGCCACAACAGATTGATCATTGGGAGCATTGTTAGCACAGGAAGATACAACAGGAAAGGAAAGAGAAATGTATTATATTAGTAGAACTTTAAATGGTTATGAAATCAACTATACATCCATTGAGAAATATTTTCTAGCAGTAGTGTTTTCTACACAATAATTGTGACACCATATGCTGACTTATACAATCAAACTCATAGCCAATATAGAACCGTTGAAATATCTCCATAACAAAGTGATACTTAGTCAATTTGACATCCAATATGTTGAAAAAAATAAAATCAAAGGGCAAGCCATCAAAGACCAACTAATTGAGGCACTGATTCATGATGATCATCCCCTACACATTAAACTTCCAGATGTGGATGTCCTAACTGTAACAAAAAAGCAATGGGTATTTGATTTTGATGGTTCATATACTCAGATTGGGAGCAAGAATTCTATTCATCACTCCTCAAGGGAATACTATTCTGAAATCATACCGACGGATGTTTCCCTGCACCAACAAAATGGTAGAATATGAAGCACTCATCATCAACATAAATATAGTTGTAGAATGGAAAATCAATAAGTTGCAAGTCTATGGGGATTCTCAACTAGTCATTAATTAGGTCAATGATGATTACCAAACAGAGGATGACAAATGGATGCCCTATAAAAGAATGATTGATGACTTCAAGAAATATTTTTTTGACATTAAATTTGATCAAATTCAATGTATTAACAATAAATTTGTCGATGCTATGGCTACCATTTCTTCTTTTCTACAAATTCCAAAAAATGAAGCCGTTATGAGTTCATGGTGGAACAATTATTTACCCCTACCTATGGCAATCCTGAGTCTCAACTCATGTGCCACATAATTGATGTTGATAACTCTATCTACGGGAAGATCTACACTTACCTAAAATATAATACCCTTCCTCCCGATCTCTCCTGAAACCAAAAATGAAACTTCATCTACCAAGCCGCCCGACACACCCTTATCGCGGATGTACTTTATTGACGAGGTATTGATGGAACTCTCTTATGATGTCTACAACATAATGAGTTTGAAATGGATTTACAAGAAGTGCATGAAGGTATTTGTGCAAATAATTCAATTGGCATAATTCTCGCTAAGAAAATCCTTCATTTGGGTTACTACTGGCCAAATATGGAGAAGGAATCCTTCCAATTTGTAAAAAATGTCAGAAATTCCAAATCCACAGTAATCTTATTCATGCACTAGCACAAGATTTTCTTTCGTTCACATCAACATGGTCATTTTTTCAATGGATATTAAATCTTGTAGGTAACATTCATCCATCCTCTTCCAATGGACACAAGTTCATCATTATAGCCACTTAATACTTTACAAAGTGACTCAAAATAGTATCTTTAACTACCATCACAAAAAAGTAGATCTCATCATTCATCCTAAACTACATCATCTATAGGTATGGTATCTCTCAATCTATTTTCAATTATAATGGCTGACCTTTCAAGAATCAGGACTTACAAAAAATTTGTGAGAGGCTCCATATCCAACATCAGTTTTCTACACCATATTACCCTCAAGGAAACGGCCAAGCAGAGGCCTCAAACAAAACTATCCTAAAGATTCTAAAGAAAATTGTCAACAATGTTGGACGTGATTAACATATCCAATTGAACCCTGCTTTGTGGGCCTATCATACAACTATTCACACTCCCATAGGAGCTACCCCATATTCCCTTGTATATGGATCTAAAGTTGTCTTGCCTATTGAGGTGGAGATACCATCACTCTGCATGTCACTAAAACGTCTCATTTAGATGAAGATTACCGAGTGTCTAGAATACATGAATTAGAATTGTTGGATGAACGTCGGTAGCTTGCAGTAGATCACCTAAAATCATATCAATAGAGAATGTCTAGGAGCTACAATCATAAGGTTAAACCAAGGACATTTCAGGTAGGTGATTTAGTACTAAAGGAAATTCCCCGTAATCAGCAGGATCAAGAAAAGAAAGTAAAATTTGAGCCAAATTAATTAGGCCCTTTTTCTATTGTATTAGTCTTTGGATCAAGGGCATATTAGTTGTCTACTCCAAAAGGGGATCTATTTAAAGAACCAATGAACAACCTTCATCTGAAGAAGTTCTACACATAATGCATCTGATGCATGCTTAAAAGTCCTAAAAAAATCAGAAAAATTCCTAAAGAATTACAAAAAAATCAGAAAAGTCTTGAAAAAAACTCCATAAAAAATAAAAAGTGTTCTGGAAAAATGGTCGCCTTGATGAAAAACTAGAAATCAAGCATCTTGGTGACAGCAAAAAAAATCAAAAAAAGATTAAATACTTGAAAAAAGTGAAAAAATAAAAATAAAAATAGCTACCTTGATGACAACCTAGCAAACAGGTGTCTTGGTAACTACAAAAAAATCATAAAATCTGAAAAAAGAGCAATAAAAATAAGTAGTCAAAACCTAGAAAATAGGCACTATTTGTGATGAGTCGGCTTCTCCATCTATTTGAACACGTGTGAACCATCCGCTTTTGTTATCCTTGTGCATACATGGCTATCATAAACTAAGCTTCATATCCATATCCAGCTACTACAATCATGTCCCACCTTGGCTTGGTTATCATTGTGCATATCCATAATAATCTAGTTTGTTTTCCATTGGGGGAAAAATCCTGAACTCATTGGGGGAAAGTTGCATTGAGCTTACAACAACAGGCATGAAAATAGCAAGGAAAACTCGACAAAAATGGAAATCATCCTATCACCATCAAATTGAACGTCGAACATCAACCAGTGAAATAGTCGACCATCCCAGTCAACATCAAGGCAATCAAATCAATTCTCACTGGATGATCATCTTCTGAATCATGGTTGGATCACTTTAGCACAAATGTTCAATTGTTGTATCTTCATTGTTGTTATCATTTCTCTAGAGTACCTCAATGATTTTGTAAACTAGAGGGGCTAGGAAGGAGAATGATATTTTTCTTTGTCTCTTGTCTGTGAGTCAATCATTACTACTTTGCAAATTGTCATGGGACATTTTTTACAAAGTATCATTGATGAAATCCCAGATTTGAATGGAAAAATGATTAACTCTTGTTTGTTTAGGCAAGTGATGCTCAGGTCATCTCAATCCAATTATACCTGGATGCTTGTGTTATCCTGTACTATCAAATCTCAATAGAAGTTGTATGAAAGTTGTACTTAGGTCATCATGGTCTAATTTACCATCAATGATTGTACTAAGTTTCAACATAATAAAATACTCAATGATGATACCAAGCACAATAAATCAGATGGAAACATTGCATAGATAGGACTGCATTCATTTTAGTTCTACATTGGTATTATAGATTTTTCCAAGACTGGCAATTCTCAACATGATGTTATCTCTCACTAAACGATTGAGTACACTTGATATAACAAAAAAATCATTCGTTTACATTATCATTTCCATATCATTTCATTACAAAGCATTATCATACATCCATCCGAACATCTATCATTAGCATATTATGCATTTATCATATACTTGCATCCATAAAATCAAAAATCACAAACCATTCATCATAATATTTGCATCATGAAAAATCCAAAATAAGGACTTTATCATAATCTATACAGTCATCATGTATTCACATTTGAAAAATCCAATAATAAAGCATCCTCATAATAACATTATCACTCATAATTAATATCATACATTGATATCATAATAAATTCATTCTTTCGTTCATACATAAACCATTCATATACACATTTATCGTAAGGATTGCCATAATAACATCATAATCTATGCATCATCATAATTCATTCACATTCATACATTTAGGTTATATATGTACATTAGAAAAATACCAAAACTAAAGAATAGTGTGTTCCATTCCATTGACATAATAACATTCACCAGATATAAAAGCATAATCCATGTCACATCGGGGCATAACATAAATTCATCAATACATTTGCATTCATCATACATCCATGTCTTATCATATATCCATACATTTATACTTATCATATCCAAAAGCACTCCATTCATTTATCATGCATTATAAATCACAAACCATGCATCCATGCATTAAATCATATATTTTCATTCCATATAATAAACCATTTCGCATTCATTCATCCGTCCATATCATCAATCTATACATGTGAAAAATACAAAATATAGTGCATACCATATCATCTGCATGATCACATCCATCTCATCCATTATAATAAAAGAATCATTCATCAACACATAGAATCATACATCATTATCTCATTAATGCATCTATACATAAAACATGCCATGAAAGCATATAGGATCATTATCGCATCCAAAAATCATTATCACATAATCATATAGAACATCGTATACCATAAATAATAAATAAACATACATTCATCATAGAAGCATAGACACATCATAAATCATTAATTCCCGCTACACATCATATATGACCTCAAAATAATAATGTCAAGTGTAGAATGATGTCAGGAAATGAGGAATGATATATCATCAAAAATGGCAAAATCATAATTGGATCTTAGAACAAATTAGTGCATAAATCAATGTGTCAGTATGTCCATCATCAAGTACATCAAAAATTTGGCATCAAATACACTATGTAGTGCTACCCTCGAATGTTGTGGGCCTCACTAGTAAACCTCCTAAAGCCCCTAATAGACCTACACCTGGTGCACCGGTACCTGGGTTTGGACCAAGATCTCAGTGTGGTAGCTGAGTAATGCCCATACTGGTGGTCCTAGAGTGGTTGCACCTTGACCATGACTGTGCATAGCTAACCCAACACTCTACAGGCACTACCTCATAGTATCACCCTCTGTAGTACTCTACCTCCTTGGTACACTGGTAAATCTCTTTAACCAAATCTCTTGTACCAGCCTCATCAGCCATGCTTTGCAATCTATCAACCACAACCTCTTCCTGTTTATACCGTTGTCTCATGATATCCATCTCCATTATCAAGGTGGAAACTTGTGCCTATGCATGTGCTTCTTGTGCCTGAGCCTGTACCAGTGCTAGTGCATATTTCTGCAACTACACTTGTGTCTGGGCTAGTTGTCCCTACAAATTTTGTACTTGTCCTTGGGACTATGCTAGTTGTGCCTGAAATACCTAAACCTAACCCTACAGTGTTTGGACCCATGCTTGTAACCTAACAATCTGCATTTGTTGCCACTATGAGGTAAACCAAAGTACAAGTGATCGTTGTCCACTAGGTGTTGTTGACCTCCTCATCTTGGGTACTGCCCAAAAATATGACACCTCTCTATCTCCCCCACCATCTCATGCATCATCACCACCATCAACCCCCTCCTCTACCTCTACCTCCTCTTCCTCATCTTTTTCATCTCTCCTCCTTTGCATTGCCTACCCTACCCTCCCACCAACCTCCAAAATAGGTGTTGGCTCATCCTGACTTGAGATCTGTGGGAAGGTATGAGTATGAAAGTACTTTCCATAATCGATCGTCATCGACGCATGTGCAACCTCACGATGATAGGCCCATGCAACAGGTGTTAAGTCATAATACTCAATGCATGCAACATCATAATCCAACATAGGCCCCCACTTTGGAATATCCACTCTCTGTCGAGCATAGTGGGCTACTCCCTGCAACATTACTTGCACCCTTCCAAATTGTTGAAGCACCCTCGAGGCTAAGAATCTCTCGATAATATAGGGGGTCCTACCAATCAAATATCTTGTACTACATACATATGGCATCTCAATTGGATCCTCCTGCCAAGCCTCACAATCCACATAGGTTCACCATATAAATAAGTCCTGATCATCCAAAACTCTCCACCAGTACTCTAACTTTCCCAACTTATGTTGGAAAAGTGGCCCTATAAATCCAAAAACATATGGTTGTCCTACTAGTCTAGCCCTCCCTACCACTAGTCATGTGATAGCTATGTGCTCCTAGGCCTAGAGCTATAACAAAGTGCACCCTTACGTGATACTGCTAGCACCCAAATACACAACTTGATGTAGATCATGATATAAATGTGTGAGCATACATAAACCCCATGCATATCTAGTTCAATGTGCAATCATTCCCTCCAACACCTGACCCCAATGACCTAAGAAGCCCTTCGACCTATGGTTGGGGCAGAAAAAACCACCAATGAACCATGCTAAGACACATGGCAATGGTTGTCGTGTAGAAATCAGCTCCTGCCAAGAAATCTCATACCCACCAAGCCAATCATTCTAAAATATTTTTTGGATAGATTTAGTCTTGCCCTGATCCTCATAGTCATAGATCACCAGATCACCCATGATTGGTATTCATAAAATCAGATAAACATCCTTCGAGGTCACTATGATCTCACTGGTCGCTAAGTGGAAGGTATTGTGGTCACTATGCCACCGCTCTGCAAGTGCCATCAAAAGCCCCCTGTTAATTCGGTACTGGGGCATCTCAATCAATGATGTCAACCCGCACTAGGCAATGATAGCTAGGTCTGACTGGGTCAACTATGGGATCATGTCCCATGTCTGTGGAAAGCGCTCTCAAACTTGTATAATTCCTAATCCATCCTCCTATGATCATAACACATGACAAGTCAGCACATCGATCAAATCAACCTATCAATCAACATATCAATCAATAAAATCAGCTCACGTGAGATTTTGACCACATCTCGAGGAGCACCTATCCTATCATTGAGTCTCATTTTTCATGAGATCGATCATCATCAATCATCATATCTTTGACTCTCATTTGTCATGAAGTCAATCAATCATCATTATCTATCCTATTATCAATCCTTGTCTATCATGAGGGTGATCATCAACCTATCAATCAACATCATCATATCATCAGCTAACGTGATCATCAACCATCATAAACTAGGAGGAAACATTCAAACACCATCATTTTTTCTCAATGCTCTAAAACAAAGTTTCTATGCGCTAATTTACTAGATGTGCTAGACAATTTTCCATATGCGCTATAATAGTCTTTCTATGTGCAAATTCACATATGCATTAGGAAATTGACCTAATGCACCATAACAGAGCCCTAATGCACTATTTCCCACACACTGCAAAAGACTTATCTTATGCGCTATCCTATCTTCACTATGCGCTAGACCTCCTATATGCTAAAATAGTTGTTTTATGCACTATATCGGCACCCGCCTATGCTAAACCTATTTAAGTCATTTCATGCAACCCTATGCGCTAAAAATGTTGTTCTATGCACTTTATCGAGTGTTGTATGTGCTAAAACACTAATCCTAAAATCAAAAAATTTAAAAATGCAAACAAGCGGGAAAATTACATGCAAAAATTGAAAAGTAGGGTTTCTCGAGGTACTTACTGGAGGTTCGTATGTGTCTAACCATTTGTGGCATTGGAATTGCTTGAATATGTGAGTGTGGTGTGGAATTATATCCATCCTAGCTCTCTTTAGTCTCTAAAATTTTCACAATGCAAGGTTACAAATGAACTTTTTTCCGATTTTAACATTTTAAGGGGTAATTAAAGGGGTAATTTGGTGGAATTTATTTGATTTTTTAAAGGGCCTTTTTAATCAATTACTTGAAAATGTGGTAGGACTCTTATCATTTTTTGAGATATAAATCGACCCATCATCAAATTCAAAAATCATCAAAATATCATTAGAAAATCATTTAATCATCAACATTTTCCAAATTTTAAAAATCATTAAAAATTCACAAATTCCCCGATATATCTCTCGAGAGGACATCCATTCAATCATCACTAAAAAATTAGCATCTGGGGCATGTCATAAATTTTATCATCACGATCTGGTGAATTTTTCTTTGAAGCAATGTGTCTGCACAAATCACTTCAAAGAGGGGCAAAATGTATACACATAAAAATGGTCTGGAGCACAATTAATTAAATACTTGATATTTAATTAATAAATCCTAATTCTTCTACTAATATAAATAAATGGATAAATTTATTTATCTATTTCATCCCTTAATTTTTTTATTTCAAAAATCATTTTCTCTCTTAAATTAATTAAATGCACAAATTAAATAATTTGTCATTTAGTTAATTTCCCTCCTTCCTTTTTAAATTTGAATTTTTAATTCAAAATTTTCACATTTCTCCATAATCTCCTAACTACCTCCAACTCATCCACCACCTCGTCACATGTCACACAATTTCATTTATTCCTAATTTTTAAATTTGGAATATTCACTCCAACCTCTCAACCTCCTAACCTCCTTAGAGACACATGGCTCTCTCTTCTAATTGATTCTCTTTGACACTTGGAAGATTTTCTCTTCCAAATGGAGCAGCCTCCATGAATTCCTCTAGCCTCTTTGTGCTCCATGGTTGATGTCCTAGGATCATGATCTTAGTCATTCATCCCTACCACCTCACTCAAGGCTTGGAAAAATATATAAAAAGGAGCTCATCCTACAGCTTTTAAAGAGGCAATTGAGATAAAATTATGCTGGAGAAATTGAGAGTTTGCATTTTCATATAGCATTGTTATCATGGCACTTTCATTTTGGATCATTTTAGTATTGCATTAGATTTCATTCTTTTCATGGTATTACGTTAGAATTGCATCATTAATCCTAGTATCATCATACATAGCAACACTTTTCTCCTCCATTCAACATCTAAACTTCAAAAATACAAAAAATATAGTGATGTAGGCATGTAGTTTGCATTGCACAACATCTTATCATTTCTTAGGTTGTCATCTTTGTAGATTCACATGTAGAACTTAACTGGATCTAAGAGCATGAATTCCAAGGTCATTAAGACTAGAGAACCATGGAATGATTTAGAAGGATAGCTGTAGCAATGGTTTTGTTATTTCAATTCCTTTTATGTAAAACATTTCATGGATATGTGTGTTGGGTTTTAAATTGTTATTCCCTTCTCTGTTATTTTCTACACAAGAGCTACTAGTCAAAGTCAATCAAAATTTGAGTCTTTGAGCTTGAACATAGGCAAGACCATTACTGATGAGCCCTCGAGACACTTTAGAGTAGGATTCTATCATAATAAACTAATAGTCAATCAAGTGTTCTTATCTCACCAATAAATGGTTACTGATCAAAATTCATTCAAACTACATGGTCTCTATGTGTATAATATAGGAAAGGGTAATCTTTGATAAGCCCTTGAGGCCCTAGGTTAGTACCTTCTAGGTCTTGGTCAAAACTTAGAAAACACAAAAACATTTGAAAACTTGAAAACCCAAAACATTGGAAAACATTCAAAAAACCCTAAAAAGCCTCACATAACTTGAAAACCAAAACATTCAAATACACCCAAAAAGATTAAAAGAAGCCTGAAAAATATTGCAAAATACCAAAAACATTGAAATATTCCAAAAATTCCAAAACCACCCATCCCATTTCGCTTTCACCTACAATAAACTTCCATCCATAATAAATTGATTGTCATCATCAACCTTTAGTAAAAAAAGTAGAAAACAAGTATGGAAAGTCATAAAGTGAGAACTTAAATACGAAAATCTAAAGTCTAGATCATGAGTAAATGAGTCAATAATGTTTGTATCAGTGGCCTATAAAACACTTAGTCTTAGTCAAAATATATGACCAACATGTCCTTGGATGCATCCTTCCTACAATGGGCATCAACGCCAGTAATCACCTTAGTAATGTTACTTTGGAAAGAGATATAGATAACATTGACTATTTGTTTTGATCTTTTCTTATGATTTACCTTATTGACCCATTCTAAGGACCTCTCAATGATATATAAATGATTTAGAGAGATAGGAATGGGGAATCGATCATTATCTTTCATTTTTTATGCTTGTGGGGTATTTTTGTAAAATAATCTTGGCAAATACTTGCTTATTTGTGTGTAGGGAAGTCATTTTAAATAAATTGTTTACTATTATGTATGCTTTGGTCTAAAATATTCTAAAATTCTAAAATACGTTCCAATGAGGTTTTTGTATGTCAAGGTGTGAACAAGGATTATCCTATCTATTTCCAGAGTCAAAGTCCATCACATTAGATACAATGTCATCCTTGTTATCAATACCTTGATACATCGTATCTATGTGTTATATCAAAAATAAGGAATGATAAAGTATACCAATCCCCTAAACAAGCTTATCATCAATCTCATCACCATATATAATAAATTCTTGAAGACTCATAGGCTTGTTGGAATTCTAAACCTATCTCGAAATCAATGGTTAATCCATTTGTCTTATTCTTCTATCTTCTTTCTACTAACATGGTATCATGATAGTCAAAAAAAATCATAATGCCTCCATCCTGCATCCACAAACCATCAGCATACATACATCCTGCATAATCATATCATAAGCATGACATCATCATCGTATGGGAAATACACAAAAGAGAAATGCATCCATCTCATGGCATGTCATATAAAAAGATATTGAAAAAGAGAGTGAACCATCCATCGCATTGCATCCATAACATAAATAATACATCACATATCACATCAAAACTACATCATAAATCATATATCACATCATATCATAATGCATAAATGAAGAAATTCATCCATAACATAAAAATTTGCATCCATTCATCACATGTGCATCCATACATAAACATAATGTATGAAATAAATGAGACATCACATTAAAATAATGGCACGTCATATCATAAATAAATTGGGCCATCTCATATATATCTCAAAAATGAATGTCATGATACAAAGTCAGAGTCACTATGTAAATATCATCAAAAATCGATATACAAGAGGCTATCAAAAATCAATTGATGAATGTATATACATGTATATCAAGGTTGTACATCCAAAAAAATGTACAAAAGTGTGAGCTATCATCTACTCTTCCTATCATCCTATCGATGGCTCCCTAAGGGCTATCTAGCTGAAGGACCCCTTGAGCCACTATGTGCTACCCCACTCCTATGGGAGAAGCCTGGTTGTCTCCACTCGAGGGGCACCACCCTATGGTACAAGGTATGTTAATACGAGGCCTCAACCATCACATTCCCATACATATGCTCTAGAACCATGCCCTAACCTTGTGAATGCATTGTATTGGCCTCCAACTGTTGTCTCTACCCAATCTCCTGGGCAAGCTAGATCTTTAGCTATTGGACCTATTAATGGTCCTATTCTCTCACCTATAATTGAATGTACCTATGCTATCAAATATTGTACATGTTGTAAAATCTAGTCTCTCTACATTGTCAATGCCTAAATTTGTGCATCTTTGGGGTTTGGACCCTAACCCTACTTTTGATCTTGGCATGGTGGTGGTGGTGGTCTTAGTGGTATATGCCCTGAAACCTATCTGTCATGCCTTGGCTAGTGGTGCTCATCTTTGAGCACCTATCCATCATGCCTGTCTCTACCATCTTGACCATCTCTATCGGGTTGTGGAGGAGGGTTTTAATGCACTCTCCCATGTCCTCTGCCGTAAAACTGTCACCTACTCCTTCCAAGTGGTTGTACCACTATATGATCTATAATTTGAATGGATGTGAACTATATCCATCAAGCATCATATGTAGGTGTGGTCCCTACATTTTAGGCCCCACCTGCATACACCCATGGTTGTGCTACAAGCTATCAAAATTCATTCACTGCCACCTATGGTGGAATCTATTGACCCCACTTAGCTTCTCTAACAGTCTGTGTGAATACGATTGTGTAATACGGGGGTAACACATCCTAAACCTCCTAAAACTAGTGAGAAACCTAGTTTGGGAGGTATCTCTCTATCATGGTATGCTCCATGTCTTACATAAAGCTGGTCTATCTAGAATAAACCAACTGCTAAACATCATCATACCAATCAAGTACCTATAACCAAGGCCTCCATCAAAGCACTACCATATCATCAATCACTCATCTATAGTATAGGATTCTTATAAGCCATGTCTGATGTAGGGTGATAATACCTATGTATCAATATACTATCGACTCATCCACATCAAGATGTGCTAGCATGACAATTGGCTTGAGCATGGCAATGTGCTCCCATGCCTAGATATGTAAAAGGAAACTCCAACCCCAATTATCCACCCATCCATATATATGACTTGATGCATATCATGATAAAGGGAGGCAAGTAGTAAAGGGCCCCATGTAAAGATGTTCATATCCTCCATTATCCTCACCTAGGTGAGACCCCAACCCAGGTTGAATCCTCTCCCTACCCATCTAGAACAAACACCTTGCATATCAAGGCTCCAACAATCAAGGTCAGGTCTGGGGCCTGCCCTCTATAGTCCTAAAAAATCAATATGTGTTTTGTATATATAGAGGGTAATTCTACCAATTACATCATAACAAACAATAGCCCCAACATCCACATCGTAAACCACACACTCGTCATGGATACGCACACATAGGATACAACAACATCCTTTAGCATCACAGTGGCCTCCATAGTCAATAGGTGGAAGGAAGATGTCTCACTGTGCCACCTCTCTATTAGTGTTGTCATCATCACCAAATGCATCCTAAACTTGGGCATGTTTGCAACAAACCCTAACCCAATCACCTCGAGGAATATCCTTGCCTAGTCAGTCAATTGGGAAATGATGGATAGAATACCAAGTCAATGCTCCCTTGAGTGAAGTGGTTGAATAATACCCTATGCAATCAAAGAAAACCATGTCAAAATGGTCGAAAAACTTATAAAATTTCAAGTGTGAACCCTAAAATTTCAAAATCCACTCTATTCTACAAAAGAGTTGTGGTATTTTTGAGCATTGGTGTACCAAAATGGCAAAAGAGACACCATTTTCAAAAGTGCATTGACTTTTCAATAGCGAAACTAAACCAAAAGAGAAAAAGGGGTGCTCCTTGTAAAATCACGTTGACTTTTCAAAATAAATGTTGGACCAAAATAAACCCTAAAATTTCAAGTGACACTATTTTACAAAAGCATGTCGACACTGAAAATGTGTTGTTATACCAATCTAAGAAAAAGTGATGCTATATGCAGAAGTCTTAGTACTTCTACAAAAGTGACACTGATCAGTTCATAAGTGACATTGTATAGCAACACTATTGTTTGGACTTTTTGACCCTCAATAAATGCTAAAAACATAAAAAATGAGAAAAATTTCTATTTGTGTACCAGTGGTCCTGCATCTATTGCATGTTGGTACTCTCGTACCATGTTCATCATATGTTGTGGGATATCATGAGCCACCATTTCACCAATATGTTAGAGAAAAAATGGTAGAGTTTCACTAAGGTCAAGTGTGCAAATGAATTGAAAGTGACCCTTCTGCCTATATTTATGCCTAGAAATTAGGGTTTTACATTAATTTGAGTGGGAAAATGGCCTATTGATACTGTTTTGCCAATATTTGAGCTATGGGGCATATTTTGAGACATTTTGCATGTTAATAATCTTGTTTTCACATCCTAGAATGTATTTTTGCACTTGAATCAATGCTAAACCTTTTTCATGATATCGACCCAAAAAATTCAAATTTCCACCCAATCTCTTGAGGGGGCAAGGTACCATCTTAATTCCTTCCATTGGGGCAACAGTGGGGCATCCAAAAAATCATGAATTTTTAAATTAGATTTGAGAAAAAAATTTAATTCAAAAAGCATCAGTATTTGAACCAATGTAATAGGTACCTCACTTCAAAGAAGGAAAAAATGTGGACTCTAAAAATTATCCTGAGTGATATTACACACTTGAATCTGATTACAAAAACTGTTTCATCCTAAATTCATCCTCTTTTCAACTATTTAATTGAATAATCCTGGTTATTAAATTAAATGCATCATTCTCATCTATTAATCTAATAATTAATTTCATTAGGTTAATTCACCCCGTTTCACACTAACATTTCATCTTCTTTAATTGGATAATAAAAATTATTTAAATTAAACCCCTTTGTTTCCTCTCATTTAATTAAATAATCTAAATTATTGAATTAAATGTCACTTAACCCATTTTCATTAAATAAATAAATTATTTAATGATAATCCTAATTTCACTCAACTTGCACAATTAAAACTTTGTTTTAATTATCTAATTTATATTTTCCCTCACCCTTCCACTTGCATGAGAATATTCCCTTGGAATAGTCTTCCATTTGAGCTTAAAAAAAATGGAATATTCTTTTGTAACAAACTTTCTAACAAATTTGAACATGTGTTTATTTGAATCATTTTGAGCAATTGATTGACTCCTTGATCCATCTGATCTTGCATTCTCATCCATTGATGAGAATCCTTGGTCCATGCCTTCACCTCGCATTGCATCCAATCCTTGATTGGTCAAATCAATCTTGACCCTTGATTCACCTTTTTCTCCTATAAATACTCCTCATTTTGGAGAGAAATGGATCCACTTCCATTTTAGCAAATTTTTGATGCTCATTTTATCAATCATCTTCATTCATCTTACATCCATTTTGACTTTTCATCCATTTTTAGCTTAGTTTTCATCAATGGTGTTCGTTTAGATGCTCATTTTATCAAAGGAATCGCGAAAGAGTCAGCATTCCATGTCAATATGACACCAATCCCCTAATGGGATGAGGTTTGAAGCATTTAAATAGTTTTTCATTATTCATTTCTTCATCATTTTGTTTAATGATTTATTTTCTCTAATGTTTTTCAAGTATTGAACATTGGCATTATAACTTAGTTAGTTAAATATGGCTTGGAATCTATTGGATCTGATGTACTTAGCTCATACTATAATTATAGTCACACCTACACATTAATCACCACAACCTACTAGGTTGACTCCACAAAAAATTGAGGAGAAGAGAGAAAAAGGGCTATTTTCAATTATGACAAGAAGTAAAGTCAAGGGCATAGATGTAGTGGAAAGAAAAAAAATTATATTGAAGGATCGAGTGAGGAAGAAGAGGAGGAATCAATATTAGAGGGTGATAGGGATTTAGATGATGAATCTCATAATTCCAAACCAATCATTTCTTATCATGCACTCTTTGGTTTTAGTGGCCCACAAACTCTCAAGGTAGTTGGGTTCTTAAAGAAGCAAAAAGTAACCATTTTTCTCAACTCAAGTAGTACTCATAATTTCATCAACAAAATTTGGCTACTCATCTAAATTGTTTTATATATCTAGCTCCAAAATTTTAGGTCTTGATTGCAGATGGTGGTACTGTTAGTTGTTCTAGAAATTTCCATAGCATTAAATTATCTATGGGAGATTAGCACCTTGATAGCCCAATGTATGATATCTCCATGGGTACAATAGATATTATTTTGGGATTACAATGGCTTACTACTTTGGGAACAATTGAGATTAACTTTGAAGAATTATTCATGAGATTCCCATTAGAAGGAAAAAAAATAGAGCTAAGAGGGTTGAAGGAAAAGTCCCCAAAAATAGTTAGCTCTCATCAAATGCAGAAATTGCTTAAGAAAGGAGTTGATGGACTTGTGGCCCAGTTATGTTAATTAGAATTCTCTAAATATAATGCTCCTACCCATCCATATTTACAAGAAATAATTGAGCATCACTTAGTGGTTTTTGGAGATATTCCTAAAGGAATTTCTCCTAAGAGAGATCGTGATCATGCCATGCAACTAGTTCCAGGGAGACAACCCCCCAACATCAGGTTTTACTGGGACCCACATATACAGAAAAGTGAGATATAAAATATTGTTGAGGAGATATTAGAGGAATGAATTATCAAACATAGCCAAATTACTTACTTCTCATCTATGGTGATGGTACGAAAAAAGGATGAAACTTGGGGCATTTTTTTGGACTATTGAGTACTCAACATGTACACCATCAAAGATAAGTGTCCTATTCTAGTCATTGATAATTTGCTATATGAATTGAATGGAGCTATAAATTTTACCAAGTTAGATCTTAGATCTGGTTATCACCAAATTTGAATTAAGGAATAATAGATTTGTAAGACAACGTTTAAGACTCATGAGGGTGATTATGAATTTTTGGTGATGTCATTTGGTCTCACCAATATTCCATATACATTTCAAAACTTGATGAATTCCATCTTTAAAAATTTCTTGAGGAAGTATGTATTAGTATTTTTTGATGATATATTGATTTATAGCAAGACATGGCAAGAACACTTGCAACATGTAGATCAAGTATTACAAGTTATCAAAGAGCATTAACTCTATGCTAATCCATTCAAGTGTGTTTGTGTTCTTAACGAGGTGGATAACTTGGGACACATAGTTTCATATGAAGTGGTAAAGGTGGATCCTAACAAAATGAAGGCTATCATGAAATGGCCTATTCCCAAAACCATTAAGAAATTAAGGGTTTTCTTGGGATTGACTGGATACTATAAAAGATTTGTGAATAATTATGGTTGTATAACAGAACCCCTCACAACTTTATTAAAGAAGGATTATTTTCGTTGGAATGAATCTCATAATTCAACATTTTAAATGATAAAGGAGGCTATGTGTACAACTCTGGTGCTTTCCACTCTCTATTTCATAAAGGATTTTATTGTGGAATGTGATACTTTAGGAAATGGTATAGGTGCAGTTCTCATATAGGAGGGTCCACCCATTACTTTTGAGAGCTATCAATTAAATGGTAAGAATCAACTCAAACCTATTTATAAGAAGTAAATTCTAGCTATTCTTAATGTAGTAAAACAATGGAGGCCTCTATGTGTAGACACTTCAAGGTTAAGAAATATCATGATAGCCTAAAATATTTTTTGGAAAAAAGATTATCTTTTGAAGAACAACAAAAATGGGTTACTAAGATGTTGGGATATGATTTTGAGATTTTAAATAAGAAAGGGAGGAAAAATGTTGTGACAAATGTACTATCAGGAAAGTATTACACTTTATTGTGTGCCCTTTCAATATTACAAGAAGATTTGGTAGAAGGAGCCAAAGGAGAGTAGAAAAATGATGTGGCTACTAGTAATTTCATTCAATATTTACAAAGTGATCCTAGTAGTTTAGATAAATTTTGTTGGAAGGGAGATACTTTTTGGTATAAAGAGAAATTGTATCTTTGTGAGAATTCCTTTCTCAAACAAAATATTCTCACAGAGCTACATGAGTCTCCAATGGGTGGTCATTTAGGATTTTGGAAGACATCATTTAGGGAGGGCTAAAAGGGGTTGTTCAAAAATTTGTGGCACAATGTTTGGTTTTTCAACAAAATAAAGGGGAGACAATTAAGACACCTAGTCTCTTGTAACCCTTAGTTATTCCTAGCCATCATTGGGAAGATGTCTCCATGGACTTCATCACAAGACTTCCACGATCTAATGGTAAGAATGTCATCATGGAATTAGTGGATCACCTCACCAAATATATACATTTTATTGCATTATCACATCCTTTTACAACAAGTATAGTGGTAAAATAATTTTTTGAGAATATTAAAAATCTACATTGTATACCTAAGGTTATTGTTAGTGACCATGATTCTATCTTTACTAGTAACTTTTGGATAGATTTATTCAAATGTTTGAATACTTAATTGGCTCATAGTTCTCATACCATCCACAATCCGATGGGAAAACAGAGGTTGTTAATAAGTTTTTGCAAGGATATCTACGTTGTTTCACTTCAGATAAATATTCTCAATGGGTAGATTGGCTACCACTAGCAGAATGGTGGTATAACATTTCCTTCCATAGTTCATCAAAAAATGTCTCCATTTATGGAATTGTGTGAATATCATCCTCCTTCCATCACATCATCATTGGAGGTGTCACCAAGAGTTCACATTGTGGACAACCACATGATTCATCAATAATAAGTAGTTTTAGGACTTAAAGAGAATCTATCCATGGCACAAAACCGAATGAAGCAGTAGGCAAAACAACATCACAATGAAAGAAGTTTTGATGTTGGTGATTGGTTTTTCTTGTGATTGCAACCTTACAAGAAAATATCACTAAAGAAATAGTTAAATAATAATAAGTTGTCTCCAAAATATTATGGACCATATCAAATCATGCATAAGATAGGTAGTGTTTCCTACAAGCTTGAAATTCCATCAAAAATAAAGATACATCCAATTTTTCATGTTTCTTGTTTGAAGAAGGTAATTGGGAATAATATCCACACTCATACAATATTACCAAAGCTAAGGACCAGAATGCTCACTCAATATCTCATCCAATGGAAGAATTTACCAATTGAAGATGCCACATAGGAGGACAAGGATTTCATTCAAAAGCATAAAAAAAAATTGAGCATTGAGGGCCATTCTTACCTGGAGAGGGGGCATGTTACACCTTTAATATTAGAGTACGTTGGGTTATGAATAGTCAGCTTGTGGCTATCTTGACTCCTAATTAAGTCATAATATCAATATTATATTGTTATTCAATTTATTATGCTAGACTAGGGCTTATATGGGTTATCTAAATTGTTCTGGGTGATATCCAAGGGATAAATAGGTATACAGGAGATTGTGAGTCTTATTTCATCATCATATTGTAAATTGTGTTCTCATTGGAGATATTTGGAGGTTTTTCCCCTCAAAGTGGCTTATTATTCTCAGTTATTATCAAGTATTTGCAACATATTTCACATCATATTATTTTATTGTGCAACTTATTTCATTACATACTATGTATGTAGTTGATAATCCTAAACTTTCTTAATCAACTAGCTACATGTAATTGAACAAGAGCAATGCATATAAAAGCTTCCTAAATTGAATTAAGAGAACATGGTAAGAAAATAATAACTACTCTACGTGACCTTATTAAGTACTATGGGTACTTATCTTTTCATAGGTTGTAACTAGTGACTCCCTATGTTGCATAGTGACCTATTCAACTAGTCACTTAACATCATTGAACATAGTGTAAATTAGAAACTTCAATTCAGAAATCATAATATAGCACTCAAAATAATGTAAATTGGAAACAATAATTTAAAAATTACAGTCCATAATCTAATTAATATCTAAGATACATGGATTTTCTAGTACCTCAAGTGGCCCTTTCTTGAGATACTACAATCCATAATATCATTTTTCAAGTTGTAGAGGGGGAAACTTCTTACCCTAAAGATAACAAGATCTCAAGGAGAAAATTACCTTTGAACAACCTTAGTTGACATAACTCAAGTGAACTAGAAATAGAGGAATTTGAGATTTAACAAAGTACAAAAAATATCTAGACCTTTCAAACATCAAAAACTAAAAGTACAAGGTACAAAGTTCTTCTTAATAGACTGGCAAGCTCTTTGTCCCAGACTTTAGTGTGACACATGGACATTTGCGCGATACACTATTGTCTCATATAAATAGAAAATATAAAAAAGCGACAGGAAGACACTAGTGTGACCTATGTGATTTTCAAAGCTTAAGATAATGAAATACAATAAAATAACATATTATAACAGTACTATAAATAATTTCTCAAATAATAAAATGAAGAGAAAAAGTATAGAAATCTCCAAGAAATGCTCAATGAATCTCCAACACAACAATTTTTCTCCTCAAAACATGCACAAATAAGACTAAAGAGAATTTTTGGGGTTGTTTGGGGACTTGCCTCAATCAAGTTACTACTTTGGTGTTTCCACCTCCACATCAACTAGATAGATAGATAGATCAAGAGATAAATAGAAAATATAAAAAATGCATAGACAAGGGATGTGATAAATCCCAAGATGCTCAAAGGCATAAGAAAAATAGATATTACCAATAAGGATTGAGGAAGACAGAGAAAAGGAGAGAAAAAGAGGGAGATGTGAGAGACAAGAGAGTTGTAAATACTGTTTTGAGAGCTTGATATTGTTGTAGAGAACTATAGAAAGCAATGAAAGCCTGAAAGAATGAGAGAGGAACTTCCAGAGAGAATTATAGAGAGATGTGTACAATGAAAATATCCATTCAAAAGTGGGAAGAGGAGGGGAAGCAAGGGTTGTGAAGCTATTTCAACTGACTTGGGTAGGTAGCAAGTTAAAAAATGCTCAGAAACAACCTTTGAATGATAAAATATCACAGGATGCTAGTGTCTAGACAAATCATGCTAGGTGAAATTGTAAGGGTATGTAATTTTTGACTCTAAACAAATACTAACTCAAAAAGTCATGCAACTAAAGTATCCTTCTTTATTTTAATCCACAAATGCATAGAGCTTCAAAACATAGTATAATTTTTTTGATATTCAATCTAGCTTCATGCAAAAATCTATCTAGTTAGTCTCTCATAGATTATCCCCATATAAGGTCTATGAGAGTCCTCCTATTCAAAAACTATAAACAAACTATGAGAAACTATCAAATCTTCAAAAAATGTAGGAAGAGGAATCAATCTTGTTTTAATATAAAAATAAAAATTGGAAGCAAGAGTGTAAATTTTGAAAAGGATTCTAGACTAATTAAGAAGAGTGTTATAAGTAGATAATGTGCCTAGACAATGTTAATCTCTATTATGAACCACCATTCCTTACTAAAACAAGTCTCTTCTTCCTCCATGGTTATTGAAGGGATGGAATGACACATGAATATTTGTGTCCACACCCTAAAACCATCACCTACATCATATTAAAGACATACACATGTGCTAAATTTGGTCACCTCATTTAGCTATGTTCAATTGACATCCTTCTATTATGGGTTAAGAATGCTTTTGATGTGGGTTGATAGGTTCTTGACTGCAAGGGGCTAGTATTATTCTAAAGGAATATTTTATTATTAACAATTATAATGAATCATAAAATTGTACTAAATCCTAATATCATTCAAAGATCACACATTCATTCATTAATATAACAAATCATCTTCAATTATTCTTAAATACTTAAAGTATATAGAAAGGTTTAGAAATGTCTTTGAAACTTTGCATAAATGAGATAAAAGTATTGAAAATAAAGCAAAGAACTGGAAATTTTTAGGACTCATAATTTCCCCCCAACTTGACTTTTGGCTTGTCCTCAAGTAGCTTAGGGTTTTTTATTGTATTGCAATGCAGCTTCCCAATAATCTATTAAATTAGTGACCCCTTCACCTTGCTTCAGGTATAACCCTTTTTGATCTATTATTTTCTCTCATCTAGTATGCTTTGCTACTCCTATCTCCTCTCTTCTTCCTATCCAATGTGGAATTGGAAACAAGAGAAGAGGAGTATGTAAATTTAAAGGGAACTAGGTGATATTATTTTCAAGGGAGGTGGTGAAATATTTATGATCTCTCTTAATTATTTTCAAGTAGTTCAAGACTAAATGGGGTTCCTTCTTTTTTAGCTCTGGTGTTAGTTCCTTCCATCTATATTGAGAGAAGTTAAGTGCTTCTCTCCCTATTCCTATTGCAAGTTCTTGAAACCTTTTATAGTCATATTCTTTACATTCCATAGTTTTTTTCTCTACCCAGCTTCTCTCTACCAGGTTAATTTATTCTTCTACCATCCCCCTAGGATCCCTTTGCTTCTGCTTTAATAAGGGGAAATGACTTCTCCCTTTCACTATAGTCTTTGTGTAGATGTCCCCTAAAATTTTAATTTCTAATAAATGAGGTCATTTCCCTAATTTGAACATCTCCCACAAACATAATGGATTCCAAATAGATTCATAAGGAATGACCAAATTATGCAAGAAAAACTCACATAATTGGTCTTCTATGTCTAGGGCGGATTTTTGCTATGCTTCCAAAAATAAAGTAGGCAAGGGAAGTGAAACTAAAAGATCAATGATTAGTTGAGTAAATTGAAAAATTAAAAATTTCTCCTACAAATATAAGGTGTAAACCCTCTCAGGTTATCTACATCTTAGGATTTGGGTTGTTTTATCAACCATCTCTTCCATTTTTACTTTTAATTTCCTAATTTTTGCATCATTCCTTTCAATTTCTTGGTGTGGGCTGACACCAATTCTATTTTTTCCTTGTCCTAGTTATTTTTAATTGAGAAACCCCTCTATTTTTTTCCATAATTCAATTATAAGGGTGACCATAATAGGGTTTGTAGGAATTATTAGGAATGTATTTTGGTTCACAAGTTGAGGAGTTCTCTTGTTGATCTTAAAAATGACCAATTGCACCAATTTCCCCAACCCTAATCCTTTCTACCAAAAGCATGTATCCTTTTCTCCAATTCCTTAATCCTACTATCCAATTCATCTTCCCTCTATTTATTTCCTTTGATTTTTTATTCCAATTCTTTTATCCTTTGAAAGGATTATTATAATTCATTTTTCTCATCTTTCCCTTGTAAAAATATTTCTTCCTCTTTTTCCAAGAATATCTTTTCATCAGCCTTAGAAGGTGAAGAAAATACCTCTTCAGAGGCTGGGATATTTTGTGGTTTATTTTTTTTCCTAGTTGTAAACAAGTCCTTAGAGTTAGATTTTGAGTTGTTTCTTAGATACATATATTTCAATGTTTTAGTCTTTCCTCGATCATTGGGTTCATTTTCCTTTTGTGATTCTATTTTAGACTCTACTAGAACTACCCTTTCTTTCTGAGTCTTAGACTTCTCCTTTGCGGGGCAATTCTTCTTGAGATGGTGTGATAGCCTTTTGGACTATAATGACCTTTTCTACCTCTTCTTAGGTGTAGAGGTGGAGGCTACCCTTTTTTATTTTTTGTTGTTTAGGATTAGAAAGACTTTCGGTAGGAGCAAGCATTTTTTGTTCCTCCTATACTATGAGATTTTCCCTTAAAGTTGCAAGTTGTGTTTCTTGCACCTCTATCTCTATTGGCTCACCAATTTTATAGGAAGGTGATGCAATGGGTGAAGAAGAGGGTGAAAATTCCTCTATTGAAACCTTAGAAAGCTCATTCATCTCTTGTCATCTATTTATTTCCTCTACCTTAGGCCTCACAAGAATATCATTGATGTTGTTGCAAGCTAAAATTTATTCCTAAGACATTGGGGAATTAAATTTTGAGACTAATTTTGATCAATAAAAGGGACTATGTTCCATCGTAGGTTAAGTACTTAACTATTGTATTAACGTGAATTTACACCCCTAGTGAAAATCCCCTTTTTTCCCATTTAACCCCTTAGAGAATCAAAACCGAAGGCTTCATTCCACTTAAGCCTATTGCTCGCATTCCACTTGGCACCTTGTTTGTGTGTTAGTGGGGGATTTTTTGTCAAGGACATCCGCGTGACATGCAAATGTTTGTGTGGCGCACTTATGTCTCTAGAAAATTCCCTACAACTGAAACTGCAGAGGTGTTACACTTTTGATTGGAATTCAAAGAGTAATGGACCTCTTCAGTTGGCCAACCCAAATATGGTCATTATTTTCCTTCTCCTTCATAATATTCACTCTTTCATCTATAGCTCTCTTCAGCAGAAGTTTGGATAGAGTTTGGCAAGATATTGAATCTATAATTTCACCATTTTTAAGCATTTTCCCAAGCTTTCTAGCAGCATCCTTCACTCCATTGCAGCAACTCAATACTCCATCACTCCAACAAGGTGAGTACAAGACATACACCATGGAAATAGAGGCTTGATTCCCTCTCATTCGACCCTCCACAAGCCTTGAGTGCTTTGGACAAAGGTGGTAAAGTTCCTCCCTTCTCTTCTTTTTCTTTTTATAGAGAAAGTATTTACTGTTTTGTGGTGTTTCTTGCATATGTAGCTTGTATTTATTTCCTTTATCATTTCTCTATGCTATTCAAAACTTGGTTGTTCATGGAGGTGGAAACACCAAGATGGGGGTTTGACTGAGGCAGGACCCTATATAGCCCCAAAAATTTCCCCCTTCCTTGTGTGCAGGTGGAGAGTGCGTGGAGCAAGCTAGCGAGGAGAGAATTCTATGAGATAGTCTTTGTCACCTTAGTGGTAATAAATTTCCTTTATCATTTCTTTTCTTTCCTCTTAATCTCATTCTAAACACTCTAAGCATTCCTAGAATAGGCTAGTGGTCTTCCTTTTTGAGTAAGAACCTTGTCTCCTCAATTCTCTAGTCGTACAGATGCCAGTGCACTTGTGAGATGCCAGTGTGTTGCATTGTCATCCCAGAACTATACTTCCATCCTTAGATAGAGAGATTCCTAAGACACAATTCCAACTCTAAAGGCTGACCCATTAGGTCCCTCTCGTACATTTAAATTGCAGATTGATCAAAAGGTTCATAATCCTCATCATTCTCATCCTCATCATCCTAACTTCCCTTTAAACTAGGGTGGATTAGGTCAGCCTTTCCACTCCTGGCCTTTTATGACTTGGGGCCTTGTAGTGGGTGGTCCCCCTCTCTCACATTTTTGGTGAACCCAACGTGCACCATTTTGGTTTCATTCTACGATACTGAAATTTCCTTTCCTTGTATCCTAGGAGTGTTGTAGGTGTGAGTGTTGTGAGGCTCTCACCTCACAACCTAAATTGTGACCCTTATTAGGCGTAGTTGCAAGGTTCAAAATTATTGCATAACGAAACCTTAATTGGGTCACTACCTTAACCCATAAACCATAGGAGGCTCCGTAGAAGTGTCATTTGGTGTGCGTGATGGCATCTTTCCTTAATCAAACTATTCCCTCTATGCAGACTATGAGTAGTGGTACTAGCATAACCTTTATTTCACAAGACTTGTGGATGAGCTTCAACAAAGATCCATCTCCTCTTTACATTTTTGCGAGGATAAATAGGAACACTATAGCAAGTGTTCTCATTGATCCGACATCACAAGTGAATATCATAACTGAGGAGATTATGTTGATTAACTTCCTACACAAGAATGGGTATGATGCACCTGAAAGTACCGTCTGCACCCATGATGAGCTTTTCATGCCTCCTATAAGGAGTATTGTCCTATCGATCCTTGTTAGACCTAGGTCTATAAGCCTTAAGTTTGACATTATCCCAGGGTCCGAGCTCTTTAGAGTGAAGCTAGGTATCCCTTGGCTAGTAGCTATGAATGCAGTTCCCTTAGTCATACACAAATTTTTGAAGTCCATTCATGGAGGTTCGGTACATGTTGTCCTTGACATCAGTTATATACCATTGGATGTGTTATGTCCTGCATAACCACCCCATATTTTGCCTTGGTCAAAATGGGTCCCCCTCTTTTCTTTTTTGTCCTTGGGTCTTTTTCAACAAAGTTTGGAGTGGTTCTTTCTTCCAACACTTTGCTTTTTTTTGTTTTGTCAGAACCAGAACTAGAATAGAATCTAGATTTGAAACTCATTTTGAGTTTCATTCCCTGACTCCTTCTTGATTCTTATCCCGCTCATCTCTTTGTTTGTCTCTTCAGTCTGTCTTTTTTTACTTTCACGGAACCGGATCCAGAATGGATATTAAGTTCAGAATTTATACAAAGTTCCAAACTTGTTTCCATCCCGCCTCGGACTCCACCTTTTTGGTTTGTTTTTTTGGACCTGAGATCAATGTTTCTTACCTTTTCTTGATCTCGGTGTCTTCTTTTTAGTTCTTTCTTTCCTTTTCTTCGTCATTGGCAGAACCGGAACTGGAACCGGAACCAAACTTGGAACTTGGACAAATTTCTCAAACCTGGTTCTCATTCCGCTTATGCTCTCACCTTTCTTGTTGTCATTTGACTTTACTTTGGTCAGACAATAGTTTTGTGCCTATTCCTGTAACAATGGGTATTTTCCTAGGGTTTAGCAATATCATATGCAAAACATAAAAACCCAAAACAATAATGAAGTGCAAAGGAATAGATGAAACAATATCACCAGATTGTCTTCATCCTCCATGACTGACCCCCATTACACCTTTTTAACTTGCTGAAATATGTTGTTTTCCCTCAGATTTATGATGAGCAAGCCAATGGAAATGACAATCCCTAAGCAAATATTGAAGGATTTGAACAACTATATGCAATACTATGCCCTACTGCAACTAGTAAGCATCTACAATGTCTAAGTTATATCAAATGAAATCTAAATATGCTATGACAAATGAAAGTAACAATGCTAAAATTATGAAAAATCCAAGAGATGAATAATGAAAATGTAAGATTATCTAAAAATACAAGAGATAAGAGATGCAAGATGTGACTAAAATTGCTCTTTTATAGAAGATGCAATTTTGTGTGAATGGCCAAGATTGAAAGTTAGCAAGTGCCCTAGAATCAATGGACGAGATTCCATATAGCAACCCACAATTAGGGTTAGGGAAAAATTAGGTCAAATTCTAAATAAAGGGCCAAGATTGATTCTTAGAAAATCAAATCAATGGCTGACAAAACATGTGACAAAAGATTTCGGGCACGAAAAACAAAGTCGTTGGGAAATCAAATAATAATTTAAAATTATTTAATTCAAGAGGGGATGTTTGACTTTTTGAATTAAAAAACTATTTTAATTCAAAAGGGTGGGGTCATGTGACAGTAAATAATTTAAGTTAAATTATTTACTAAAGAAGGGAATTTAAATGGGACTTATTTTAAATAAATAAATTTATTTAAAATGAGCACAATAAAAGAGGAAGAATTAAATAATAAAATTATTTAATTTAGGTGTTGGGACTTATTTTAAATAAATAAGATTTAGAAGAAATTAAATAATAAGAGTTATTTAATTTAGGTGGGAATTAAATAATAGAGATATTATTTAATTATTAGAGGAATGTGACAAATGGAACCTTTTAAATTAAATATAAAGATTTAATTTAAAGTTTAGGAGAGTGGACCAAATTAAATAAATAAATTTATTTAATTTATGAGAGAAGAGGCTAATGAATAATTAGATAATTAAATATAATTATTTAATTATAGTGGAAGGTGGATTAAATAAATGAGAATTTATTTAATTTTAGGAAGAAGAGGGCCTAATTATTGACATAATTAAATAAATAAATAAAATTATTTATTTAAAGATTAGGAAGATATAAAGGGGTTAAATAAATTAATAAATTTATTTAATTATAGGAAGATATTTAGACAATTAGTGACACATTAAATAAATAATTAAAATTTATTTATTTAATAATCATGAAGAATAATCAGATATGAATTAATTGAATAATTATGAATTATCTAATTAATAGTTGAAAGTGAGTCAAGGACATAATTTAAATGTCCTAATTAGGGTTAGAAGAAGAGCTTGCAGGTCTAGGTCATTTTTATGTGTCTACATTTGCTCCTCTTTGTCATAATGTAGCCTGTTGCATTGTGGCAAAGAAAATAAGTCAAACATATGCCCCAGTGAAAAATAAGATGAGGAAGAATGATGAGGAAGGTTGCAGTATGCCCCCTTAGGAGGACAAATGGGTTCCAAGAACATGGGTGTGCTCTTGAAATGGATGAGAAGACTAGAATATGGAGAGACAAAGAAATCTTAGTGAAAAAGATATATGGACGATGATATGGATGCAATGCCTATATGAGATGCATGTTAGTTCCTAGACCAAATCCTTCAACATATTACCATAGGAATTTAATAATTAATGCACTCTAATCATCATTGGGCGGTAAAAAAATGACACAAATGGACAACAAACACCATGCTATGACATAGACCAAGGTGTGCAAGGTCATCTACTTGCAAAAAAGACAATCGTAGACAAGGATGATCATGACTCATACTAAGAGTGCAATTTGCTCGAGTCATTTTGTCATAACCAACCACAAGCAGAAAAATACAAGAACAAACCATGAAACGTCATTGCTTCTCTAAATCCTCTTTCTAGGACATCCTTGAGAAACTAGTAACATGATTGCCAAAATAGAAAAAATAATGCCACCATCATGATACATCATTGTTTTTCTAAATCTCGTAGTCAGGACATCGTGGAGAAACTAGTAACATGAGTGTCAAAAGACAAGACAACGTCATGAGACATCGTTGTTTCTCTAAATCTTGTTGTCGGGATCTTGCTGAAAAACTAGTAACATGATGAAAAGGCCAAAGACAAGTGCCAAGTATTTGCCAAGTGTTTCAAGATTAAGGTTGCCAACTATGGAGCGATATCAAATTTAGGAAGGACACATCCTGAATGACGTTGATATCTAGGAGATCAATTCTCAGAGTTAGGAGAATCCATCGAAATGCCAGATGATGAGGACAATGCTTAGGAAGGACACATCCAAAAGCATAAATAAATGACAAGAGCTTCTCTTCAGAAGGACATATATGAAGAAGAACCCAAAGTTTTTTCCAGGTTCAATCGTCTTGATAGAATTTGATTACGTGTCATCACTGAATTGACCGCAATTATTGATGACATAGATGGTTGATAGATTGATAGTGTGAGATTGATAGAATATTTTATTGATTTGAAGATAGTTGGACATGTGTGAAAATATTGTGCCATGAACCCTAATGGACTGACCTAGTACGGCCTCGGGGGCTCATTGATTGATGGCCTTGCCTATGTCATGCACTTAGAGACCTCATAGTTCGACACAACCAAAAGACTTTGTCCAAAGGATAGAAGTTTGAATCATGATTTTATTTTGAAAAACCTAAAGACTGGCCTAATGTCTCGGGGATTCAAAGATGAATCTTGCCTACGTAGCAAATGCACAGAGACAATGTAGTTCGGACTAGGATAAAGATTGACTGATGTGACCAACTAGACTAATAAGATAAACATTGACTCTATTTTTGGGATTTTGACATTGATTTGGATGTTTTTGTATTTTCTCAAGATATTTTTCAATTTTTAGGTCTTTTTCAGGACTTTATACGATTTTTAGGATTTTATTCAAGACTTTTTTAGATTTTAAAGATTTTTTCAGGACTTTTTCAAATTTTTAGGTCTTTTTGATGTTTTACAAAAATTGTGACAAATGCATGTGAATGATGTCGATGCACATGAATCCAAGGACAACCATGATTTTGCTGCTAGTCAAGCTGAATACCGATTGACAGGTGACGATGACAATGACAACATTGTTTGATGTGAGAAGGACACATCCCAAAACAACATGAGAATGACAATGATATGACAAGAGGATAAAAGTCTGTAGCAAGGCCAAGGACAAAGTCAAGGAATATTTTGGATGATGGGCTAGGTTCTCCATATTATTGCATTTGGAATGACTTCGTGAGGATTAGATGGGATGACAAGGGATCTTTAGACCATTGACAAGGGAAACCAAGATGGGTGATAGGTATAAAACGACAATGGATGGCTTATGTAAAAGATAGGAAACATGAGGACTATTATCATATAGTTGTCAAGGACAATGTCACATGAGGCTATGATGGTAATGACATGATATGGAATAGGGTATGGTCAAAGGATAGACATGTCAAAATTTTTCCCAAAGCATGATTTGTGTTTTTGCCCCAGTCTTTGTCAAGATCAAAATAGGTGGGACAATGGATGAAATGACAAGGCTTGGATGGATAGATGGAAAGGTCATAAGAAATTTCATGTGAAGGGAATGGGAGATGAGATGACTTGCCCCCAAGTGTAATGGTCCACATAGATGATTTATTCTACACATGATGCCTATTTTCCAGGTTTTCATCATGGTACTTATCCAAAGCGCCATAAGAATGGTTTTCACTATTGGACGGAATTTTTCTCTTTACTATTTTTGTCTTTTTTGTCTTTTTCAATTTTTTTGTATTTTTGAATTTTTGTCGAATAGCCTTGATTCTTTAGATGACCACTGACTGTGTTCAAGACTTTGATGGTTCCGATGTAGAGACTAGTGCCATGACATGCCAATAATGACCTTTATGAAATAGTTGCCTTGTCAGGATGATAGTGCTTGCATACAGCTAACTAATGTCATTGTGATCCTTGTTGATACTAGAGTTGGCCTTATTAAAATACGCACATTGTGATAGGGTGTCATGAGAGTCCTTATGATAAAGTGTATCTACAAGATGTGATGGATTGTGACATGGGACGTTTGGACTTTAGGCAAGATGTAGGATTATGATGGATGATGGTAGACATGGACAGGTTAGTTGGACATTTGGATGTATTGATTTTTATTCTCCAAACTTTAGGTGTCGGATTAGGAAGTTGTTTGGAACCAACATTTTTATATGTCTTTCTTGATGGCCATTTTGAAGGAGGTGGACATGTATTATATGTAGGAGTCCTCTTATGCTGTGGCTCCACATTTTGATTGACTTTTGGATTTAGCATATTTTCTTTGCCTGATTCATTCTTTTCTTGACTTGATCCATTTTATTTTGGGATCCATTTTAGCTTCATTTTTCCACTTGAATTTTTGTGTGATTCCATGGCCTTTGACATGTGATTTTGAACTTTGGATTTGTAATATTTTTGTTGGTTCCAAATGGAAGGTGTATTCATGTTGGAATGACAGTGTATGATGTGGATGGAAGGAGTGTTGGAAACAACCTTATGACAAGGACTACTCATGACATCCACTTTGATGTTTGTATTAGATAAAGTTGCCCCCAATATTGAGGAGGTATCATTAACATCATTAGATTTTTTGACTAATGGATAACCAAGACCTTGATGTCCGTAATGTGCTTGAACTTGTACGGGTTCCAAAATTCCTTTCTCGTGTAGGCCTAATCCTTTTTCCTGATAATGCATGTTCTGAAAATTTTTGTTTGCAATGGCATACTTTTTATTTTGGAAGCAAGATGCTAACCCATCCTTATTATGGAAATTAATGCTCAAAATCTTCTCATCTATAAGAAATCCTGCTCTGACAAAGATAGATGATCCTAATTTATAGGATGTTGTAGCTTCACTGACATGTTGGATTGATTTTTGGTTGACATTTTCGGTTTGATTTTCTGACATATTACATTCTGATGATTCTGCTAGTGCTTCAAAGTTGATATCAAAACCCTCTTCATGGTCATTTTCATAGAGCCCACTGGATTTACTTATAGCTTGATCATTTGAAAATATGTGCATGATAGAATATTCTTGTTCTAGTGGTAGATCGTCTATGTGTCCCATGGAGGCAAGTGTCTCATTTTTGGAAGTGTCAATACTTGAAGTTTGGAGAGGTTCATCTTCAAGTGTTTCATTATGAAGGGCATAAAGGTCAAGGAGTGGATCATTTTGAACTTCTTCAAAAGTAGTGTCTTGATCAAAGATGGGCTCAATTGGAATGAAATGAACGAAAATAGGGTCTTGACCAAGGATAGGTTCATTTTGAATGACATGGTTGTGAATGGACTCTTGACCAAGAATAGGTTCATCTTGAATCACATGGTTGTGGATGGACTCTTGACCAAGGATAGGTGTATTTGGTATGCCATGATTGTCTAGGAGGACTTCTTGAATAGATGTAAATATGGGGTCCAATAGAATACTTTGATCTGGACAAGATGGTGATGTTATGATGTCATGCTTTGGACTTGTCTCTTGAAATGTATCCTCAAGTGTAGGTAATAAGATGGGACTTTGGAGACCATGACTAGATGTGTTTTCATGAAAACATGGAGTATCTTGAAATGGATTGGTGTGTAATGGACTAGGATATGACATGGATGTTTGGAAAGGGTTAGTGGATGAAGGATTAGAATAGGACATGGATGGATGAAAAGGATATGACATGGATGGAGGATTAGGATATTATGTGATTGAAGGACTAGGATATGATGTGATTGAAGGACTAGGATATGACGTGGATAGTTGGTTTGGATTGATGGATGGCTGATTTCCCTTGTCAAAGTTAGGGTGGGTATGACCAATGGAAGTTTGTTGTGACTTAGTGCCATGGATGGTGTTAGGGGACTCTTGATAGTAGATGGATAGAGGACTAGGACTCATGGATTGTTGGTAAGATGGATAGATGGATGGAGGGCTAGGGGTTGTAAATTTGGACCTGGATTGGAGGTATAGTGTTTTGAATTCCCTAGCAAGTTGTGCTTGACCATTACTAATGAATTGGCATTCAAGTAGACTAGCAAGCATGTCATAGTGATTTGAAGACATGATGGTGGATGGAATGAGACTAAGTCTATGCAAAGTGATAATGGGGACAAAAAAGAATTTCAAATGAAAAAGTGGTAATGGGTTTCTTAGATCAAATGATCTTTAGGAAATGTTTTCTAACCACTCAAAGCTTGGCCAATGTCTCAATTTGGATTGTCAAAGGACTGGTTTGAAGGACAAGATGACAAAATGACAAGGTGAGATTTCCACACTAGACTTATGAGTTTGAAGTAGCTCACAAAAGGACAATGACTAAGGATTGATTTGTTTCACTTGGTCCAATGAAAATTTACTTTTTGAGACAATGGTTTGACAAAACAAGGAAAGTTTTCCTATCCCAAAGTGTGCAAAATCGAGGACTTGATTTGACAAATGTTGTTCATGATGGAAAATGCATTGTAGGAAGTGATTTGACAAAATTTTAGGTCGATTGCAAAGATTTGTTTCAGTTGGCAAAGTTGTTTCATATTTTGGCAAGTTTGATATTTATTTGTTGGAATTATCTAAAAACAATTGGCAAACACATGGTGTTGTAAAAAATGAAAATCAACCACATAAAAGTCATTTTCAAGGATAGTATTCTTTTGGATCCCACTAACCACATATCCTTAACGAATGGATTCAGAAGCTTGGCCCCACAGGCTCCCCCTTACAATGCACTCACTTCTCAGGGCAACCAAGGTTCCAACCTCCATGAAACTCCCATGGCAGATTGATCATTTCTACTAAGAACTGCGCAGGTGCGAGGGCCTTGGCAACAATCATTTCTGCACCAAAGAATAGAAGGTTTTTGGCTTGCTATAACAAAGGATTTATTTTGGGAACCCATTCAAAAGGCCACGCGAGAGGCATTATCATCCCAGTCTGCAGAGTTTACATTCTGTAGGTTTCGACACACCACAAGGGTACTGGGGAGTCAATTACTGGTCCACAAGAGCTTCTATAATGTTAAGCTTTCCTTAACATTAAAATTTATATACCGGTTGGGCGTCGCTTGGCTTTAGCATGTTCTCGGTTTGAGTTGCTTTGGGGTGAGTACTTTTTCCCACCAAAGCAGCCCCAATTTTCTAAAGTTGACAAAAGCAAGCCAAAATATTCATAGTTTAGTCAATCCTTGTTTAAAAACAAAGAGAGAACACATGAATATCCTAACTCACACTCGCATGGTGTTCATTTTAAGCCCAAAATGAAATGTGTTGACAAACATAAAAAACATGGAGTTCATTTTAACCATTTGTAGTGTGAGCTAACTAGAAATTCATTTTAACCCAATGCTGTGAAGAGATGCAAATTTATTTTAATCCAATGAGTTATCATGCAAAATTATGTTCTTTTTAATCCAATGAGTATGTATGCATGTTCATTTTAACCCATGAATGTAAAATGCAAACTTGTAGTATGTCTAAGATTTGTGAAATAAAACAAGTAAATAAATGTTAGACTCCTCGCCACAACCTGCAAACAGAAAATCAGCAACCCCAAAATCTCTAAACTACCATGCAAAAAAAAAGTGTTTGCCCTAACCTAAATTGACCTAGTGCAAGCTCAATTCCTAGAGTCAATAACAGTTTCTCTTACACCCAGGATCGCACAAGTGCGCAAGGGGAGAGGATACTTCTATTATTGATCACTAATATTAGAGGGTTAGCTAGTCAACATAAATCTGATTTTTGGAACTAGTTTCTGCATCAAAAGTAAATAAACAAAAATTACACCCTTCTTGAAATTCAAAGAGATTTCCAGAAATGTAAAGAAATCCGAAAACTTCACTGTTTTGCATCCAAAATTAATTTTTTAGGAAAAATCATAAAAAAATTATTAAAAATTAAAAATAGCTTCAAAAAACTTTATTTTTTAACTACAGGTGCCTGACATCATTCCAAACCTGCAAAAAAACAATTGTGAACAGATCTACAAAATTGTGTGAGATATAAGTCAATCTCTGTAAAACCCTAATTTTTAAAGATCTATTTTTTGTCAAACTTATCTACAATAAAATTAAAAACATAAAAAAAAGACCCCTATTGAAATTAGGAGAGCTTTCCGAAACTATAAACAAATATGAAAAAATCACTAATGTGCTCTCGCAATTGATTTTTCATGAAAATAACCAAATAAATTATCAAAAATTGAAAATAGCTCCAAAAAATCTGGTTTTTCGATGGAAAGCTCTTGATATTGTCTCCAACCTGAAAAAACAATTTTGTCTAAAAATATGCAGCCGTTTGAAAGATATGGTTGAATCTTTGAAAACTAGGGTTTTATCTCCAAAATGGTGCAAAACCTACAACAAAAAATATTCAACTCCAAAATTTGTCAAAAAATGTCAGGTTCACCAATGTAACAATGGGTATTTTCCTAGGGTTTAGCAATATCATATGCAGAACATAAAAATCCAAAACAATAATGAAGTGCAAAGGAATAGATGAAATAATCTCACTAGATTGTCTTCATCCTCCATGACTGACCTCCATTACACCTTCTTAACTTGCTGAAATATGTTGTTTGCCCTCAGATTTATGATGAGCAAGCCAATAGAAATGAAAAGCCCTAAGCAAATATTGAAGGATTTGAACAACTATATGCAATACTATGCCCTACTGCAACTAGTAAGCATCTACAATGTCTAAGTTATATCAAATGAAATATAAATATGCTATGACAAATGAAAGTAACAATGCTAAAATTGTGAAAAATCCAAGAGATGAATAATGAAAATGTAAGATTATCTAAAAATGCAAGAGATAAGAGATGCAAGATGTGACCAAAATTGCTCTTTTATAGAAGATGCAATTTTGTGTGAATGGCCAAGATTGAAAGTTAGCAAGTGCCCTAGAATCAATGGATGAGATTCCATATAGCAACCCACAATTAGGGTTAGGGAAAAATTAGGTCAGATTCGAAATAAAGGGCCAAGATTGATTCTTAGAAAATCAAATCAATGGCTGACAAAACATGTGACAAAAGATTTCGGGCACGAAAAATGAAGTCGTTGGGGAATCAAATAATAATTTAAAATTATTTAATTCAAGAGGGGATGTTTGACTTTTCGAATTAAAAAACTATTTTAATTCAAAAGGGTGGGGTCATGTGATAGTAAATATTTTAAATGGGACTTATTTTAAATAAATAAATTTATTTAAAATGAGCACAATAAAAGAGGAAGAATTAAATAATAAAATTATTTAATTTAGGTGCTGGGACTTATTTTAAATAAATAAGATTTAGAAGAAATTAAATAATAAGAGTTATTTAATTTAGGTGGGAATTAATTAATAGAGATATTATTTAATTATTAGAGGAATGTGACAAATGAAACCTTTTAAATTAAATATAAAGATTTAATTTAAAGTTTAGGAGAGTGGACCAAATTAAATAAATAAGTTTATTTAATTTATGAGAGAAGAGGCTAATGAATAATTAGATAATTAAATATAATTATTTAATTATAGTGGAAGGTGGATTAAATAAATGAGAATTTATTTAATTTTAGGAAGAAGAGGGCCTAATTAGTGACATAATTAAATAAATAAATAAAATTATTTATTTAAAGATTAGGAAGATATAAAGGGGTTAAATAATTTAATTATAGGAAGATATTTAGACAATTAGTGATGCATTAAATAAATAATTAAAATTTATTTATTTAATAATCATGATGAATAATGAGATATGAATTAATTAAATAATTATGAATTATCTAATTAATAGTTGAAAGTGAGTCAAAGACATAATTAAAATATCCTAATTAGGGTTAGAAGAAGAGCTTGCAGGTCTAGGTCATTTTTATGTGTCTACAATTCTCATTGTGATTCTGCATCTGACCTACCACATTAATGGCATAAATTACAGGTACCTCAAATGTATCAAATTGGATTTCACCTTAAGTAAGGTTAAATCGATGGTTATTATTATTGTTTAACAAGTATTATTGAACCAGAGTTGAGGTAGAGAATTTGGGAGCATGATTCAATCGGAGGTCAAACATTTTGCGCGTGGATTTGCATCAAGAGCCAACCTAGTGGATTGCATTTTGAGGTAGGGTTTCTCTTCTTTGTTTTCTTTGTTGCCATTCATTGTGTTTGTTTGGTTTGTCATTCTTCATGGGGTTTGTCACTCTTTTCATTTGAATCCTTGCTTGTTTTCTTTTCTTTTCTTTTATTTTCCTTGTCTTCGGTTCTTTCTTTGTTTTTGTTTTGCAAATTTTTTTTCACATTTTTTTCACACCCATACCGTTGTGTCCTACGTTTTTTGGGTGTTGATCATCTTTTACATGGTTTTATGGTGTTCTTCGATTCATTGTGTTACTTACCGGTCCTTTTGTGTGTCGACTCATTGATTTTGAGTAGGGTTAAATTATGCCCTAATTGCTTAAGTCAAAGGTTTTAATAAACTAGGGTTTTGTGCATCCTTGTTAGTTTTAAACTTGTGCCCTAGTTGATTTTTTTCCCCTCGGTTGCATGGGGAATGGTTTAATACTGCTATTTTAATCCTCCATGGCTTGCCAGGTGACCTCAATTTTTAGCCATAATGCCAGTCATTCTACAGTTGAACTTTCTAATGACGTCATTTTTGTTTTAACCGGAGTCGAATCTAGGATTAATTTTGTTCTTGAACCTCTTTTTGTAATCGATGTTGGATCCGTCTCTGAGCCTGCTTCCAATGAATTATAAATTATCAAAATATCTTTCACTCTACCGGAAGCAAAAGCAGACCGGGATATAAATTTGAAACTTCTTCATTGCCCCAAGTCTGATTTCCATTTCAAACTCAGTCCCGATTACCATTTTTAATCCATCTCAGATCTCGCTATATGGTTTTTTGTGAGTCCAATGTTCATTAGTCTCGACCCCAACAATGCTTTAAAGCCTTCTAGGGGTGTTCTTCTACTTGGTCCCGCCTCCGGTGAGTATAATTTTTTTGGCTAAGTGTGAAGAAAGTATGTGAAAGGTGAGATCTCTTACCTAGTTTTTTTTTCATACTTCTTTTGGATCTAATATTGGGTTTTATTGCAGAAATTAAAAGATTTCAGGAGCATTGGGTGAGGCTTCTCAAAGGAGTCAACCTGTGGAGACTTCAAAACCAAGAGCAAAGCCTAAAAAGGTTAAGCTAGTACAACTCCCTTATACCTTGAGGTATAAGCATCAGGATCCTACCATCATTGTTAGTAAAGTGGATTTGAATTGGGTGGATGTAACTAATACCAACCTGGGTCAGCTCCATTGTGAGGAGTTGTACTCAAAAATGTTTGTTGAAGAGGTAATAGGGAGGACCCAAAGAATTGTTGAATCTATCTTGGCTCATATTACTATATTTCCTATGTCAATCCAATGTCCTGAATTAATAATGACACTAGTTGGAGCCTATAATCCTACTACTAGACAGTGTGTGGATTCATAGGGCAATGTCATCATTGATCTAACTTCACAAATGTTTTAGTTCATGTTCAATGTGCCCACTCCAAATAATCCTAGGCAACTCAATGAGGTAGAGGCCTTGAAAATATATATTAATCATAAGGAGGCCAAAAAAACTCATTTGAATAAGAAATGGATAAGAGCTGAGAAAAAATCTCTAGTTAAGCTTCCAGATCAACCTAAAAGGGAAGAATTCTAAAAATAGATTGGGGACATTATAATGATGTTATCCAAAGTGTTTGGGAAAAGGGATTCTCTTCACTTTAAAGAATGTATGTTTCCATTCATTGAGACAATCCTAGATGGTAGGCAACAATTTGATTGGCCCATGATTGTGTTTGAAATCATACACAACCAAATTATTAGAGTGAGAGAAACAAAGAGTTTCTTCATGACCTCTTATGTGATTTATTTAGCAACAAGAAGAGGCATCTTTCTAGGTTTAAACAGAGTGGGTATTTTGGGAGCAGCTGATGGATGAAATAAGGTATGGAATCATTATGATCAGCTCACCTTGCAGACTTCTAAACTACATTACAGAAGGGTTAATGGCATATTTTTATATGTCATTATTAACTGGCATACGGGAGATGCAGGATATAGATTGAGCCACGAGGCCATGGCATTCATCATAGAGTGGGGATATTGGTTTATCTAATACCCCAAGTTTACTTATTTTAGGCTGGTTGGATTTGATGGTCACCCTCACCTACTCCCTAGATGTTGTAGAAATAGGATTGTTTTAATGGAGTTCATTTATCAAGCTTTGGGGGTTAATTCTAAATTTGGTATAATGCATAAGCCTGATTATCATAAGTTCCCCATGAAGTTGGGTGAATATAGTTGACCACACCTTGTGGGAGCTAAGGTTGTTTGCAATGAATTGATGCACTTGAATTTGGGCTTGTACACTACTAGGAAGCACTTCGATCCAAAGAAGAAGATGAAGACTTTGCTTGCTTCTATTTTTGATAAACACTTCAATCTATTGGAGGTATTTTGGAGTGATCTTTAGAATGAGTATGACTTGAGGAAAAGAAATTATGAAAGGTTGTCTATCCCACTCATGGTGGAGTATGGGGTTAAGGTGGACATTCCTAAAATATTATTAGATGATGAGGTGGTTTTGGATCCCCAATATGAGATACAAAATATAGGTACCAAGAACTTGGATCCTGTAGATTGGGGTGCAGAGGAGACCATAGATATTAAATAGATAGCAAGGCCATTGTTGGATAGAAGCATCCAATGGGTCATGCTAAGAATGAAGGAGCCTAGGGGTCAAACTTTCAAGAAAAGGAGAGGTGTAGGTACCACTCAAGTGTACAAGAGGATGAAAAGAAGAATTCCTCCTAAGGAGACCTTGGAATTCTTCCCTCCTTATATAGAGGAATTTGAACTTGAAGTTCTGGCTGAAGATCTACCTAAAGCACATGAAGAAGAAGTCCCAATAGGACCTGGGTCATCAATGTCAGTTGTAGGTGAGTCATCTACTCAACCCCGTCCTACAGAATAGCCAAGTGGAAAAATTCCTAGGGTAACTCTCCATAAGGAAGCTGAAACTTTGAATGGAAGGGTCTTGAGGTTGAAATCCATTATGTAGAGATAGAATCTAAGTATACTGTGTCGGATAAGGAGACACTGGAGGAGATGCCTCTTGATGAAATTGAGGATGTAGGAATTGAGCATGTTTTGACAGAGGATGACCAATGGAAGTTGTTTGAAGAAGCTAAGAGGGAATCATATGCAAAGGCACAAGTTGATGCATTTCTCAAACAACAAGAGTTGAATGCCAAAGCACAAGTTGAAGCATTGGTAAAACAACAAGAAGTGCAAGAAAAAACCCAAACTCATGCATTTCTCCAGCAACAACAATTAGAGGCCAAACAGAAAGCTGATGAGTTGGCCAAGCAGCAATAGCAAGAGGAGCAAGAGCTCAGAATAAAGGAGGAGATTGACAAGTTAGAAATGTTGCAAAAGATCCATGATCTTGAAGAAGAGAAGGCTAGACAAAGAAGAGAAATGGAAGCCCTTGAGGCTAAATTTAAGATTAATGAAGAATCATATAAAAAAATGGAAGAAGAAGAATTCTTACAAAAGGAAAAGGATGCTAAAAAACTTGCTAGGAAACAACAAAAGGACAAGGAAGCATGGGAAAATCTCAAAGACTTGGAGAGATAGAGAGATAAATTTCTTGAAGAAAAGAGGTTAGAGGAAGAACTTTTGAACAAGGAATGAGAATATAAAAGGCTATAGGAGTAGAAGGATAAGGAAGAGGCAGAGAGGGTTGCATAAGAGAATGTAGAAAAGGAGCAACAAAATGTGTAAGAATTTTCTTCTCAGCCTCAAGTTACCATGTTGTAGTCATTATCTTCTGCTACAACTACATCTTCCTCAACACAAGTAGTCACTACTCCTAGTTCTCCTACATGGTTAAAGCTAGATCTCGAGAAGAAGCAGATGGCTCCACCGTGGCCTCTTAATTGGGAAGAAATGATGAAGGAGATAGAAAAGGAGACACCTAAGAAAAAGGCTAGGGTTCTTCCTTCCACAAGGCTCATAGAGGCAGGAGAGATCATTACTAAATGTGCAATTTCAGTGGTGGACAAGGATAGGGAAGATATGAACTGATTATCAATTGGGCACAGTCAACTTAGGGAGGCCTACAAGGAATTAATAAATGAATCTCATTGATGTTGTAGCTTCCTCCACAAAGTCCAAGATGATCAAGGATAAGCAAAGAAAGGATGAGCTTAAGGCTCAATTGGATCAATTGCATAGTTTCTTAAGAGATGTTTCCACTCCCATATCCCAACAAGTTTCTACCTTGGAAACTCCAATCTTACTCAACAAAAGATAAGTTGATGATTTAGTACAAATTAGGAGTAAGTCTAGGATGTTGGATAGATGGATTGGAAGCTTAATCGGGAAGTGGGTGAAATGCTAGTAAACAGTTTTGAAATCCATAAAACAACAATTGAGTTGATAGAAGAAATGGGTCATCATACTGAAATTCTAGGAGAGCAGGAGGAAGAATATAGGGGATATATTAAGAAGATGAAAGACATCATTAAGTTTCCAAAATCAACTCTTCTAGAGCAATCAATCCTTGAAGAAGATAATGCAAACTTCTTGGAAAAGGCTTTAAACATAATCCGATTTAGGTCTAACTTCATATATAAGCATAGAAATGAAGTTCAAGATGCTAGTAAAGACTTGAATGAGCAGCTTGATGAATCAGAAGCTATAATAGCTATTTTATTCAATGTAGACATACCAGTTAAAGAAGGCATGCCTTTGGATCAATTGAAGGAGAAATGGAACAACAGATTTTAGGAGGCCATGCAGAAAGAAGATGATGGAGAGGATTTATTGTTGGATAGACTGATGGATATTAAAGAGAATGTGAAAGCTACTAGGAGGGAATTGACCAAATTGAAGGATATGCAAGAATTCACCTCAGTAGAGTTTAAAAGAATCAAAATTTGAAGACAACTGGTTCGATGGGCCTGATGTGGACATCCTTCAACAAGTGTTCTCCAGCTATGATGAATATCCTCTTGAACAAACTACGTAGGAGTGAGTTGGAAGAAAAATGTTCTATTTTTGGCACATGACTTTCCCTTTTCTCTCCTACTTTATAGGGCAATCAACCTTTAAACTAAAGGTTTTCATCAGCCAATCTTGTCTCTTTCCTTGGGTGTCAGATTATACTCAACAAGGCAATCAATCTTTAAACTGAAGATCAGCTAATCTAGTTTCTTGATGTGGTTTTGGTTCCTTGATTAGTGGATCTCAATTTTTGATTGAGAGGGATTTATGTGTAGCATGTATATATATAATTTTCAGCTCCATGTTGTAAAGGTCAGCTGATTGAAGTAGGATTAGCCACCTAATGATAACATATAGGATTTTATAGCTTTGAGCAAAGCTACTTTTAAGTTCATTTTTTAATTTAGATACACTTTTTATATATTTTTATGTTGGATTTGAACTTATTGGATGAGGTTAATGAACCATAATCAGTCTGTATACCAGTCAGTTTGTTGTGCATAAATGTTTCTTATTTGATGTAAATCAATAGGGGAAACTAGGTTTTAAAGATGATTTCATTAAATTATCTATGAATGGAATTATTATATGTCTATTGATCTATATTATTGGCAACGAATGAGGAGTTTGTTTTGAATCTTGTAGTATTTTGATGAATGGTAGTGATGATTAAATTAAGCACTATGAATGTATGCAATGGTATGGATTGTTCTATGAGTTGCATCATGTTATGGTTTTGATCTATTAAGAAACACTCATTGTTGAGAATATATGTCTAGACATTAAATAATTTTGTTCATATTTTACTTATCTGTCTTGATCTATCCTTCTTCTATTTATTTAACCACCACCCCATTAAAAATAGATTGATGACTCTGATACAATTTGTATTCCTTATCACTAGCAAAGCCCCTTGAATATTACAATTGCATTGGCCAATTGAGTGACATAAAATAGTTGAGAACCAACTACCAGGAGCTTGGAAGTTAGGCTACTATATTTTGTCTTTCTTTTTCAGGAGAAATAGAGTAGAAATATTTTGTTTTATATTGTTTGTTCTATTTTGACCATCAACAGGTTGCACATGGTAGCTATACCTTGGATTAATTTTTTCTTGCCTCCCTTGGTCATCTCCTTCCTAGGAAAGATCTCTTAAACCACACTTATCAGAACTTTAAGAAGGGGCAGTCTAGGCCAAAAGTGAGGTACCCTCCATCACCTTATGTTATCTCGCATAGAGCTTGCTTAAAGGCTTATAGTGGTGCCACCAAGGCATGTAGAAGGGAAGAAGAGAAGTAGTCACGAGATCTTTCTTCTTCCTCTTTCATAGCTTAGCTTGATGCTTCCTCTCACCCTATTGTGGTACCATCTCTTTTTGTCTCACATTTGCAAGAGAATCCCATGGTGCCTGCTTGGTGAAAGGCCAAGTGTCTTCCATTTGAGCTTTCTATCTTACCAATGAAACCCAATCCCATTTGGTATGGAAGATAGAGAGTCTCCCATGGAGAGTCCTCCTTGTCTCAACCTCTGTGGCCTCCTAGTATTCATGTTGTTAAAATAGTGAATGAGAAGAGGTTCATCACAGAGGCGCTAGAGGTAACTCCTCATGTCATTTATGAACCCGTTAATCTTTCTCCCATTTAGGGGATTGCCCTTCCACTGGAGATGACCGTGGAAGACACTCCCATGGCTGAACATAATCCTTCCATCCCTTCACAGATCTTGAATTTCAGTTTGAAGAGCCATAGAAACCACCTTGTATGTGAGCGTAAGCACCAAAAAAAGGATCTCCTAGCCGAGCAAGCCTCCTTATAGAAGGAGGAGGAAAAGACTACATCTCCTACTGTGTCTTCCTCTCTTCCCCCTTCCATCTCTATTCAACCTCATTCTAAATTTCTTCTGACTCCTGTTGTGAGCGCACCTACACTTGGAAAGGTACAAGTGGTCATCACTCCTGCAGAGCCACCCTTGTTGACTTTCATTCCAAATGTCTTGCCTTTCCCAAAGCCCATGGATATTGTGAACACTATGATTATATCCATCACGGTTCTTTCATCTTCTCCCTTGATCCTTGCTTCATCTGTTAGGATTTCACCTTCGACAATGAAGAAGAAGGTAGAGTGTGGTCCCTCCACAGATTGAGGATGAAAGAAGATCCCACCTTCCTCAAAAGGTGGTCCCACATTGACTATATCTATCTTAATCACAGAACCAGTCCCAACCTCCCTCAAGTTTGTCATTGCTCCCGAGTTCCTCGGTGAGCCTAGCAATGAACCTTGGTTGCAAACTCCTCCATCTACCAAGGCAAAACATGGCACCCATATCAAGTGCATGTTTAAATCGCTCGATGAAGTTTTGGCCCTGTCAGCAATATGTGCAAGGTCATTGACCCTAGACCCACAAGAGTTGAGCGATGGAAATCTTACAGGTCCCTCTTCCTTAGATGTTTTTGCGGTAGGATCAAAATCTCCTCCCCTTAACATTACACCGTTGTAGGCTCATCTTCCTTCCTACTATGATCTACAGTGGGAGGTTGACGACCTCTTGGCTGACCAATGTTAGGGGGAACCCTCTTCTTAATCTTTAGATTAGACATGTGTGTGTGTCATGACATGTGTTCCCCATGATCATAATTTATGTGCCCCAATGACCTTCATCACCTTTGTTGGTGTGTGGATACAAGCATGGTGTATGTGTTGTGAATCTTCCTCTACATGTGTCATCATTATTGCATGTTTATGATTGACTTTCAATGAATTCGGGATGATGCAAAGCGTGAGGAGCATTTAGGCCTCCTTCCATGTTCAACAAATTTTTTATTTTACTTTATCTTTCATACATTCTTCTTGATCTGGTTGGGGATTGATGATATTTCACCTCTTACTATGGTTACCTACATATATATAAATAAAGGCAAATTTTCCCCCACATAACCAGATCCCCTGGTGCCCTCTGTGTGTGATCTGTTTTATTTACTTTTCACTTTATCTTTCTCTCATCTTTCCTTGAGTTTTCCCTTTCATGTGTGATAATGCATCTTCTACATCACTTGGTCTTTAGAAAATGCATTCACGACAAAGAAATCTTTCCTCAAAGACCATTTGCACACTTCCTTCTTAGAATTGTATTCTCAACTTAGAACCCTAATGAAACATGTTTACTTCATCATGGGTTGATAAAGAAAGGACCTGGAAATCCTCCTTTGAAGCGGAAATGGTCTTAGTATTCCCCTTGCATGAGCACATCTCCTTCCTTTTGAATTCCATGATGAAGTGAACATCTTTCAAAAGGATTCCATGGTGACTAATCAATTTGAGAAGGAAGACATTAAGATTTTCAAATAGTGTGTCCCTTGAGCGGACCCCTCCTCTTCACATTGAGTTCCCAAGGGACCCCTTCAAAAAGTTTCAAATGATCTCTTGGCGTCTAGACCGGGGGCAGGCCGACTGGACCGGTTTTGCATCTTTGTGTCTAGTTTGGGGGTAGCCCGACTAGACATCACTTTACATCTTCATGTCTAGCTTGGGGGCAGCCTGACTAGATTTCATCTTTCAAAAAATGCATCCCTTGAGTGGACCCTCCTTCCTTTTGAAGGGTTCTCAAGGGACCCCTTTGAAAGTCTTACAACTTAGCAATGGTCTGTGTGACTATTTGTTCACTGTCCTGCATGGTCGATTCCTGATGTGTTCTATCTATAGGTAAACATGTCACCACCTCTGAATCTATGTAGTCTCTTTTCCTCAATCTCCCCCTTGTGAGATTTCTTGTGGGATACCTTCCTTGCAGGCTTGTAGTTCTGTAGGGTTCTTTTTCTAGTTTCCTTCATGTGAGATTTCTTGAAGGGTAACCCCCCTTACAGGATCGTGAGCCTATAAGGTAATTTCATACTTCGACTTTGCAGTTTCATGGAACTATGAAGTCCTCTCCTGAACTTTTGGGTTTGCCAGACCATGCTCAGCTTCCTCATTGATTTAGGTATACATCTCTTACTCTACTACTTCCTTACTACTCTACTTTATTGAAGCATTCATTAGTACTCATGCTTGCTAAAGTGGGGGAAAAATATATTAACTTGAATTTTCACCCCTAGTGAGAATCCCCTTTTTTCCCCTTTAACACCTTAGAGAATTAAAATTGGAGGCTTAATTCCACTTAAGCTCACTACTTGCATTCCAGTTGGCACCTTGTTTTTGTGTCGGTGGGGGCATTTCTATTGGGGACGCCCGCGTGGTACACTGATGTCCACATGGTGTGCTTATGTCCCTAGAAGATTCTTACGGCTGAGACTACAGAGGCATTACACTTTTGATTAGAAATCTAAGAGTAACACTCCTCTTCAGCTAGCCGAACCAAATATGGCCATTTTTTTTCTCCTTCATAATCTTAACTCTTTGGTCCATAGCTCTCTTTAGCAAAAGTTTGGATAGAGTTTGGAAAGATATTGAATCCATAGCTTCACCGTTTTCAAGCATTTTTCCAAGCTTTGTAGCAAAATCCTTCACTCCATTGCAGAAACTCAATACTCCATCACTCCAACAAGGTGAGTATAGTACATACACCATGGCAAGAAAGGCTTGAGACCCTCTCATTTGCTCCTCCACAAGCCTTGAGCACTTTGAATGAAGGTGGTAAATCTCTTCCCTTATCTTATTTTTCTTTTGATCAAGTAAGAATTTATTGTTTTGTGGTTTTTCTTGCATACATAGCTTATAATTATTTCCTTTATCATTTCTCTATGCTATTCCAAACTTGGTTGTTCGTAGAGGTGGAAACACCAAGACAGGGGTTTGACTGAGGCAGGCCCCTATACAGCCCCAAAAATTTCCCCCTTCCTTGTGTGTAGGTAGAGAGTGCGTGGAGCAAGCTGGAAAGGAGATCATTCTACAAGATCATCTTCATCACCTTGGTGGTAATACATTTCCTTTATCATATTCGCATTTTCTTTTCTTTCCTCTTAATCTTGTTCCATCACTCTAAGCATTCCTAGACTAGGCTAGTGATCTTCCTTTTTGAATAAGAACCTTGTCTCCTCGATTCTCTAGTCATACGGATTCCAACACGCTTGTGAGACGCCAACATATCGTGTTGCCATCCTGGAACTACACTTTTGTCCTCAGACAGAGAGCTTCCTAAGACAGGAATCTAACTCTAAAGGCTCGCCCATCTAGTCCCCTTCCTACATTCAGATTGCAGAGTGATCGAAGGGTTCATAATCCTCATCATTCTCATCCTCGTCATCCTAACTTCCCTTTAAACTAAGGTGGGTTAGGGAATCCTTTCCGCTCTTGGCATTTTGTGACCTGGGGCCTTACAGTGGGTGGTCCCCCTCTCTCACAACTATATAAGAGGAAAAAAAATCTCATAACCAAGGCAAGGAACATCATTTTGTACCTTGGGTAGAGTCCAAATTCTCTCCCATCCATGTGAAATCATTCTTTGTTGTGATTGCATCCATTATTATCGAGAATTCTTCTCCTATTCTGGGCAACCCAAAAAATCCTACTACTGTTGATTTTGGGGCATCTACTCTCAACCCTCTAATTGTAGCCTCATCATTTTGCAATGTGCTAGAAATTTTTTTTCATAACTTCATTGTACTTTATTAGATGGAGTAAATAATCTAACCTCCCAACTTGGTGAAAAATTGGTAGAAACTGTTGCTATTCCAATATCAAGTTATGTGTTATTGGTTCTCTCATAACAATGTTGCCTTCTATTTTGTAGTTTTTGTACCCTTTGCTAAGTAAATTCTACTTCAAAATATCCTTAGTCTTCTTAGTTCCTAGTATACTTGCTTCTTTTTTAATGCTAGCACCTTTGTGTCTACAAATTCTTGTATCTTATGAAGGAAATTAAGGCTCCTATGCAGCTCTATTGAAGCTTTGAACTAATGAAATTTTGGAAATGAAAACTAAACAATTTTCTCCCCCAACTAAGTTTTTTATTTGTCCTCAAATAGAAAGGTATGGAAAGGATGAAGAATATAGATTATGAAGCATTGAATATATTTTGATATGATATAAATCTAATGTATGCATAATCATGAAGTCTTAAGACAATTAGTATGATTGAATGTTAATTATAGTTAATAACAAGAAAAGTATATGAAAGTGTGTCATGATAGAAAGGTGGCATGTGTGAGGTGAAATAAGTGTCGCTATGTAGCTTCTTGGTGTAGAATTTGAAATGATAGAATTAAATGGAGGTACTATGGGAAGATGTGTAGTATTAAGAGTTAATTGGATTGATGACATGTGTCTAAAAGGTTTTAATATTAGAAAGGAAAGTTGTGGTGAGTACAAGGTTATTAATGATGGGATGTGATGTTGCTTGGCTACATGTTCAAATGGAAAAAATGATATGTAACAACAAGTACTAGTGGTTTCAAGTTTAATGGTAGTGAATTGGAGATAAGTGCAATGGGTAGCAGTAGAGCATGTTCATTTTTCAAACACCTTGGGGATATTGCTATAGGTCCCATGATATTATTAGGTTCATTCAAAAAAAATTGGTGTTGATGGTACATAGTGCATGTTTATGCATGTGATATTTATTTCAAAAAGAGTATACTTGTTACTCATTAGTAGATGCTCTGGTTGGCTCATCCACAGATGTATCACTTCATTATTTGACCTTGTCTACATGTTTTACATGCAATGATGGATCTATATCAAGAATAAATTATTGTTGCAGATCATGTAGAAACTCTGCCTTATGTAATGGATTTTTATAAAGCTTTAATCTATATCCATTGACCATTAAGGAGAATAAAACTAAATTTATGGTGGTTAGTTGGACTTCTCCATTTTGAAAAAAATTCTTATTTTTGTAAGGACCAATCCATCATGTTTACACTTTTCCTTTGTGGTCTTTATAGTGTGTCATAAAAAAAAAGCCTAGTATCCTTTATTGAATTCTTTTTTTAATAAACCCATCATGCCATTTGATGGACTCTATTGTTGCATAATTTATGTATGATCGATTGCCTCCATCCTTAATTCATCTATAGTGTTCAAATTGTGCAATATTTCCTTTTGAGATTCAGGCATGTCCTTTCCAAGCTATATTTCTATTTAGAGTGTTTTATTCTCAAATTCAATTGGTAAGATAACCTTTTTTTCATACACCAATTCATATAGTGTGAACCCTTTTGCAGTCTTCCATGTCGTTCGAAATGCCCAAACAACTTCAAGTAATCTTGTTTCCTAGTACTTCCATTCATGTTGAACCATCTTTGTCAAAATGAATTTTATCTCCTTTCTTGTGACTTCTACTTGTCCATTGTCTTGTGGATGGTAGGAGTTGATTTTATGTGTCTAGTTTCATATTCCTTTACTAACTTTGCAATCAAATTAGAAGTAAGCTACGGTCCTTGGTCTGTTACTGTCTCCCTAGGCACACCGTACCTGGTGAATATTTCTTCATAAAGGAATTTGATAACATTTCCATCTCTGGTAATCTATAGTGCTTTAACCTCAACCCACTCTGTGAGATAGCCTATGCAGACCAAAATATATTCTTTATTGTTAGATGTTGGAGCTATTGGACCAATAAAATCCAATCTCCAATTTTTAAATGGCGGAATGAACAATTGTGGTTGGAGAGGAATTTCATCACTCCTCATAGCTCTACTCATCCTTTGGCACTTGTCACATCTCCTGGTATATTTGACCACATCCTTGTGAAGTGTAGGGTAGTATTAGCCAATGGCTAGGATCTTTAAAGCTATTCATTTAGCTACAAAGTGGCCTCCACAAGGATCATCATGACAAGCCTTAAGGATACCATATAATTAATCATCCCTAATACATATTCTCTTTATGTTATCTAGTCTTGTATAAAAGAGATAACCAACCACCCAAGAATAAGGGAAGTTTTGTTCTACCAAATAGTGCCCTTCCCTAGGTGAGAGATGTGGGGGTGTTCTACCTACAACCAAATAATTAGTTATGTACACATACTAAGGTGTTAGAATTGAAAAATAAAATAAGTATTTATATAGAAAGGAAGCAACTACTACTTCCTCTATTGATTTCATTTGTAGCTTGGAAAGGAAATCAACCACTACATTTTCTTTCCCTAGTTTATCCACAATGGCTATATCAAATTCTTGTATTAACAATAACCATCTAAAAATTATTTCCCCAACCAGCAGTTTGTTCATCAAGTATCTTATTGTTGTGTGGTCTATATGAACAATGACAAAATGTAATAGCCAATTCTGATTCTCCCAAAATTATCACTTTTTTTGTACTATTTTATTTTAAGTTATTAATTTTTCATTCAATTGTATACTCGGGTACTTCTATCCATACGAGATAGGCATCCATCCATCTGATACAAGCATCCAACCATATGGATTGGGCATCTATCCATACAAGATAGGAGTTCATCTATCCATTTGGGATAGGCATCTACCCAAATGAGGTAGGTATCTATCCATAAAGGATAGGAATATACTCTAGCTAGAGACTTTGACTCATTGGGACCATCTGGGTCTTGAGTCACTCTATAAAGACTACACTTCCCTATTGGAAGTGCATTGAGGTTGTCATCTTTAGGATTATATATAAAATAAATAATTAGCTTGAGTCCCACCTTAGAATTTGGCCTAAAGCCTCAAGGAGTCAAGAAAATCCATCTGGGATTCCTTTCAAGTATACAAAGAACATATTTTATCTTACACTTTATGATAGATATTTTTAGTCCTCTTAATCAAGAAATTTTCTTAAATTATTAAATATTTTATTATAAATCAAATTAACATGATATTTAATAGACTTTACCTAAGCCCCATCCTTGAACGTCTGAGAACTAGGAGCATCCTTCATTTCCCAGACTACATACATACCCTGCTTCCAAACAAGATCAAGGCATAAAATATGTAGTTCTATTTTCAAATCTATGTTTGATGTGAACTTCTATGTGGGTATGCAGCCCTTTCTAGGGCTCCTTTTCCCCAAATAGTTCCTCTATGACCACTACCCATGAAGGGAAGCATTAATTATAAGTAAATAGTCACCATGACTATTACTTGTTTCCTAAAAATAACTCATTCCTAGTCCTAAAATAACATCGCCCTTGAAATTGTTCAAACTAATTTTCTTTTCTCAAGATTAAATATCCAATAAATTATAAATAACATGAACAAATTAATAAAATTATATTAAAACTATAAAAGAAGGTTTACTAAGTTTGACTAGCATATTTTTGTTCATTTCATTTAATCTTTTTAGATTATCGATCCAAGAGATATTACCCATCCATTGGATTTTATTTCCAATAAGATGTCCCTTATTTCTCCCCAACAATTTAAAGGGACAACGCCATAGATGTCATTATTGCATTTGTGTTAGGCTATAGATATAGTAGTTCAAAGCACAACAACCTTACATGTACATGTGAACCAAAAGCATCGTTGATACTCAATGCTGCTAGTTTTAGTTTTGATTCTTGTTTAAAGTTTTCTATCTAAAATAAAATAAAAATCATGCTAATTGCATGAAAATAAATGTTGAAAGTAAATTTAGTTAGCACTAATTATTAAAATAAATGCTAATTATTTTTGCATGGATAAACTTGTCTAATTCTAATTTCTTTTGGAAATTAATTAGTAATTCAAATCATCGAAATAAAATATATGCTAATTCTTTTATAATATAATGTAATACTATTTTTATTTTTTTTAAATGAAAGTAAATTTATCTAGAATACTAATTCCTTGAAACTAAACTATACTAATTAATTGAAAATTACCTTTCTAAACTTATTTTTTTCATTAACCACACTAAATATTTTACAAATATAAAGTTAACTAATACTATTTGTCTTTGCAAATAACTTAAACTAATTAAAGCACTTCAAGAATTGCTTCTCCAAATATAGCTTAAGTAAATACCTATTTATTTTTCAAAATAAACTTAAACTATTCTAAACATTTAAAAATCAATTTTGTAATTGTAATTTTAAATACTAATGTACTTAAATTATCCTAAAAAATTTGAAAATTATTTTTCCTAATATTAGTTCCTTTAAAAATAAATATATTCTAATTAAATAATTACCTTGCAAATATAATTTTAAATGATATTGATTTCTTTAAAAAAAATGGAATCTTCAACTATGCTAACTATTTTTGCATTGTAAATTTATCTAATCCTAATTTCCTTTGAAAAATAATCATAGTAGTTACTAGAAGAGATTTTTTTTAAGATTATTTAATTAATATTAATTTTCTTTGAAATATAATTATACTAATTTCTTGAAATTTACTTTTGTAAATATAATTAAACTTAACTATTCTCCTATGTTAAAGGGTTGAGGGTCCCCTTCAAAACATGTTTTTAAATATAATTACTCTTCCATGCTTTATCTTTCTTTTCTCCTATATTAAATGGTTTTGGGTCCCTTTCAAAACCTATTTTTTCCTTAATCAAAAACTTAACTATTCTAATGCTTGAAAGTTACTTTAAAAATATAAACTCATTTTCAAGATAAATAAACTTAAACTATTCTAAACAATTAAATTACTTTTGTAAATGTGAATTTAACTAAATAAATTTTAAACTATGTTAAACACATAAATAATATTTTAAAAATATAAAGTTAGCTAACACTAATTATTTTGGCAGTTTGAATTCTTCAGGGTGAGGATGATGGGGAATTAGATTTAGATGCAGATGATCATGTTTTTGTGCCCTCTCATCATTTGTTACTATTTGGTGTTGGTGGATAGGAGGATTTTTTTGGAAGAGCTGCGGTTGAGGTTACCATTTTTTCTCTTATGTTGGATCTTCTTTTGGGTGCTCCTCTCTTCTACACAACACTGTTGGTGGTTGTGCCATCTCTTCTAGTTGCACCAACTTATGAGGAGCTTCTCCACTAGATTTTTATTTGGTTGAAGTGGGCTTCTAGGGAGGGCCGCTTGGCCCTTGTTTTTCATTGGTTTTTTTGAAGCTTCACTATCTTGGTTCTTTAGCGCAGTCTTGGAAACTTCTTTGGGTTAGTGTCTTGATGGAAGGGTTCCCTATGGCTCCTTATTCATCGGTGTTTGAAGCTATTAGTGGGGAAATTTTTGTTGCTAGTGTGAATTTTTTTGTATCTTCCAACATCTTTGTTTGTGTTGGGTGTTCAACCCCAAATGGTGTATGAAGGATTTTTTTCTGATGGGGTTTGTCTTCATCCTTTTGCAGTTGTTTTTTTCTTGAGGGACTATTCTTAAAAGGTTTCTATCTTTGTGGTTTCCCTATTGAATATGTTCAGGGGGAAGTTTTTTGTTCCTTTGAAATTCTTGTTCCTCATGTTTTTTCAAGGAATTCTTTAAATCCCTTTGTGTGTGTTAAATTTTTTTGACTTAAAGGGTTTTAGTTTTGGGTTCTTGTAGAGGTTTTTTAGCTGGTGGTGGCTTTTGTTTAATATTTGTGGCCCCTTGATGTGTATGATGTTTACATTGTGCAAAGATGCAGGGGATGTCTTTTTCCCTGTGTTCTATAAAGTTTCCTCTTTGAACCCTTTGAAGTGTATAAGGTTTATTTAGTTAAAGGGTGTGGATTTCTTCTTTTGGAGAATGTTTGGAAGTTGGTATCCTATTTGGAGAAAGGCCTAAATCATGATTGGTTGGTGATGGAATCTATCCATGTTGGTGCTTATTTGATGTTGGTTGGTTTGAACTTATTGTTTCTTTTATTTTGACCCAGTTGTTTGTGTTGTTAGAAGGGGTGAATTTTTCCCTTTCTAATGATTTATGTTCTTTTTCCTATTTGATTTCTGCTTTAGAGGTGGAGATATTGACTATTGGGGAGATGGAGGAATTTTTGTGCTTAAGTTTGTTAGCTTGGGAGTTTTTAGTTTCTTCCTTCAAGTACTTGAAGCTCATGATACCAAGGGTTTTTGTGATATCCCTTCCTACTAAAGTTAATTACTATTGGGATCTTCAACTAGTGTCTCTATAGAGGTGGAGACTACTCCTACTAAGGTGGAGCCCTCTCATTTTAAGATAGAGTTAGATGTTGTAGAGTCGGTGGGAAGATCGTTTCTCTTATGTTTGTTCCTATTGAGATGGAACTTGTGTAGGTAGGATAGATGTGGTATTGGTGGTAAGGGGTCTCATATAATCCTCTCCTATAGAGGGGATCCCTCTCCTTTAGAGGTGGAGGTTGGGTTGGAAAATCGGGTGGGATGGTGCTGCAAGAATGTTGATGCTTCATAGTGTTTTGTTGTGCTCTCTAAAACCCCCATTGAGGTGTGTTATTCGGATTTATTAGACCTTTTGAGAAATAGGGATATGTTGGCGTTCTACACCATTAAGCTCACTATTTTCCTTGGCTTGACTTTGGTTGCTCTAAGCAGTTGGTTTGTTGATGCCTGGCTGATACAAGTTATGTTTAAGTTCAATTAAGGTTTCAAGGTCCTAGTTAAAACCTGGTTGTGAAGTGTTTAATGTCCCTTCAAAACCTATTTAGTGTAGCTTGTATAGTCCTATCTTTCTCTTGATGGCTATTATTGTTAGGTTGTTGATGGTTTGTGTTTTATATATTTAGAAGTGCTCTTTGTTATGTTAGGGTTCCAGATCCCTTCCAAACCTGTTTGTAATGGGTTTTGACTCCCATCAAAACTTATTTTTCCCATAATAAAAAATACTAATTATTTTGGTAAAATAAATGTATTTAAACTAATTCTAAATGTAACACCCCTTTGTTTTTCTCTTTGTATCAGACAATGTCCTACCTTATGTTGCTTTGTTTTTTGGTTGCTCTTAGACTTTGATATACTTTGATATTTGTTTATTATTGGATCACTATCTATAGAGCGATGTGGATTATATGTTATGATGTGATGTTACTCTACTTTGATGTTATCATTTGGCATGCCTTTGATTAGCATTATGATTATTTGGAATAGCATGGTTATTGCACATGAGTAGATTATATATGTTAGAACTGTCAGTTTTGTGATAGTGTATTGGTGAAGGGGGTGGAATTGCATCACTCACTTGCAAGCGCCCTATGATTCTGTGATTTCCTCTTCATCGTGTGTTCTATTATGATGTTTATATACATGTTATATTTATGCCTCGTTTATAGGTTTGCGAGTACAAGACATTAAATACACATGGCTTCATAGGTTTGAGTGTGTCCACCACCCAATGGTTATGTTGATTGGGAGATAGTAGCTAGGATTCTTGTGTCAACCTAGTCTCAGTGTGTCATCAAGTCTAGTCGGTTTTGCTTGTTAAAAGTTGTTTATTATTGCTTTGATTTATTATGTTAAAATGCTTAAAAAGGGAATTGAATAAATTTAATTATTTAAAGTTGATTATTAAATTAATCTTATTTTAATGTTAGAAGGGGAAAATTAGTTTATTTATTTATTTATTTTAATTAGTAAATATTATAATCTTAGGATTAGATTATTTATTAATTAATTAAATTAGTTAATTAAGTTAAATCTGAAATAGTAAAGATTTTGTAATTGTTAAATGTTTTTAATTTTTAATTTCTAGAGGATTTTATGCAAAATTGGTTGTTAGAGATATTTGGTGATTTTTAACATGTGTTAGAAGAATTAATGATTTTGTTGGAAATTTATTCATAGGGAGAACATTGTGGCTTTGACGGAAGAAGTTAGAAGCTTCTTCACAGTAGAAGCATGAGGATATTTTGTGTGTTGGGAAATTGATTAAAAATAAGTCTTTCTGTGATTTGCTTCAAGTTCTAGAAATTTTTTGGAAGAATTGTTGTAGAAAGAATTCTTGTGTTCTTGAATATTTAGAAAAATTGTTGTTGTGTTCAGGAAATTGTATTATTTTGAAGGAAGCTATTGTCTATCTAGCAAAATCACTTGGATCTGTGGAGGAGGTGCTGCTTCAAATTTACAAATTCACAGGCATTGGACTATAGGTTCATTCTTTAGATTTTGTTAAGTTTTAAATTGAGAAGCTTCTAGATTAGATCCTCTCTATAAAATATTGCATGTGAAAACTTTTAAGTTTGATTTTTGTATTAAAAATTGTATTTGCCCTAAATAAATTTCTCTATAGAATCATTTCCTCTGTAACTTGAAATTTTATGTGGAAAACTTTAGCAAAATGGTAAATTGGTATTATAGTGAATTTGGATGAACCTAGAAGGAAACACTTAGGGATCTCGAGGAGATTTTATTTTTGTAGAAAAAGTATCCTATAGGTTTGAACTCTTAGGAAATTTTGTATAAAATTGATTTGTGAGATATTGTTTCATTCTTTCTTCTTAACATTCTTGTTTGAGAAAAGTTAAAAGATTCCTCCTTAATTCGGTTGAGAAAATCATCTGTAGAATTCTCTCTGTAAAATTTGGTTTCCCGGTTGTGTTTGCAAATTTTGTCTGTAGATGGCCTTTTTGAAAAAAAACTCCTCAAAAACTATTGAGTTGAAATCTTTATATATATATATTATATGCATATGCATATATTGCTATATATACAAATGCATATATATAATATATATATATATATATATTAAAATATTTTGTATTAATGAACCCTATGTTGTACAGTGATGAATTAATATTCACTGTCTTGATTTATGGTAAGTGAAGTTTTTTGTTTTAAAAGCATTCTACATGCGAAATTTTGTATGTATTTTATTTAAATCACGGGCTTAATGTTTATTTTCTTCATTGTTGTTTTTATGGAAGTTGGGGGATCGGGGAGGGGTTGCCTCCCCACCGCCGCCCCCTTATGGGAGTGATGTTGTGGAGGTAGACCCTCCACCGCCCCCCTCCATGCCTTTGGTTGTGGCTAGTGTAGTGTAAGGAGGATCAACTGTACGAACAACCAGCCTCCCTTAAGGATTTATAGCTGTCTTTAAACCTTTCATCTGCTAATGCTTAAAGGATTTCGGATTTTGTGAATTTAATATCGTTTAAAATATAATATACATATATATGATTTATTTAATAATGTATTTCTTTGAATATATTTTGAAATATATTTAACGCATATATATTTTGGGTATATATATGATTATATGTATAAATATATAATTATGTATATATTCAATGTATATATATATTTAAATATATTTTTTTAATAATTCTATTTTAGATGGGTGCATGCATATATGCACAAGTAGAAGAATCGATTGAGTTAATCTTTTAGTGAAATTATTGTTCTTTTAAAAGTAATCGAGGAAATTAACTTACTAATAATTTAGAATTTCCCTTCTCTGGATTTAAAGAGGCTTTAAGTTTATTTTAATTTATTTATTTACTAGGGCAATTATTTTTACTGAAAATTCACTGTAGAGGGGATTTGGATTTAATATATCCGTGAGTTTCTTATTTATTGTATGATTTCCTTTACATGTTATTACCTCTATTTATTTATTTGGGGGAAATTGGGTTAGAAATGTTTAAGTCTTCCAATCATAATATGGATTTGAGGGTTGTGATTTATTTTTGTGTCAATCTAGTTTGTTACCCTTGGATTACTGCATTTTCTATTGTCAGTGATTACCTGGTTTCCATGAATGGGAAGTGTTGCCATAATGTCTTGAGTGGCGTAGTTGGTATATTTGTAGTACAACTAGTTTTCCTTGGGTAGTGGAATTGTTCCATGAGGTTGTCTTAGGGGAGTGGCTTTTTACAAGTTTTAGCACACAAAGTGGTGCCAGGATAACTAGTTGTGAGTTATTTAATCTAGTTATAATGTAATTAATTTTTTATGGGATTGGGTAGTATTCAACACTTAATTAATATTAATGTGCCTCGCTCATGGACCCTTGTGCTATTTTAGCCTTGGGATGAGATGAGAAGGCCTGGAATGGCATGATCGATATCTTGTCTTCTCGAAAGATATTTGATTATGCCTTGGATTGCATGTGGGGCTGAGAGTCATGAGAGGCTACCAGGATATCCCAAGATGGGGGTTGGGGCCTAGGAATAATTACCAGGATATCCCATGCAACATGTTGATGACATTCCTAGGTCAACTATTTGTTATTTTTGTGATCTAAACAATTATGTAACACTGGAAGCAATGTGACCCTTGTGATTGTATGGTTCAGGTATTTGATTGATTCAGTTTGTGTCAACCTATGTCTAGGGATAGTAGGTTTTGTCTTGTATCCTTGTTACTATCTCCTAGCACGGGGGGTGGGCCTTTGGGTACCACTTGGTTGGGAGGAACGTGCACCTTACACCGTTGGGTCCCCTTTATCGTCAGATCGTGATGGTGATATTTCCAGTTGGAGAGCTCATGGATTCCAGCTTATTATAACATGATTTGTAATTGTTATAGATGACTCTTGTATTTTATTACCCCTTAGTTGTATTCGAGGAGGTTTCATGTATTATGTAACATATTTGTATGAACTACCTCATTCTGGGAATGAGTGATGTAAGATTTATTGATGAGTTGATCTTATATTGTAATTCTTGATGTATATCTTATCTTTATGATGTAATTTCATGTTTGGAATGTATGAACATTTGTTTCCTTAAGTAGTTAATCATGTTATGGATTTACTTATGATTTATGTTATGGGTTTAGACGTAACCTTAGTCTCGTAGCCTTAGACAATGTTGGTGATAGATAATGAACTTTCATGTTATATTATACTTTTAAATAAATAAATAAATTGTGCGATTTCGTTGATTATTGCAACTTCCTCTAGGGTGACATGGTGGGGCATTACACTAAACATTTAAAAATTATTTTTATGAATATAAATTTAACTAATACAAAATATATTAAACCAATAATTATTACTCTTGAAAGTAAATAGTATATAATCTTTTTAAAAATATTAATTTTTAAAACCTTCTACAAAATAGATTAAAATCAAATCATTTTAAACCAAATGATTAGTTCTCATTTTCTAATCACGAAGATCCACAAGGGTAGGGTGAGAGCATACAACGATTACATAATCCTATAAAGTCAATAAAAATAATTATTACATTACTATTAATTAATTTATCTTTTATCGCAAGAATAAGTAGACCAATTAACCACATGTTAATAAAATGAAATATTTTCTTATAACTATAGCTATTTAATTAAAGTTAAATATCCATCAAACAAAACCATCCAATCCTACCATATATAAAAAGTATTTCCATAAATTTATCTATTGTTTCCTCCAAGTATTAAACCCACCCCTAAAATATTTTAAGTAAATGAGTCACATTTTTTGCTTGAATTAATTAGGTTCTAGAATAACATAAATATTTCTTATTAAGTTAACATATGTCTAGGGTGTGTGATGATTATATTAAATCCCCTTCTCAATTTACTTCAATCTCTTGGATGGATTTGCACCAAGAATAACAATTCCAAATCCAAGGGTTATTGTATAAGACTTGGGCATTCTAGTGGATGAAACTACTTAAATTTATTATGTGCTTAATCTATACAAATACTTAATAAAAAATAAAAATTACTACCTCAAATTTATATATCCCATTGGAACATGATTTTTTGACCATTTCTCTATTATAAAATCTAAGTTGAGCTAAAAACTCTAATAGATAAAAGGAAAAAGAATAATCATTTTTTACCCTCAATATAAAATGAAGAAAAATATGGGAGCATACATGAACTATCCTTGGCTACGTAAGTGAGAATTGAATTTTGATCATCAATATTTTCCTAAGTTCCAATAGGATAACATACATGGGCTAAGATAAAGAAAGATTGATTTCAAGATTAAGATTTAGATGTTTAGATATATTGGCACCCCAATTTAATTTATCTCTTTTTTTTATGCTTTTTTTCCCCTTTTTCATTTTTAATTTGTTTATCTCATCATAAATAATCAATTTGATATGAATACAAATGGGTTGCCCTTGGTCAAGGTTTGCATAAGTATGGTTCTTCATACCCCATGTTCCAATCATGTGCTAGAAGTTGCAAGGTCTAAAATATTCTAAGTGTAGAGGTTTGTGTTTTTCAAATTCCTAAATATGTGCAATATTTTTAGAGTTTTTAAATTTACTTTCCCCTAGTACCATTTCCTTGTAACCCTCAAATCCTAAAACCCCAATCATTTTCCTTAAATTCCTCTTCGCATAATAGTTTTATTCCTCCCTCTCTAGAGTACCAAATCCTTGGTATCTTTGATCCCTTCTCCCAATAATTTCCAATTCCATATTCACCCATTTTCCTCATTTGGATTTAATAGTTCTCCTTCTTAACATCCCTTTCACTTATTCCCCTCCTTTACCTTTTCCTTTATAAGAGTCTCAAACTTTACCTTCCTAGCATGCTTTCCCTTTGAACCCTAACTCATCGACCCTTTTCACTTAGTTAACTTTTAGATTTAGATTTTCATCCATACTTTTTCGTGAGTACCTCTCCCTTTTTAAATTTGATCCCTAACCTCTAATGTTTCCTTAAGAATATCTTTTTAGATTTAGATATGTGAGGATACTATTAATTTGGTACATGGTATATAGCCATCAAAGATATATTTTTGCAACAAGAGGCATCAAGAAAGTGGTGTAGATGAATCAACAAGATCCAAGAGTATGAAACATAGGTGAAAACAAAAAAATTCTAGAGTCTGAGGCCTAGCCAAACTAATGGATAATACAAATTTGGATTCAACTGAAGTGCACCAAACAAACTTTGACTAGTCTTTTTCTTATCATTGAAAGAATTTTCCTTAGGATAAGGTTTGTGCAAGTGATTTTCTACTTTAATCTGCAAAACCAAATGAAATGGAAAAAGAAAAACACAAAAAAACACTCAATGATTAGCCAAAGTTGGATCCAAACAAAAACAACAAAGAAATGAAACTTTATAACTTTTTCTTGGATTGATAAGTTGGTTGGCCCTTTTATGATGCTTGGTTGTATGCTCCTTTGATGGAAAATACATGCAATAATGGATGTGAAATGGAAGGGAGTGGATGAGGATTACAATAATAGAGATGGGTATTGTAATGAAAGTGGTAGGTGATTGCCATAAAAACTTCAATGGCTTGAATGCGTGAATTATATAGTTGCTTGAGTGAATGCAAAAGGATATAACTCTTGTCTAATCCTCTTAATTTGAGACCAAACCTTCCAATTTAAAGTAAAATGGATGGATAGGATTTACCCATGATGGACAAGATGGAGTGTTGTGGTGACTTGAGGACTCACAAGTCCTCACATCTTGCCATGTGGAATGTGAAGTGTGTTGTGCATTTTTTGCACACACGCCCCACTGAAAGTAGGGACCCTAGTTTTTGCTTTTTGGGTGTCTTGGCCTTTCTATTTTGGATTTTTCTTGCTTGGGAATGTGCTTTGATGTTCATCTCACCAATCGAAATGGCCCATTTATGATTTATATTGTTAGCCTTAAGTTTTGGGTGCATTTTGGGCTTTTCTCTGTGTTCAGGAAAATCTGTCCTGGTCGGACATTCCTGATTTCCCTTTGGTGCTCGCTAATGGCTGCTTTCACTTGAGTCTGAGGAAATCCATCGAGTCTGGATTTTTCCGAAGTCCGTTGCTCTATCGGATTCCTGGATTTCAATCCTAGTCATCTTGTCGATCGCATTAATGGCAATTGAACGACTTTTGGGGAAATGTTATATTGAGTGTTGGGAAGTAGTTTTCCATTTTGAGTTTGATTATTTACTTGCTATTTGGGTGTGGAGTTTTGGCGCTTGAGGTGTGTTCTTGGATTGTGCATTTGGATTTGATTTTGAGTGTTGCATTCGAATTTCTTAAGCCCTATTCATATTCTGCTCATGCTTGAAGGTTCTTTGCTGGCATCCTTGGTTCCACTTCCTTCTATTCTCATGGTATGTAGATATCCTCTCCTCCTCTTTTGGTTTAAATTTATTTTCTTCATGTGCTTACATTTCATTCATTTTTGCGTTCTTGTTTGAGTGTGCATTTTCCTTGTCATTTCGGGGTTCCGTGTATTTCCAATCTTTTTGGATGTTTTTCTTGGGTGTTTTTCTTGGGGCTGGTCTTTCATTGTTGTTTTCAGGGATTGCTTGCATTAGCCATGAAGTTTATATACTTGTTTTCAAGCAAGTTGGGTCTGAGCTTTTTTCGTGCTTTCATGGCGGAGGTTTTTGGGGTTTTGACCTAGGGCATAGTCGATCCCTCTCAATTTACTAAGAGGAGGGTTTTTAATTCATGGTTGATCCATTGCAGGTTTAGACCAAGTCATTTTCGAGCTTCAGGCTCTTAGTCCATGTTACTTCGATCTATGTAGAAGAGGACGAGAGGAATGGGCATTTGGTTTTTCAATGTCTCACAGAATTCTGCCTCTATGGGATTTCCCTGGGTTCTCCTGTTTTCACTCCCTTCTTCATAATTTGCCATTTTTCTGTTCTTTTGCTTGCCTTGTAGAATTTCGCTTCCTCCGGATTTTCTCAGTGTTTGTTTCTAGGTTGTTCTAGTGATTTTGGGCTTTCATGGTAAATTTGCCTTGATTCCGCTGAAATCCACACCTTTGGGATTTTCCTGGATGTTTCGCACCTCCCTCATTTTCTGCGGTAGTTGAAACTATTGTAGTTTTCAGGGATTTCCATCTCTGGTGGATTTTTCTGAAGTTTTGTGGGAATGATGAATTCGATAATTCTATAAGGGTTTTCTTGATGATTATGTTTTCAAATGATTAAAATGAACTTATGCTAAGTAGTTTTCAGGTTATTCCTTTATTATACTGACTACTTAGAATGATTATGTGGGGTTGTATGTCTGTTTCACTGGATTCCACCTAGTCTAGATTTCCCCGAAACTCCTCTCCAGTCTGGATTCTACGAAGGAGACTGAATCCTGAAATTTGAGATGGTTGATTTAATATGGATTTATGACACTTTTTGTTTATCTTGGATCTCATTTTTGTTTTCTTTTACTTGTTTGTAGGCCGGATCAGGATAAGATGTTGTTGGGCATGGCAAGGGAAAGCCCACGGATCCAAGTGCAGAAAGTTCTGATATCTTCAATGCATAAAAGGTAAAGATGGACATAATGAGTAAGATTCTTGAGAGCAAATTGACTTCCATCTGGTCAGGAATCACTGATACCAATGTGGGTATGTGGGACTATAAGGAGTTCAAGGCTGAAATGGAAGCAAAAAACCTCCCTTTGCTGGCTAGAAGAACTTTGGAGTTTGGATTGGCACATGTAGCAAGTTTCCCCTCCACAGTTCAATGCTATGAGTTGTTTCTTGAGTGTGCCAGAAACTATGACAAGGGAACACAAACGATAATTGGTCCCTAGGGAAGGATTGTTGAAAACTTTGACCTTATGTCTATTGCTAGAAATTTTGATATACCCCATAGGCCACATGTGGTGGCTTTTGATATGGATACAACAAATAAATACTATGAGGAGAATGTGGTTAAGTCCTAGCAGGTGATCAATTCTTGGTTGGAGAAGCCCAAGTCCCACTTATCCAAGCTGCCTAAGCAACTATTCAGACTTAAATTCAAGAAAGAGTACTATAATTCCATCACTCTCCTCAATAGGTCTGTAGGGCTGAAGAGTGCTGGAGTTTTTGAGAGTTGGATATTTAATGTCATTTCTCAGATGGAGCAGGGTATAGACTACCACTGGGCAAGTGCCATAAGTATAGTGATCCATGAGAAGATGTGTAATGTCTTGCAGACCAAGACTTTCACCATGAATTCTTACTTGGTGTGTGCATTGGCAAGATTTCACCCATACAAGGGTTTGAGCACTAGGGGTACGTTTGGACAGGATAAAATCTATGAGGTGTATCCATAGCTACACCTAGGAGAAGGTAGCTATAGAAGGGAAAATGATGCTTTTACAATGAATATTACTAGGTTGCTACAAGGTGCAGAGCATGTGAGAATTTTAGACAAAGCCAAGGAGTTAATCGGGAGGTATGGGGCATAGTTCATCCAATTCTCCACTTTCTCCTACATTAGGATTGATGGTTGTCAAAGGGCTCCCTATAGACTCCTAAAGTACCCAATGAATCATATCATACTATTGGAAGTCATTAGGCAGATTTGTGACTTTGATATGAATGTGAAGGGAGATAAGCATAAAATAGGATTTGGGAATGACTTCCCCTTAAAGATAGGCACACATGAGGTTTGCCCTTCCATCCAGTTAGCTCATGCTTATGAAGAGGAGATGAGTACTTTTGGTCTCTCTTTCCATTCTAAGAGGGCAAGGTTTGATATTACTAGGGAGGCACAAAAGAAGGCCAACAAGGAGTAAAACCACAAGGACAACATTGAGGAATATTGGGATAACCTTGGTGATGAATTTGATGTAAGGAAGAAGAAATTATCCAGGCTACCAGTGGACCTAGTAGGACTGTATAACATAAAGGCCATTCTTGACCAAGTGGAAGAGCATGGAAATCTGATTCAAGGTCATATCTTTGATGTTGTGAAGGACAAACCAATTGGAGAGAATGATTGGTTAGAGGAAGAAAAAATAGAGTTGGAGCAAATCATGACTCCTATGATTAAGTACACCAAAATGTGGCTGAAGCACAAAATCTTGGAGTTAGAGAGTGAGGGTGTCCAATGCACCTATGATTTGATGGGAGACTTGGAGTCTCATTCTACTTCTGATGAATCACATGAACAAGATCCTAAGGCTAAGGCTAAGGTGGACTCTCCCTTCAAGATTAAAGTTAGGGATGTTCAAACTGAAAATGCAACAGATGTGGGTAAACAAAGAAAGCCTATTCCCAAGAAGAGAAGGCATGTTTCGAGGAAAGAGGCTAAGAAGGATAAAGAAGAAAAGGAATAAGTGGAAGTCACTGCTCCCTTGACAAAGAGAAGAAGACTTGTGAGGCTGTCATAGAAATAGGAGGAGGCTCACAGGACTGATAAGGAAGTTGAGCCACCAGTGGTGAATGTAGAAAGTTCAGCGGAAAGATCACAAGTATAGATGAGGAGGTCAAGTACTCCTTCCCCAAAGGATGCTTCAATAAAGGAGGATGTTATCGTGACTTCTCCTATCATTAACCAGGAGAACATTCCCCCTCCTCAAAATACTGACAGTGTGTTAGAAGAGCCAAGGAAGGATGAAGACCCTAAGGGCTTGGGTGAATAAGAATTGTAGGAAGGAGACCTCTACAAGGCAGAGGTAGAAATTGAAAGGGTGATCTAGTCTCCCTTGGTGGGCTATGCAGATTCACAAGAAAAAAATCAGGAAGGAAAGTCCCCTCAACATGAGGAAATACCAGCTAGGATTCCCTCACCAGCACAAGTTGTAGAGGAGCAGTCTTTGGAGAAAGAGGATCCAATTGAGGAAATCCCTAATGTGCCAAGTATTGAGAAAGATGCACCTAATGTCTAGCAGGAGTAGGATAAACAGGATAAACTGCCAATCGAGTCCACTGTTCCAAGCTGGTTGGATAGAGAATTAAAGAGTAAATTCGTAATAATGGAGGACACTCCTCCCAATTGGATTGACCTAATGGCTAACATTGGGAAAGGAAATACTATGAAGTAGGCCAGGGTTTTATCGAGGATTGAAATAGATCGGTTAGGAAACAAAGTGGCTCACATTGCTACCCCTACTCCAAAAAAATATAGAGATGATATGATGGCAAATGACTATCATGTGCAGACTATTCACTTAGGGCATGCTTCTATGGAGTAGGACATTAAGGAGTATGAAGGCTCCAATGTTGTAATAGTAGGTAGATTGAAGAAGGAGGTAAAAACTAGGCATGAGTTGGAGAGGGAGAATGAGAAATTGAAGAAGTACTTGCAGGAGTTGATGAAACCCTTGTAGTCCATTGGCTCCTCCTCCTCTGTTGCAAGTTTCTTGCCTCAGGAAACAATCTTTGAGCTCGAGAAGATGAAAGGAACTACACATGCCAAAGTCGGTTGGCTGCAAGGAGTTCAAAACAAAGGTGATGGTGCCATTAAGGATATCTTATTGACAGTAGGGGATGCCATGAGGTCAGTAGATTGGTTGAAGACTGTGTTGGCCCAAGACAAAGAGGACATTGATCTCCTATTGCTGAAAACAAGAATAATCATGGAATATACAAAAGATTAGCTGGTATAGAGTGGGATTCTTCCTTTCCCAAGGGTTTATGAACCTTGGGAATGGTTCAAGATCTTGCAAATGAGGCAAAGAGCCTTGAAGAAGATTCACAAACAAGGGAAGCAGATTGAGGGCACTTTGATTGGAATTCATGATAAGTGCATCTCATTCTTTGAAATCATGACAGGGAGGAGAAATTTTCTCCAAAGAATCTCAATTTGGAGAAACTTAGGAAATGGTGGAGAAATTTCTACTCTCTAGTTAGTGAAGTTCTAGTCACGGAACATCATCTAGATGATGCTGCAACCTACATTGTATTTATTGACACGTATTTAACAAATAGGGCTGATTGGGATGGCACAGTAAGGCAGGAAAGATATGACATCAAGTCTCTTGAAAGAATAGTTAGGGTTTTTCCTGTGCCACCTATTGCCAAATTGGATAGAGTGTTGTTGGTAGTGCATGCTAAAGTGGAGTGTGCCAAGGACAAGGATGGGAAGTAGTTATATAGGGCTACATCAAAGTTTGTGCTTCCCATTATCCACATGCATTGGGCCGACTTTTTGAGACCCAAGCCGACTTGGATGAACTTGGTGCAAGTTGCACATTTCATGTTTTATTCGAATATCTTTTGTGGCTGACCTATTGTGTGGCATTTATTATTGTAAAAATCTTATTTGGGCCAACCTATCTTGTGGGTTCTCTATAAATTGGGCATGTTGCCTCATTTAGAGGGGAGATAGATAGAGGATATAGATAAAAGAAACACATATAGAATAGAGATTTCACATTTGAGAAAATTAGCGTTATCTTCAAGAAAGTATTGTAACAGAAGACTGGAATTGTTGTCATTTTGGATGATTTAATATAAGGAGGGATATTGTTATTTGGTATCTTTCTTGTGTTAATTTTTATCTGGCATGGTTCTTGCTTTTCTATCTTTAAAATTGCTTAAGTTCATTGTTAGATAGTTTGATGGTGCTTAGGGTTTTATGCTTGAAATATTTGTAGTGATCTCTAGTCCATACTTTTTGTAGTTAGTTGATTGTTAGCTGCTTTGCAAAGTTAGCCTGGACTTAAAATTTTGCTTAGTTCAATTATGAATATTTGTTCATTTCAGCTATAGCAGGATTGTTTTGAATGAATGTTTATGATTTGAAAATATTTAAATACCTTAGAAGATTGCACTATTTCTATGAAATTGTAGATTTATCTGGGTCAAATAGAAAATAGTTAATGAGAGATCGGTCCATTTTGAGCATCTTATCTTTTGCATTGTTGATCTTAGGGTTAGAATTAGTTCTTAGAATTATCTTTGAAAACTTTTATCTTTTGTTATTTCTTTATTATTTGGGTTCAATTGAGGATTTAAAGTATCAATTTGTTGCTAGATCTGATAGATTCAATGTCCAGTGTTTTCTTGTAGTAAGGTCCCTTTGTGATTACTTGCATTTTCACATTATCTCTAAGTTGTTTTATTGCATTGTCAATACTTGACATTAGAGACCTTGGGGTTATATCTTTTCCATAGAGATTTACCTTTCAAGAGAGATAGGTTATCATATTCTATCTGAGTTGTTTCCATGTTGAAAACACCATCAAAATATTAGCGTTAGGAGGAGGGCCTTGGATAAGCAAGCTAGAGCATTTTCTAAACACCATCTCTCCTGAGAGGCTTAGAAAAAGAACTAAATCTACTCCAGAAGAAGAGGAATTTCAAGAATTACAAACCCTGACTAGGTCAAGAAGGACCAAAGGAGGGGAAGAATCATCATCCGCTCAACCACCTACATCATCTCCATCACCCTTATCCTCATTTGACTCTTAAGGAATTCCTGTTCTGCAGCCACAATCAGTCACAAATCAACCATTACCACCCCCACCTCCGCCAATGGATTTCCTTGCTAATAATCCATCCCCATTAATATTCAATAATTACAATGTCATGCCCAAGAATCCAGAGCATTTTTTCTCTAAGTTTCATACTCATGACCCCAATAGGACAGCAAAGGAGCATATCCGTATTTTTCAGACCTGTCTTAGGGATAGAGGAATTAACCATGAGGATGTTGCATGCAGGATTTTCCTTTATTCCCTTGGGGAAGAGGCCTTTTATTGGTATAATCAATTACCTATTGCCTCCATCCATAATTGCACTGAACTAGAAACTGCATTCCTCCAGAAGTTCAAGATCCCCATTAGTGCTAATGAGCTATACCTACAATTTACTGGGGTAAAAAGAGAGATTAATGAGCCCATAGGATCATTCAATGATAGGATCCATCTAGGATACACTAGACTCTAGACACCTTATGATGGAAATGAAAACACTGTTGTAGAGGTTTACCTTGAAGCCTTGGATAGCCTTATAGCCACCTTCCTTAAGCAAAGGACTAATCCTCTAAATACTCTACTCACTGCATATGCAGAGGCTGTGAAGGTTAGAACGGATTCGAGGCAACACTTACCAGGACCTATGCCTTCCTTGGGACCTGTTGCTCACCCTGGTGAAGTTCAAGCTCTCAACCAGGCCTTGATTAATCATGCTCCTATAATGAATACAATACCCTCATTTCCTTTTGTCCCTCATCCAAGTCCTTCATTGAATCAGGCTCATCCTATGACTTCTTATCCTCAGAAAAGAGTTAGTCGACCCCTTCATCAGCAACAAGTTGGTTTCCCTACTTATTTACAGAATTCAGAAGTTTTAAATCAAGCTATTGGTTCTAGAGGAATACCTGGATACCCTTTTGGTAATGTGAATTTGACACCACCTAACGGTCTAGATAAGGAGAGGTTGGATGAGTTATCCAAACAAGTGAAAAATCTGAATATGGAGGTAACTTATTTGAGAAATCAGAATAGCCAGCTTTAGGCTGCTCAGAAGAACATGCAATCTAATTATGGTAGGGAGAATGGGAACTTTGATAGAGGAAAAAACTTTGAAAGAGGGCAATATTTTGATAGGAATCAAATTTATGACAGAGGGAAAGGCTCTAGTCAAAATGTCAACAGAAGATAAGGCTTTGGTTGGAATTTTGATAGAAATCAACAAGGTGGACAAGGATTTGATAAAGGGCAACCACCTAGGCAGAATAGATCATGGAATACCAGGCCTAATAATGGAGGGATTCCTACTCCATTGGATCAAACTTCTACTCAGGAGAAACCTACAAATGGTGTATATTTGGCAGAGGTAGCTTTGTCTTGATGGTGCAGACTCCATAAGACCAACCAACATTCTGAGTTAGATTGCACCGAGTTCCAAACTGTTGCTTCCATTTTTCAGTATGAAGTTGAGAACAATTCCAATAGTCAGGAAATTGTGTCATCAAATCCCTATAATTCTCCTGTACTGGTACTTAATCATGCACCATTCCCAGAAGGTGAGGAAAATGAACCAGAAGAAGAGTCCAGTGACCAGGAGAATGAGGTAGAGAAGGTATTGAATGAAGATGAGATCTCCTAGTTGTTCAGTGAGGAAAATGAGAATGATAATGGCCCTTTGGATGAGGAGGAAGTTAGTGTTGAATAAGTTCAGATGTTTCAACAACTAGTAAAGAAATACGATTTGAGGAGTAGACCTAACAGGAGCCCACAAGTTGGAGGTCCTTTCACTACTTCTATCCCTCCTAAAAATTTTACTACTCCACCAGATCCGCAAGCTAGTAATAATCCACCTTATCCCCATGTGCCAACACAGTACTTGTCAAAGGGAAAAAATCCTGAAGTTTCAAAGGACAGACAGGCTAGTGCCTACAAAGAAACCCAGGTTGATTTGAATGTGGAGACATTGGGCTAGTATGTGACTGAAGAATTCAAGAAAGTAAAGGTAAGTCTTTTTGCTTTTGAGTTATTAAGAGTCCCTACTATTAGGAATGCAGTTTTGGGGTCATTCAGTTCAAATATAGCACCATAGTTGGTAACTGCGAATGAAGTTGTTACCAGGTCCTCTAATTCACAGGCACCTAGAGGTTAGGTTCCACCTCTAGACAAAGAGAGAGATAAAGATAAGGGTTAGGTTGCATAGGCTGACACTCAGTTGATTTTGTTCCAAGGCAAGATGGAGACCCCTCCTTTCTTGATTTATGTTTGTATCTTTGAAAAGAAGCTATATAATTGCCTTCTAGATTCAGGGGCATCCACAAATGTTATGCCTTTTGTTGTGTGCAAAGCATTAGGTATTACCCCTATAGCCTCTCAAAATAAGGTTACTCAATTGGAAAAAACAAAGATAAGTGTAGTAGGAGAATTGAACATGATTCCCACGCAGTTGGCATCAAATCCTAGGGTGCAACAAGTGATCAACATTCAGGTTGCTGACATTCCTGATACTTATGGTTTGATTTTGGGTCAGGATTTCACTAAGGCATTGAATGGATATACATCTATAGACCATTCTAACATGTTGTTACCATGGAAAGGAGTTCCAAATTAGATTAGAATCGAAAGAGAACCCCGAGTGAAGTATGTAATTACTGAATATCAGAATATTTCGAATGAGGTGTTGGTGTCCGAGGTTAGCATGGGAAACTATGTTTTGGTTGCATTAGCCTCAGAAAATGAAGAGGTCTTTATGTTACAGGACCCCTTAGAAGAATTTTTACTAGAGATCAATGATACTAGAACACTGACTTAACAAGTAGAGGAAACTGATGACCAAGAGGGTAGACAACTTGGCTTGCTGGATAACTTTCAGGAATTCATCCAGAAATGTATGCAGAATCGGTTTCAGTTGAAAGGGAGTGTGAATTTTCAAGAATTATTGCTCTCCAATTGGTGTAGAGTCCATGATGCCCCTCACTCCGAGCTGGAATATGACTTATGTCAAATTGTTGTGGAGCATATACAGAAATGCATTAAACCAATCCCAACCATTGGACTTAATATACAGAAGGAGTTAGATAGTGATAGGGGTAAGAGCCCAATGCTTCCTGAGACCCCCCTCATTTGTAGAAAGTGATGGATAAATTAAGGCCGCCAAATCCTAATGGTTGTTGGACATTGAGATTCAATGGGTCTAAATCTAAGCAGGGTGTTGGAGCAGGATTTGAGTTGATAAGTCCTAAAGGTAAGAATTATTTTTCTACTCACAAACTCCAATTTCAATGCACTAATAATGTTGTTCAATATGAGGCTTTGATTCATGGATTCTTAATGGCATCAAGGAAGAAAATTAAAATATTTTAGGTCTTTGGGGACTCTAAATTAGTAGTCGAACAAGTAAAGAAATAGTATTCATGCCATGACAAGAGAATGACTAATTATAGGCATAGGGTGTGGGATATCATCGAGGGATTCAACACTTTCAATATCCAGTTGATCTCTCATAGCAGGAATCAAGTTGTTGTTTCTCTAGCACAAGCTACTACTACACTACAACCTTTATCACTTTCAGGATTGAAGAAGTTTACAGTCGAACTCACTCCAGTACCTTCAATACCTGAAAATGTTACTAATTTCTAGGTATTTGAAGATCATAAGCATATTTATGATTTTATTACAAGTTGTGATGTATTTTCTTCTCAATTTATTGATAAGATATAGCCTCAAGAAGTGGAAATAGACCTGGGAGGAATCATTAACCTGAATACTAACACTATCCCAAGAGGTATGGTACAGCTTGAACGAATCTTTGATTTAGATAAAATAAGAGATCAAGAACAAAAAGTTAAAAGGGAGTCTCTCAATAGTCAGTGTGAAACATACAATATGGGGACACTAGATGATGTGAAGAATGTTTTTATTGGTAAAATGTGTACTCCAAAAGAAAGGAGAGGGATTATTGATGCATTGCACACATATCATGATGTGATAGCTTGGATTTATGAAGATTTGAAAACATATGACACTTCAATCATTACACACACAATTCTTTTGAAGTCAAATGTCAAACCATTTAGATACAGACAGGGGCCAATAAATGATCTATTGGAGCCCATTATTAATAAGCAAGTGCAGAAGTTACTTTTAGCACGAATTATATTTTCAGTATGACACTCTACTTGGGTTGCAAATTTGGTTCCAGTAAGGAAAAAGAATGGAGAAATCAGATTGTGTGTGGATTTTAGGAATCTGAATAGAGCATTAGAAAAGGATAACTATATAGTTCCTTCACTGGATGAGGTACTTCAGATCATCAATGGATCTCAGGTGATGTCTTTCTTGGATGGGTATTTTGGATACAACCAAGTTAAGGTGCAATATGAGGATAGGCACAAGACCGCCTTCACTACAAAATGGGGAACTTTTTCTTACAAAAGGATTTCATTTGGGTTTATCAATGTTGGAGCTACATTCCAAAGAGCTATGGACATAGCTTTTAAGGACATAATTGGTAAGTGCATAATTATTTATATGGATGACTTGAAAATTTTTTCTAAGAAACGAGCTGATCAAATAATAGATTTATGCAAAGTATTCCAAAGGTGTAGAGAGTTTGGTATTTCACTTAATCCAAGGAAGTGCATTTTTGGAGTCATAGAAGAAAAATTACTAGGACATACTATCTCAGAACAATGCATTCCTATTGATCCTAAACGAATAAAGGCTATCTTGAGGATTCAGCCTCTGGCAAGTAAGAAAGAGATGAATTCATTCTTTGGAAAGTTTAACTTTGTTAGAAAATTTATCACTGCGTTTGCAAAAATAGTGAAGCCATTGAATGTTATGTTGAAACAAGAAGCAAAAGTAGAATGGAGTGAAGAAGCTAAGGAGGCATTTATAGAAATCAAGAAAGCTAATGTTGAGGCTCCAGTATTGGTGAGTCCAAATTATGCTAAACCTTTCTACATATATTCATTCGCTTTTGATCACTCTTGTGCTAGGATGCTAACCCAAAAGTCTGATCAAGGCGATGAGCATCCTATAACATTCATGAGTACTCCTTTAAAGGATGCAGAATTAAGGTATCACAATGTGGAAAAATGGCTTATGCTTTGGTCAGAGAACTGAAAAATTTCATACACTATATTTTAAGGAATAAGGTTTTTACCATAGTGCCTGATCATGCAGTGAAGTTGTTGTTAATGCAGAATGAATTAGGTGAATGAAGAGCCAAATAGGTGACTATGTTGCAAGAATATGATATGGAAATTCAACCAATGAAAATAGTAAGAGGAAAGGGAGTCACAAAGACAATGGTTGAGAAAGGTTCAGACCTCATGGCTTAACACTATCATCTTCAAGAGGTATCTCCAAGAGATTGGTATGATGAAATAATTTTTTATTTACTGAATCAGAAATGTCCAAATTACCTGAATACAGTTCAGAGGCGAGCTTTGCACCTAAAGAGTGGAATTTTTATGATGAAAGGAGCTATCCTATATAAGAAAAATCATGAGGGTGTATATCTGAGATGTTTGGGGAAGGAAGAAGCTACCAGAGTGATAATTCAATTTCATGAAAGATATGACATAGGCCATGGTTTTGCATCGTCTACTACCAATCAAATCCTGGGGGAAGGCTATTATTGGCCTAATTTGTTTAAATATGCACACCAACATGTGACGACTTGTCACATATGTAAAACTACAACAAGTAAGGAAAAATATGTAGCTCTTCCACTTCAGCCGGTCAAAGAGGTAAAACCATTCACCTAGTGGGAAATGGATTTCATAGGTCCAATTAATCCTCCATCTTCTACAAGCCATAGGTATATTCTTACCATAACTAATTATTTTACTAGGTGGATAGAGGCTCTTGCTTTTAAAAATTATACTTCAGATGTGGTAATCAATTCTCTTGAGTCAGGTATTATTAATCATTTTGGTTGTCCATTGTCTTTAGTTTGTGATAATGGTCTTGCATTTGCATCACTGAAATTTTCTAATTGGGAATTTGATCAAAGAATTGTTATTAAATTTTCATCCAATTACTACCCTTAGGGTAATGGTCTAGTTGATTCTTCCAATAAGAACCTATTGACAGTTATCCGTAAGTTACTAGAACAAAATTCGAAGGATTGGCACACCCAAATTCGATTTGCTCTCTAGGCAAACCGTACTAGATAGAAGGCATCCATAGGAACCTCTCCTTATCACCTATTATATGGTTTGGAACCTGTGTTTCCCATCCAATTGAAGATCCCCACTCTATAGTTTATTAATTAATACTATAATGAGAAAGATAAATGTGAAGCCCGTTTGGTTGAGTTGTTACACCTTGAAGAGAAAAGAAACGAGGCCCTAGAAAACGTTGCTAAACATCAGGGTGTAGTGAAAAGATGGTTTGATAGGAGAGCTAAGATGAAATCTTTTAGATTCTCTGACTTAAATTTCTCTATCGGGATAAGGCCCATGACCGTAAGGGAGAGCATGGTAAATTTGATAAACTTTGTCTTCGTCCTTACAAAATTTAAGAAATTCTCAAAGATAACACTTTTTGCTTGAAAACCCTCACTCATGAGGATATCCTGTTGCCTATCAATGGCCAGTATCTAAAGCATTACTTCCAATCTTGAGTTGTTTGCAGCTCATCCTTGTACATATCTATTGTAGGTTTTCTTTCTGCTTTGCTTTCCTTGTTTTCTTTGGTTAGTTTCCTTTCCGTTTTGGTTTTTTTCTTTTGGTCCTTTTCTTTCTTTTGGGTTGTTACATATGTATAATGGGCTATTCGCCTTGGGTTATTCTGGAAATCTCTTTTACAAATTTCTATCAATTTTCAAACTCAAGTGGTGGAATTCCTTCACCTAATGTCCCTTGTGCTTAGAATTAGAGCCACTTGTTTTAGATAAACTTTGGAATATATTTGGGTCTCGCACTTTCACATTAAAATTAAAGATTCTAGAATTGCATAAGGTGCCTATTTTTTCTGACTTGGTAAGAAATATTATATTATGCTTCAATGCCACTGTGTTCCTCATCCCTGATCGTGAGTTTCATTACTTGCAAAGGTGAAAGAAAGACTCTATAAAATGTTAAAAGAGAAAAGAGAAAAGGAAAATATTGAAAATTAAAATAACCTTCACCTTATCAGGGGTATCGTAGTATCTCTACCAGGGCTATAGATGTATGTCTGGTAATAGAGCTATGCTTGGGAGGGTCACAACAATAACCTCACTAGGGCTATGGATGCTTGATTGGTAGAGAGGCTCTATCTGGGTTGCTTTTGAAGTTAGAACCTCTATGTAGCCTGGTCAGATTCACTTTGGTTCTCGTTGCACCTAAGGAATACGAAATAAATGCAAAATAAACACACTTAGACCCTAGTATAGGGAAAAGTCTTCTTGCTTGTGGTTTTTGAAACTTTCTTCATAGGTGTCCTGATGTAAGGGTTGAAACCAGAGCCTTTGGGTTCTTGATTCTAGTTTTTTCTTGAAATGCTTTGGAGCATTTCCCAGTGGAGTCACCATTTGTTGTGCAGTTTTTGCACACACGCCCCACTAAAAGTAGGGACCCTCATTTTCACTTTTTGGATGTCTTGACCTTTCTGGTTTGGAGTTTTTCTTGCTTGGGCATGTGCTTTGATGTTCATCCCACTAGTCAAAATGGCCCATTTATGATTTATATTGTCAGCCTTAAGTTTTGGGTGCATTTTGAGCTTTTCTCTATGTTCAGGAAAATCTATCCTGGTCGGACTTTCTCGGTTTCCCTTTGGTGCTCGATAATGGCTGCTTTCACTTGACTCCAAGGAAATCCATCTAGTCTGGATTTTTTTGAAGTCCGTTGCTCTATCGGATTCCCGGATTTTAGTCCTGGTCGTCTTGTTGATTGCATTAAAGGTGATTGAACAACTTTTGGGGCAATGTTATATTGAGTGTTGGAAAGTAGTTTTCCATTTGAGTTTGATTATTTACTTGCTATTTGGGTGTGGATTGTTCAAGCTTGATATGTGTTGTTGGATTGTGCATTTGGAAGTGAATTTGAGTGTTGCATTCAAATTTCTTGAGCCCTATTCATATTCTTCTTGTGCTTGATGGTTGTTTACTGGCATCCTTGGTTCCAATTCCTTGTATTCTCATGGTATGTAGATATGCTCTCCTCCTCTTTTGGTTTGATTTTCTTTGCTTCATGCACTTACATTTCATTTATTGTTGCGTTCTTGCTTGAGTGAGTGTTTTCTTGGGCATTTCGGGGTTTCGTGTTTTGCCAGTCTTTTCAGATGTTTATCTTGGGTGTTTGCTTGGGGTTGGTATTTCATTGTTGTTTTTGAGGGTTGCTTGCATTAGCCATGAAGTTCATATACTTTTTTGCAAGAAATTTGGGTCTGAGCTTTTTCATGCTTTCATGGCAGAGGATTTTGGGGTTTTGACCTAGGGCATAATCAATCCCTCTCAATTTACTGAGAGAAGGGTTTTGAAATCATGGTTGATCCATTGGAGGTTTAGGCCAAATCATTGTCGAGCTTCAAGCTCTTAGTCCATATTCATTTGATCTATTTAGAAAAGGACGAGAGGATTGGGCGTTTGGGTTTTCAATGTCTCAGGGAATTCCACCTCTGTTGGATTTCCCCAGGTTCTCTTATTTTCACTCCATTCTTCATAATTTGCAATTTTTCTGGACTTTTGCTCGCCTCACGGAATTTTGCTTCCTCTAAATTTCCCGATCTCCGTTTCTAGGTCCTTCTACTGATTTCAGGCTTTCGTGGTAAATTTTCCTTGATTCCGTTGAAATCTGCACCTTCGGGATTTTCTCGGATGTTCCGCGCCTCCCTCATTTTCCCAGGTAATTGAAATTGTTGTAGTTTTCAGGGATTTATGTCTCTGGCAGATTTTTCCAAAGTTTTGTGGGAATGAGGAATTTGATAATTCTATAAGGCTTTGCTTGATGATTATGTTTTCAAATGATTAAAACAAACTTATGCTAAGTAGTTTTCAGGTTACTCCTTTATTATACTAATTTCTTAGAATGATTATGTGGGGTTGTATGTCTGTTTCACTAGATTCTGCCTGTCTGGATTTCCCCAAAATTCCTTTCCAGTCTAGATTCCGTGAAGGAGACTAAATCCCAAACTTTTGGAGTTTTGACCTAGGGCATAGCCGATCCCTCTCAATTTACTGAGAGGTGGGGTTTTAATTCATGGTTGATCCATTGCAGGTTTAGACCAAGTCATTTTCGAGCTTTAGGCTCTTAGTCCATGTTAATTCAATCTATGTAGAAGAGGACGAGAGCAATGGGCATTCAGGTTTTCAATGTCTCGCAAAATTCTGCCTCTGTGGGATTTCCCCGGGTTCTCCTATTTTCGCTCCATTCTTCATAATTTGCCATTTTTCTGGACTTTTTCTTGCCTCGCAGAATTTCGCTTCCTCCATATTTTCTCGATGTTCATTTCTAGGTCGTTCTACTGATTTCGGGCTTTCAAGGTAAATTTGCCTTGATTCCGTTGAAATCCATGCCTTCGGGATTTTCTCGAATGTTCCGTGCCTCCCTCATTTTCCCGAGTAGTTGAAACTATTGTAGTTTTTAGGGATTTCCATCTCTGGTGGATTTTTCTGAAGTTTTGTGGGAATGAGGAATTTGATAATTCTATAAGGGTTTTCTTGATGATTATGTTTTCAAATGATTAAAATGAACTTATGCTAAGTATTTTTCAGGTTATTCCTTTAATATACTGACTGCTTAGAATGATTATGTGGGGTTGTATGTCTGTTTTGCTGGATTCCACCTGGTCCGAAACTCCTCTCTAGTCTGGATTCTGTGAAGGAGATTGAATCCTAAACTTTCAGATGGTTGATTTAATATGGATTTCTAACACTTTTTGTTTATCTTCGATCTCAATTTTGTTGTCTTTTACTTGTTTGCAGGCCGGATCAAGACAAAATGTTTTGGGCATGGCAAGGGAAAGGCCACAAATCCAAAAGCAGAAAGTTATGATATCTCTGATGTAGAATAGGTAAAGATGGTCATAAAGAGTAAGATTCCTAAGAGAAGATTGACTTTCGTCTAGCCAGGAATCATTGATACCAATATGTGTATGTGGGACTATGATGAGTTCAAGGCTGAAATGGCAGCACAGAACCTCCCTTTGCTTGCTAGAAGAACTTTGGAGTCCAGATTGGCACATGTAGCACGTTTCCCCTCCATAGTGCAATGCTATGAGTTGGTGCTTGAGTGTGCCAAAAACTATGACAGAGGAACATGAAGGATAATTGGTCCCCAGGGAAGGATTGTTGCTAACTTTGACCCTATGTCTATTGCTATAACTTTTCATATACCCCATAGGTCACATGTGGTGGCTTTTGATATGGACACAACAAAGAACCACTAAGAGGAGAATGTGGTTAAGTCCCAGCAGGTGATCAATTCTTGGTTGGAGAATCCCAAGTCCCACTTCTCCAAGCTTCCTAAGCAGCTATTCAGACTTAAATTCAAGAAAGAGTACTATAATTCCATCACTCTCCTCAGTAGGTTGGTAGGGCTGAAGAGTGCAGGAGTTTTAGAGAGCTAGATGTTTAATAGTCAGGAAGGAGCCACGGATAGTGGAGTCACACAAGCCAAACCAGGTGACTAGAGCCTGAGGTGGCCAGAGCAGGCAGGTAGCAAAGGAGAGGGCAAGGGGATGATGAGGAAAGAGGTCAGTAGAGGATGGGTAGGAGGAGGAGGAGGATAAGGAGAGTTCAGGTGGAGATCGAGCCAGAGGAGGAGAGATATGAGGCAGAGGCAATGGATATGGGAGATGAGGCAGGGGTGGAGGCGATGGACATCGATGTGCATGATATTCACCCATTGGCCATGATACCATCAATAGCAGAGGATCCGTCTATGTGGTTGGGAGGATCCAAGGTGAGAGTACATATCATCAAGTAGAGACTAAGGGACACATAGGCGGTGAGGTGTAGACTAGAGGCTGAGGTGACCATGTTGTGAACCCACATATCTCGAGTGCAAGTAGAGGGTGAGAGAGATTTCAAGGAGGTAGCTGAGATGATGTCTTAGCATGAGGCAGAGATGCGGATGAAGGGAGAGAGGCTACGAGTTGAGGTAGATGAGCTACGATTGGAGATGACTCGTTTGGAGGGAGAGGTATCCAGGGAGCATGAGGTATGGGAGGCAGCAAGATGGGAGTGAGACAGACTAGAGGCGATGGTGATGATACTGTAGGCGGGGGGTCAGCGAGAGTCTGGAGGAACGACATAGAAGATACCGGTAGAGACCCTAACAGAGGCAGGGAGGGATATGGGGGATCTGAGGAGGAAAGTAGAGGGACTATTGAGAGAGAGGACAGCATTGACATAGGAGTGAGATGAGCTCCATGATAGAGTTGAGGTGGTAGAGTAGATAGTGGGAGATATAGGATAGATGTAGGAGAGGGAGGAGGCTATGAGGGGCCAGGTAGAGATGTTGGAGATAGAGAGGAATTCCTTATAGACACAGGGTGCAGATCCTCTAGGATGAAAGGGATACAATAGTGGCATAGATACAAGTTGTTCAGAGGGAGAGAGATTCAACAATGAGGCAGGCACATATAGCATAGGGGTAGGCACAGGCAGCATAGGGTGCCAAGACAAGGGTAGAGGTCCAAAGAATTTAGGCACATATATAGGCCATGTAGGAGGAGAGGGAAAGAGCTATGGATCAGGTGTCATGGATGGGAGAAAAGTTTGAGCAGCTATGGTTAGCATAGGGTTCTTGGGCATAGGAGAGGAGATCCATATGTGGATTATGGGATAGGTATAGGGAAGAGTGGCACTTAGGAAGACAATAGGCTATAGAGTAGGATGAGTATATGAGAGAGACCAGCTATTATATGTGTGTCTATTTCCAAATAGTGCTAGATCTAGGATAGCAGGTACCCACCTATGTTCGAGTGAGGCCACAGATGCCAGTGCCATCCTAGTCAGTAGGAAGACATACCCACAGATATAGTAGCTTGAGAGAGAACCCCCCACATAGAGGGCCAGTGCCCAAGTCACTATAGAGGTTGGATGTGGAAAGTTCATGGTTTAGAGAATCTAAGGAACAGGATCTCGGTATTTGACAGGTGCAGGATGGGTGTACAGTACAGAGTAGTAGAGATCGGAGTTGATTCAGAGCTTTGTACTTGTACTTTATTTTATGACATATGTGATGGATACGTATTGTGATGTATATGATGGAGATTATTATGGATTATGTAATGGACATTGTATTTTTGTTTTTATATGATACACGAGAGCCCTTATTAACACTGTGTGATGTTTGATGGATGACTTATGTATCCTTATATGTATGATCATGGTTGTATTATGGATGATCATTATGATGCGATGTATGGATATGCTTATAATGATTTATTTTAATTCCTATATGGATAATATGAATGATATGTATGATGTCTAACATTTATGATGCAGGATGTGATGGATGATTTATGATTGTACCTTTGTGGATAATATGGATGATATGCATGATGTCTAACATTTATGATGTGGGATGTGATGGATGAAATATGGTTGTATATGCTATAGATGTGGATATGGACCTACCAATTTGTGATGTAGGTGGTGATGCATGGGAGATGTTAATGATATGAACTAAGATGAATATGCTAATGCAATGGATTAATAATGAAATGAATTTGAGATGTATAGAATAATTAATTAAAATTAATTTAAACAACTTAAAAATGATTATGATATGATAATGCACATGAGATGAAATGCAACTTAGGGAACCTAAAATATCGGATGAAAATGCAACTAAGTCCTAATAAGTAAATGAAATGCGATGTGAACATGAATGTAAATAAGGGCTCGCATAATGATGCCTGTGAACCTGCACCTATTAAGAACCATATGATTCCTTTTGTAAATGGAAGGGATCATTGTTAGCACAACCAAAATCATAGGTCATAGGTTGGAGAAATAAGGGGTGGAGGATACATGCAATGCAATGGCGGAGAAATGAAATGCAATCCTAATGTAATTTTTCATTTTCAGAGCACTTATTTTTGCTATAGCATAAGACACAAGGTACCATGGTATGTAGAACCAAGGCGGATTAGTGTCTAATGCATACAAAAATGAAACAAAAAAAAGGCTATCCCAACACCCCAAAGTCGCGATGACTTTGGTCGAGCCAGGTATTGGGATAACCACAAGCACAAAAGGATGTCCTAATGTAACAAAAGACCTTAGGGATCTTGGAGGTTACTACGCAGGATAAACAAATATCACTATATGTCCCTATGTTAACTAGTCAAAACATACCATATTATGACAGATCATGGTGGCAATGACGAGTGATGACAGGGAGCTCAAATGATAAACAAAATCCAAAAGCATCATAAGATTGCACTCAATTTCAAAACATCCTTTTCCATAGGATCGAGAGGATGGATGGGGTTGGTAAGGTCTGTTAGGAAGGATACATCCTATTGAGACCAAAGATGGATAATAAACTAAAAGATCGATTATGACCTAGGATATTCTAAAATCGATTGAATGGTGTGACGTGAATGGATTCCATTTGTGAAGAACCAAATAGATAAGGACATACTTGACAACACGACACAAGAAACAAGATTGAAACACCCAAAAGACCTAGGAGCTCAGGGTTTCATCAAAGATCAGCCTTGCCTACATGAAAGAACAGAGCCCTCGTAGTTCAAGAAAAGACCATGGATAAAAGAAAAAAAGGATGATGAAGATAGATGATGGAGGACAATGACCAGACTGACCAAGGACAAAACAAGGAGCAAATACAAAGCAAAATAAAATCCTCGGGGGTGGATCAAATGATCGAACTTGCCTATGTGCAAGCGTAGGGGCAACCTAGTTTGAAAAGGATGAAAGACCAATGATGGATAAGAGTGAAAAGGGGACAATGAGGACAACCGATGAATGATCAAAACCAGATGGAAAAAATGCCCTGAGGGTCGATCAAATGATCAACCTTGCCAACGTGAAAGTGCAGGGGCAACGTAGTTTGACAAAGATAGGATGGGATCTAGATGAAAACCATCATTATGAAAGAACCTAGATGGAAGCAGAGGACAAAAAAAATGACAAGACAGACGACACAAGCTTAGATTAGGATAAAAGCCCAAGATGATGGATAGCTGATGAAGTTTGTCCAATGCTCAACCAAAATATACCAAGCAACCCGATGATGCATGTGAATGGAAGGATAAGATTGATAGGATTATGAGGATATTAGATCTAGATGGATGAAGTATAAAGTAACCAGGACACAAGGTAGATAATGATTAAGCCCTGTACAAATCGCACCTATGGCTAGGTTTTCACCAAACGTACATATCCAAGGCACCACTAAAGGTGATTTTCACCATAGGATGAATTATTTCTCTTGACTATTTTTGGATTTTGTTTTTTTTGTATTTTGACAATTGTTAACCTTTTTTCATATTTTTGGGATTTTAGCAGGAAGGATACCCCAGCTGACTTAAGTATAAAACCTCTTCAAGTGCATGATATTGATGGGATTCTATAGGGTCTCTCCTTTAGATGTAGCAAACCTGTATGCTCCTCAACCATATTTTTTTGTTATGACATAAGGGCCCAACCAATTTGCTTTGAACTTGCCCTTCTTTTCCCAATCTTGTTGGGTGCGCTGGTTCTCCTTAAGAACTAAGTCGCCAACATTGAGTTGGAAAGGGTGGACCTTCTTGTTGTAACTTATTTTCAAGTGATTATGATACACCTCAAGATAGTCATATGGTTTGATTCTTCTTTCATCAAGGAGTTCAAGCTGACTGAGTCTTGCAACCCAGTTATCTTCATCACTGATAAGATTCTTCAAAGAGATTCTTAGTGATGGGAGTTCTACCTTAATCAGAAATATGGCATCAAAACCATAGATGAGATAATATGTGGTGGTGCTGGTAGGAGTACGGATGGAGGTTCGGTAAGCCCAAAGGGAAGGATGGATATGGAGGTCCCAATCTCCACCAGTATTGTTGACCACCTTTTTTAGGATCCTGATTAGAGTTTTGTTGGTGGCCTCTGCCTATCCATTACCCTGGGGGTAATAGGGTATGGACCAATGATGTTGGATGTGAAAGGATTCAAAAAGGTGCTTCATGGCTTGGTTTTTCAGAGGCTTTCCATAGTCAATAAGGATGGTGGATGGGATTCCATATCTACAAAGAATATGGAATAGGATGAATTTGGAAATCTGAGTACCTATGGTTTGTGTGAGTGGCATTGCTTCCACCAGTTTAGTAAAGTACTCAGTTGTGGTGATGATAAAGGTATGGCCATTGGAGGATGGTAGGTAGATCTTATCGATTAAATTGAAGCCCCACTGAGAAAAGGGAAATGGTGCTATAACAAGTTGAAGATCCTATGTTGGAGCATGTATTAAATCTACATATTGTTGGCAAGGTAGACATTTCTTCACAAAATCACAAGAATCTTGTTCCAATATGGGACAATAATAACCAACCCTAAGAATTATTTTAGCTAGTGCTATACCATTAGAATGGGCCCCACATACACCACCATGTGATTTTGTTAATGCAGTGCGGGATTCGCTCTCATTTAAACAATAGAGGAGGGTTCCATCATACCCATGTTGATAAACTCTATCACCTACGATGGTGTAATGGGATGTTTGTTGGATAAATGGTTTTCGTTGCTTTCGTGTCAAGTTGGGGGGTAGGGTTTTTTCATGCAAGTAGGTGTAGATGTCATGGTACCAGGGTGATCTAGGACCTACAATATCGCACACCATCTCACTTTCAGGGATGTCATATACAGGGATTAAAAGTTCTTCCACTAGGAACTTGCATTCGGTCTGATCTTTGGGCATGTCAAGGAGGGAACCAAAGGTAGCCATAGCGTCAGCTACTTTTTTCCACACTCTAGGTATCTAGTCAAACTATATGAAGGTGAATTAATTTTTGAATTCATCGACCATATGTTTGTATGGTAACAATTTATCATCCTTTGTCAGAAACTCATCATTGACCTGTTTGATAACAAGTTGGGAGTCACCAAAGAGTTGCAGGTGAGTGATACGCCATTGGACTACAATTCTAAGGCCAGTAAGAAGAGTTTCATATTTAGTAATGTTGTTGGTACATGGAAAGTCCAATCTAAATGACTTCGGTATGTAATCACCTTGGGGGTTGACGAGAAAAAATCTTTCCCCCGATCCATCATTCGTGTGTGATCCATCAAAGTATAGTTTCCATGTGGTAGCTTCTAAAACTACAAAGACCCCTTCATCATGAAATTATGTTTCTAGAGGGTAAGCATCTACTAGTGGAGCATCTTCCAACTAATCCACTATCACTTGTCATTTGATTTATTTATGATCCACATACTCTATGTCAAATTCACTTAACAACATGACCCACTTAGCCATGCGACCAGTCAAAGTTGTTCTCGATAACAAATATTTAAGTGGGTCAACCTTGGAGATTAGCTTGACCGGATGGCTAAGCATGTAGTGCCAGAGTTTCTGTGAACTGAAGACCATAGCTTGTCAAGCCTTCTCCATTGGGAAATAATTCAATTCATAGCCTACTAAGGTCTAATTGATGTAGTAAATTTCTCTTTCCTTTGATGACTCATCATGTTGTGCTAGCAATGCCCCTAGTTCCGTAGAAGTAGTAGAAATATAATGCAGGAGTGGTTTACTTGGTATTGGTGGCATAAGAATAGACAGGTGAGCCAAATATTCTTTGATCTGATCAAAGCTGAGTTGACATTGTTGGTTCCACTTCAAGGTAGTATATTTCTTCAAGAGATGCATGAATGACTAACACTTGTCGGCTAGTTGATAAATGAACCTTCGGATGGATTGGCACTTACTCTGCAGGCTTCTTAGTTGTTTCAGATTGTGTGGGGGAGGAGTTTCCATAATTTCCTTAACCTTTGCAAGATCAACCTCTATTCCTCTGTGGGAGATAATGAAACACAGGAATTTTTTGGATGTAACACCAAAGACACATTTCTTCATGTTTAGGCATATCTTATATTGTTCCAAACGTTCAAAGATCTTTTTGAGAATTGTCAAGTGGTCTTCCCTTGTTCTTGATTTTCCTAACAAATCATCAACATAATCTTCCATTATGATTTGTACGAGGTCATGGAAGATGACTTTCATGTCTCATTGGTAGGTTGCACCTACATTTTTAAGGCCAAAGGGCATGACATTATAATAGAAGGTGCCCCATGGCATAGTGAAAGCAATTTTATGTTGGTCCTTAGGTGCAATTCTGATCTAATTGTATCTGGAGAAGCCATCCATGAGAGAAAGAATCTCATGCCCTAGAGTTGGGTCTACTAACATGTCAATATTTGGCAAAGGGAAGTCATCCTTGGGACAAGCTTTGTTAAGGTCTCGAAAATCCATGCAGATCCTGATATCTCCATTGGGTTTAGTGACTGGCACTATATTGGAAATCCAATTAGAATAGTCAAGTGGTCAAATGAATCCTACCTCCAACAACTTTTTGAGTTCTTTCTTAACCAGTAGAGCCAATCGGGGGTTCCTTTTCTAAATTTTCTTCTTAATAGGTCTAGCAGCAGGATGAACGTCTAGGTGATGTACTACTAAAGTAGGATCCAGGCCTGCCATGTCTGAATATGTCCATCCAAAGTTGATGATTCCTTCTTGGAGAAGCTTGGTGATAGTAGAGTGTTCATCTTTTGATAGTGCTTTGGCTACATAGGTGATTTTGGGATTCTCCTTAGTTCCCAAATTTATTGCTTGTGTTTCTTCGATCAAGATGGATTATAATCCGAATAGTTGAGTTCTTACAAGGAGAAGATGAATGTCCCCATATTTTAGCACCTCATCGAGGTTTTCGCTATCAAATATGCCCTTTATTTTTACTTTTCTAAAGTCACAAAGTGCCTCGAGGAGGTTTTCACTGGGTGACCCTTTTTTATTTTGTTACTTTTTATTTTTTTGGCTGGGGCATTCATCTTCCCCCAATCCCATAAGATGCACATACTAGTCCACTAAGGGAAAGGTGTTGAGAGGTGCACTACCTTGTAGGTCATAGTCTATAAGCTTGAGATGTTTGATGGATAAGCTAATGGTGCAAATGGATAGGCATTTAAACATGGAAGGGAGGTCAATGTGATCAACATCATTGTGTGTATGATGGATTCCTCCTCTAGTATGTCTTCGAGGGAACCATTTTCCACACTGGAATTGTTGGAGGCACTAGATGATGCCATAGGACCCTTTTATTTGGTATCATAGCCCAAGCCCATCTTTTTCAGATGCATAGAAGTTTCTATTGGTTGTCGTCTTCCTTTCTCTTCCACACCAAGGCCTCCCCCCTGATAGTTGTGTTTTTTTGCAAACATAGAAGGCCAAGGATAGACCTCTTGGAAGTATTCTTTCAAAGGGGGAGAGGGTTCAGGATCCTCATCATACACCCACTAGTTCATGTCATCTTTTGGTGTGTCTTGTCTCATCCCATGAGAGTGAAAGGTATTGGATCCGACATTTGGAGCATTGAGCATGATTGTCTTCTCTTCTTCTTTAGAGGTAGACTGAGAAGGTTGGTCACACATATGTGGTGAGGGTGGCATTGTTGCCATGTTTAATATTGTGTGCATTTCATAGTCATCACATCCTTTGTCGATGATCTAGACCTTGGTAATGTTGGAATTAGATGCGGATGATGGATTCGATGAAGTGGTGGTTAGTGTGTTGGTGAATGGATGGTATGATAATGTTTGAGATGCCTCCATTTCTACCCCAAGGCAATAATGTGAATGGGGAAAGGAAGATTCTAATGCATGACAATATTTGAATGGTTAGTTCCATTCCTTGAAATGGGAATTTCATACATTGGTGATAGGTTGATGGAATGGCTTGCATAGAGTGAATCCATGGGTAGTCAAGGAGGATTTTATATGGAAGATCAAGGTCCAGAACATGACACATAGTGTACTGCACAATGGGGCCTACCTGAATAGGAAGGAAAATAGTGCCCTCAGAATCCCATTCTATATTATCATATGCTTTGATGGTGATAACTTGATTTTTTAGGTCAGCTTGGGTGTATCCCACCTGTTTGATGAATTTCAATGTGCAAAGATTTAGGGAAGAACCATTACCTACCAAGACCCTTTTTACTTTATGACAATTCACACCAACCTCAAGATGAAGGGGACGGTTATGACTTGAGTCAATCTAGGGCATATCTTTTTCACTAAAACCTAATTGATAGGTCACTGAGAGGTTTCCTACCAATGATTGGAATTGCATGGGATCTATTTTGTTGCGAACTTGAGTGTTTTGTAAAGCTTTCTTTAGGATTGCTTGGTGCATGATAGAATACTTAAGCAGATCCAGGATAGAAATTTGGGTTGAGGTCTTTCCTAGGTGATCAAGGATGTTGTATTGTGAACTGACAGATGGTGATTGGTTAGATCTGGAGGCTCCTGGGACCATGATATGGGTACAATGGGCAATGACAACACATTGTGGGTCCTTGCCTTTGATGTGTATCATAGATACATGAGGTTCTACTTGTTCGATGTGCATGAGAAGGCCTTGATAATTATACGGCACATTTTTGTAACTGATGTTATTAGTGTTGTTATTATGATTCTTTTTTCTAGGCTCGAGATAGGAATTGCATGTACTAGCACCCTGGTTATGCTTAGGAAAGGAATTTTGATATATTTGCAGTTGAGCATTAGATGAGGGTGTTGTTTTGGCATCCACATGTATGTCACCCCGATCTATAAGATCCTAAATGTACGTTTTTAGACCTTGACACTTGTTCAATGTATGCCCTTTAATCTTATGAAATTCACAATACTCGTATTCTTTAAACCAATTTGGTCTAGGCTTGGATTCCTCAAGGGGTTTAATTACAGGATATGTGATCGGGTAGTTAGCTTTAAGAAGCCTGTTAAAGACGACACTAGGGGTTCTCCCAATTGAGTAAACTGGAATTTGTTTCCCCCTTGGTTGTTTTGATTTGATTGTTGGGGAGGAAGAGGTTCTCCTTGTGGCACTAATATGGAATTTGGGATCGACTGTTGCTAGGGAGGAGACTGCAACTTTTGTGAGGAATTAGCCACTTGGACATGTTTGGTGTCAGTGACACCATCATTGACAACATTTTAATTTTTATTCCAATAACGAGGCTTGTTAGCAGATGACTTCTCTTTATCATAATTGAAGCATTTGACTTGCCCTTTGGCAATAAGGTCTTTCTAGTATAGGACCTTTCTCCACTATTTTCGTGATGGTTGTGACATAGTGGAGTCTAAAATTGTGGGCCATATCCGAATGATATTTTTTGACAAATGGGGTGACCATGTCCTCCCTTAGTGGAGATTTCATTTGACTGGTTAAGGCTTTCCATCTTTGAAGATAGCTTGCAAACGTTTCTTTTTCATGTTGTTTCTCTTTCATGAGGTCTAATGTGTCAATATCCTTCCCCAGATTGAAGGAGAAGTGGGATAAAAACTCTTATGAAAGCTATGTGAAGGATTCAATAGATCCCTTCTCAAGACCCATAAACCAGTCAAGAGCTATTCCTTGTAACTCCTAGGAAAAAATCATATGAGGTAATTGTCATTAAGCATGACTTCTTAACAATGGGCATAAAACTCTTGAAGATGAGCCTTGGGGTATTTGGTTCCCTTATACTTATTGAATTTTGGCATTTTGAAATGTTTAGGGAAAGGTACCAAGGAAATGGAGGGATCAAATGGATTGGGACAAATGTCCTCAAATTTAAACAATTGTTTTCCAGTCCCTGCTTGTAAATATTTTAACATAGCTTTTACTTCTTCCAAATCCTTGTTGATAGGTGTCATAGGATTCAGAGTAGGCTAATCATACGGATGATATTGCTGGTATGATGAGGATGGTATAGCAGCGGTTGGATCGTAAGCGGGTTGAGAGGCATATGGAGGCATTTGTTGGCTTTGATTGATGTAAGCAGATTGCGGATTAATGTAAGGTGGGTAAGAAGATGACGTATTTTGATGGTAAGAGGTGGAAGTTAATTGTTGGTAGGGAGCCTGTTGTTGATAATACATAGTGGATGGAGCACATTGTTGATATTGTGTAGGATTTTGATAGTATAAAGAGGTGGAAGCACCTTGTTGATATGGCAGTGGTTGTTGATAGTAGGGCGGATTGGATTGCTAATGGTATGCAATGGTGGGTTGTTGTGTGACATATGGAGGTGGCTATGGATTGGATGGTTGTTGATAAGGATGCATGTGTGGAGGGTTGGTGTAAAGAGGCAATTGATTTTGCAACGGATTCTGAGAGGCCTAATGGGGGTTTGGATTAGAATTGGATGGAGTTGTATAGGCAGTATAAGTGTTGGATGGATAGTAGAGATATTGTGTGAGATGATTGTGTTGTGTTTGTGTGGGGATGTGTGTATGTTGAGGTGGATGTTTTTGTTGTGGTGGTTGTTGGTAAGATGGGCAAGATGGGATATTTTGTTGTTGTGGGACTACTACGAAAGCACCATGTGGTGGTTGTGATATATTTCATGTCACCTAGTGTGGTGGTTGCATAGGAATAGTAGAATTGTTGAGGAATCAAAAACAATTGTTGTGGGATTGTGACATGGTGTTGTGGAGGTTGTTGATGAGGTGGTTGGGACAAAGCAACAGCAGTAACAGTGTATTGTGGGGGCATTTGTGAGGGGATAGCCCCATGTTGAGAGGGATTAACGGGAGGTTGTTGCAATGTAGGTGGTGGTAAATTTCCATGAGGTGTAGATCCTAGAGGTGGCAGCAACACAAGGACCGGTGTGCCCCCAGTATTGATAGGTGGTTGACTAGGATATTGAGGTGGAAGTGATGGAGTGGATGGAATGTACGGTGGCATGTCATAGGTGTAGGGCTCGTTATGATCAGGTTGTACTGTAGAGGCTATGATTGGGAGGCAAGGATAAATTGCGACTTGATGTATCACAATATTTCCAAACTCAATGTGATACCAATTTTCTATGGGTGTACCGTCAAGGACATATGAATTCCCTGGAATATTTTGTGAAGTTTGTGGATCTGTAGGTGTTGGAAGGGTATCGGTACCGGCATATTGTGACACATCAAAATCATATGGTGGTTTGATTCCTCTCATGATCAGAGTGGTGAGAATCTTATCCCCACGCTCGTTGAGGAGGTGATCCATCATCTAAACATTAACATGATCACTAAGGTATTCATCAACTGTGACTTCGAGTTGATTGACCATATTTTCATCACCAGGTGTTGTGATTTTTTCGATGTCAGTATTGGATTGTGACAAAGCACAATTATGGGGATCTTGTGGGATATTTTAGATTTTGTTAGGATCTTGTGGGATGTTCGACTGGTAACCTTGGGTTTTTTATTCTATCATTTTCTTCTTTTCTTGTGATCGAGTCTAAACGGGCATCAAAGTGCAGGACAACTAGGTGAACTAAGATGCGGTTAAACTTAAGATGCAATGCAAAGATTACCTAAATGATGATTGGAGGATTGATTGGATAGTTGGATGATTGGATAAGGATGTGATTGGATTAGGTTGGATAAGATTGATCGATAAAATGATTGATAAGATTGGATGAGATTGGATGATTGGAAGGGATTCTAAACTGAGTTCATAAATCACCCTAGGTGACTTAAGGTGCTGATTGATTAGATTAAAGGATGAACTGATGATCACGACACTGAATTTTCCTTGAGATGGAAGGGGATTCATAGGGTCGAGGATGACGACTGACTTAGGATAGATGATGATCCTAAGTAGATGTTGAAAGATGACGATCGATTCTAGGCACTTAGGTCAATTCGAATAATAACTTCAAATGAAGTTTAGAGTATTTGGATTAAGAAAATGATAATGGATGTGTAACCTAAGGATGATTAGGGATATACCTATATGATTTAGATGCAGATGGGTCGGGATGCAAATGGACTGACGTGAGGATTATGAGTGGACAGAATGTGCAAACAGCTAGGAAAAAAACAAGCTTTTCAGAATCCCAATAGGTTAGCTTTCTAGACAAAGATCAGGCTTGTGTAATGGGTGCAAGGTCACTCAAATTTCAGGTAGGGTCACCCAATGTAGGTCAAGATTGCCCAAGCTAGGGAAGGGTCACCCAAACTTGGAGAAGGTTGCCTAAACTAGGGTAGGGTTACCCAAACTTTGGTAGGGTCGCCCAAACTAGGGCAGGGTCGTCCAAACTTGGGCAGGGTCACCCAAATTGGGGTAGGATCGCCCAAATAGCTTACAGATTTGACTAATTCTAAAAAATAGTCAAGTGATGTTGATAAATGAGGCAGACAGACTTCTCAGACGGATAAACAAATCCACGAAACAAGTGAATGGATAGTCAGAATGGGTGGACGGACACCAAAATAGGTGAACAGATACTTAGAATGGTAGAACAATGCTCGGAATAGGAAAATAGATGCTCGAAATAGGGAAATGGATGTATAAAATGGGTAAAAAACTACTCGAAATGGGAGAACGATGCTCAGCACGAGAAAATAGATGCTCGAAACAGTGAAATGGACGCTCAGAATGGGAAAACAGACGCTCAAAACAAGAAAATGAATGCTTAGAACAAGAAAATGGATGCTCGAACGAGGAAAAAAATACCCAGAATAGGTGAATAGATACTCGGATGGAGTAAACGGATACTCAGAATGGGAGAACGACGCTTAGAATGACAAAATGACTGACAAACTGGAGGTGGAAATGACTGTCCAGAGGGCAAGGTCACCCCTTTGAGGGTAAGGTTGCCTTTTTTAGGGTAGGTTCATCCCTTTGAGGGAAGGGTCGCCCCTTTAAGGGCAGGGTCAGCTGTTCTGGGAAAATTGATCAAATTTGACTTGGACACGGTGGAAAACAACTAAGACAGAAGGGTGAGGTCACCCTTCTTGAGCCAAGGTCGCCCCTTTGAGGGCAAGGTCACCCCTTTGAGGGTAGGGTCACCTCTTTGAGTTGATCAAGACTTGACTTAGGTAAAAACAACTATGGAAAAAGGACAAAAATAGAGCAAACATCGAGAAAAAGGTCAAGACACACTAGTTTTTCACAAAAAAGGTAGTTCAAGCAACACAATCCTAAGATTAGTGTGAAGGTATGGTCAACAAAATCCTCTAACTAAGTTGAACAAGGTAACTAAGGGAGTCCTTGATATACACATGGTACATGGGGTACAACCATGAACACCAACCCGTCACAAGCGTGAGTCGGGAACTTCCAACGAGATACTGAAAGCTCGGACCAACTCTTCACGTCTTGTCTAGGTATCACCCTAGCTTTGACACTTCGCCAAACATGACGTGACTAGATTGAGGTACAAATTTCATTCTCCCCCCTTTATATACCCTGTTGGTAACACGTGGTTGGGATCATCCCTTGGGGTGATGAAATCCCCAAGAAGGTCTCGCTAAGAAAAAGAAAAGGTACACAAAGGACTAAGTGGACTATGATTTCTCTTCACCTAGGATCGGCAAAGGGTGCAAGGGGATTGGATACATCAATAGTAGACCTTTCAAACACCACAAAAAAGTTTTTTTGAATCCCCCTAGCTAGATCTATGTGTTTAGTTAAGTTGAGAACAATAAACAATAATCTAACTAAAGAAGGTGGTTTTTCTCCCCCTTCAGAAAATATGTTAAATTTTTTTGTTTTTGGTCTTCAACAATCATGAAAAAGCTACACAAACATTAGCAAAAACCAAAATACTCACAAACAAGACAAGTTAGAGGGTCAGTACCAAGGAAAACAACAATAACTAAACTCTGGAAATGAAATTTTAACTCTTTGTTTTACCTCGGTTACCTCTGTCCAGGGCGAGGCTGCCTTTGTATTTTGGGTAGAGTTGGCTCTATGGGCGGAGTCGCCCCTTTGTGGGCGGGGTCACCTCTATTAGGGCAAGGTCACCCCTTTGAGGGTGGGGTCGCCTCTTTCTAGGTGGGATCACCTCTGTGTTTTGGGCAAGGCCGCCTCTATGTATCTAAACCTACAAAATATCAAAAAATAGAAAATGTAAAATAGAACAAACTCATTTGTGGGTCCCATCAAATGGTCTAGAAATGTGTGCAAGTAAGTTTCTACTTTAAGCTACAAAACCAAATGAAATGCAAAAGGAAAAACACAAAAAAAACACTCAATGATTAGCCAAAGTTGAATCCAAATAAAAACAACAAATAAATGAAACATTATACCTTTTTCTAGAATTGATAAGTTGGTTGGATCTTTGATGATGCTTAGTTGTATGTTCCTTTGATGGAAAATTCATGCAATAATCGATGCGAAATGGAAGGGAGTGGATGAGGATTGCAATAATGGAGATGGGTATTGTAATGAGAGTGGTAGGTGAATGCAATAAAAACTTCAAAGGCTACAAATACTAAGTGTGCTTATGGCTTGGCTTGAATGCTCGTTGCTTGAGTGATTGCAAAATGATCTAACTCTTGTCTAATCCTCTTAATTTGAGACCAAACCTTCCAATTTAAATAAAAATGGACGGCTAGGATCTAGCCATCATGGACAAGATGGAGGGTTGTGGTGAGTTGAGGACTCACAAGTCCTCACATCTTGTCATGTGGAATATGAGCTAGAAAGAGGATAAATGACATGGAAAAAGACATGTGAGGTGGAGGTACTTGCAAGTACCTTGGGATTAGGTGAGTATTTCCTCAAAAATGAAATCATTGTCCCCATATGGGGCTGATGGTGACAAGTGAGGAATTTTAGAAAGTCCTCTCTTGTCACCATGGGGATGGGAGAAGTTGTTGGAGAAATAAATGTGAATTTTAAATTCACATGATTGGAGGTACCTAATGGATAAGAAAAGGTCCTACTAAAGGAGTTCCTTGTCCCATGTGATTGATGTGACATATGAGAGGTCATGGGGAAGAGAAATGCATGGGATAAATAAATGTGAATTTTAAATTCACATGGGGAAGAGGTCAATGCCCGGTAAGGCAAGTACCTATAAAAGGTTGACTTAGAGGACATACCGAAAGGGGTAAGTGATTAGATTAAGGTTGTGCAAACATGTGATTAGGAAAATTAATGAAGATTAGAGACAAGTGGCCAAATATGGAGGATGTGACATTAATCCTAATTAAGGATGTGCACATATTAGTCATGGATTAATTAGATTAATCTGGATTAGAGGAAGGGTTATGGAAGATGGGACAAGGAGAGAGAAAGAATGAATTTAAAATTGATTTAAATTCAAAAAGGTAAATGACTAAATCAAGCAAATTGATACATTTATTTAATTTAGAGAAGAAATGATAAAGATAAAGTATTTAATTAAATACTTTTAGAAACCTTAGAGGAAGGGGAAATATTAATATTAATTAAATAGGTCATTTAATTAATATAGATGAATTAGATGAATAAATGATAGGATTTTGACCATATGGGAGTGGTCAAATTTGGATGTCTACATAAGGAATTATATTTTTATCTAATGAATTTTACTTGTCTACAATGTTATATGATATAATAACATTAGTGTTGAAATATCAAAGATATTTGTTGCTTTAAGGATAGTTAATTTGAAAAAAACTTGATGGTGTACTTCTAGAGTGTTTAGATGAAGAGAATTCCACAAAATTTGTTGAGGAATGCAACCAAGCATTATGTGGTGGACATTTCATGCCAAAAGTTATTTCCCATAATATCATGAGAAGATTAATTATGACCAAAATTATGTATAGATATGGCCAAGTTTGTAAGATGGTTTGTTTCTTTCTAGAGGTTTTCTAGTAAAATAAAATTTGTAGGTGCACTCCTCATGACTATTTCAATTAAGGCTCCATTTTAGTAATGAGGTATAAAATTTATAGTGAGATAACTAAAAATTATATAAATATTTAGGTTGATATTGGTGGCCACTAATTATTTCACCAAATGGGTGGAAGTAATCCCTACTAGAAATAAAACATCAAAAGTAGTGAATGATTTTCTATTGAGTAACATCATTATGATATTTGGTGTGCCATACATGATAGTTGTTTTTTAGTATTTAAGTAGGGGAAGGGCCCTAAACCTATAAGAAGAGAAACTTAAAGCATTAAAACATAGATTTTACATACCATAATAGAGAAACAACACAATTGGCACCTAGGCCAACACCAAACCAATCTATAGAAACCAAAACATCAAACAACGAGAAAAAATTTCTACTTAGAAAATATAGGTTCAATCTTTAGATGGAGTGTCCAAAGAGTCCTCCCAAGTATTACTATCCTTTGGGTTCTCAATATTCTTATACTCTTTATCATAAACTTGTATCTCTTGTTTACTACCCTACTTATTTTTATTCTTCAACTTTGACTGCCTATAAACCATTCCCATCACTACTTTCTTCATAATCCCATCAGTAATCTACACAATTATTCTAGTGCTAGTTTCAATATTTTTCACTGTATCCTAAATATTATTAATGATGGGTAAAGTATTTTTCCATTTTTTCTACAATTTTTGAATGTTTTTTATCTTTAATTTTCCTCTTAATCCCTTCCATGTTTTTTAGGAGAACAATCTCAGCCTTTAGGGAGTCAACCAAGTCATCATCATTTTGGTCTTTCCTTTGCATCTCCTTCAACTCTTCCAAATTTATTTATTTTTCATACTCTTTTTGAGGCTCATTTTGATCCATCACATTAAAGGGTGATAAATCCATATTTTCTTCCCCGTAGCCATTTGGTCGTACTCCTCTTCTTCCTCTTCATCCTCTACTTCTTATTCCTCATCCACTTCTTTCCCTTCCTTCTTATCTCAATCCATCTACTCATTATAATCTTCTTCTTTAGCCTCCCCTCCTCTTCATACTCTTCATTTCTATCATTATACTCCTCTTATTCTTCATCCTTCTAAAGCATAAAATCCCCAAACACATCCTCATCCTCCACATTAACATCTTTTTCTCTATCAAAAGTTAGCTTCTTACCCTTCTTATTAGTTAAGTTTTGAGTAATTGAGGCCTTTAAGAGCCTAACATATCTCCTCTCACCTTAATAGTTTCCTTTTTGTTCAAAATAATCCTCCTTATAAACCTTGTCATCCCCATCAAAAATTTCAATAGCTCTCTTCCCCATTTCTTTTCTATTACCAATCATTTTCACAACTTTAGGGTTTTTTTCGCTCTTTTTATTGTGGGGCCTCATAGTGATATTCATCAATAACTAATCACCCTCATCTAAAGTATTTGAGGATTTTATTTTATGATTAGAGGAGGGTGTAGTTTTCACAGTTAGTTGCAAGTCCACTAAACCCATTTTTTGATCCCTTTCTTTCCCCCTCTAGGGTTTTTAGGGGTAGGGGTAGAAGGGTTGCTTGTGCCTCACTTCAATAATTTGGTAGAGTTATCAATATTTTTAGAGGAATCACTCTTTAACATTTTAATTTTCATATTTAGGTTTACCACAAGGGTTAGATTCAGGCTAAACTTGCACAAAGCCATTATTAACCCTTGATATAAGGGTGGACAAGCACCATAAATAATGCACTTTTCCATCAAATAAAGTTAATAAAAAGGTATATTTATAGTATTTGCATGTCTTATATGGTCCAAAATGGAAAATTGATAAACACAATTTTAAATCTTGCTTCAAGCATAAAATACTTCATAAATTTTAAACTTACCATTGCCCATGACATTGGCAAGTTCTCACAATTGTACCCATTTTGATCATTCTTGACACTTTCATCTTCTTTGAGGAATGCATCAATTAAGTTTTGGTATTTTACTTTTTTTTACTTTTACATTTTAGACTTTTCACTCTTTCTATCAACTGGACTTGGTTACTTGGAGTTGAACACCTCCAACAATAACCTCCCCATTCATCCAAGAATTGCAAATATTGAAGTTATTTTTTCGATATAACCTTTCATGGCCATGAAAAATAGAGTGTAGAAACCTTTTTCAAAAATATCTTACAAGTCTACATTTTTCCTTAGTGCTTCATAGGAAATTGACTATGTTCTAAGTCTCAACTCACCTATTCTCTCAAACTCACAAAGATTAACACTAGAGAAACCAAGGAAATTAAAATTAATAATGCTATTTCTACCAGCATAAAATATAAATACCACCTTACACCTTTCCTTGTACTTAATATTTGTTCCTTTTTATCTTCATTGCATAAGGGACATCGAGGAAATATCACATCCCCCGATAGAAAGTACTAGCAAGGCCATCATTCCTCTGATAGGTTTTAAATTCTAGAATATCACCCCAAATTTTTCATTTAGTTCCCCCAAGGGTGGAAATATACTTCATTCTCGTGTAAAATAATTCTCACTTAGAATAACCAATAATAATAATTTGTTCCCTTATATCTTGATCATTAAAAGAGAAAAAAATATCACCACCTCTTCCAATTACAATATTGCCACCATGGTGACTAATAATCATACTACCACCTTTTATCTTTCCCATGATACAAATATCATTTCTCAAAAATGATCCTTGATCTAATTTAATGTGCCTAAAATTATAGAATTGTGTTGTTATATGTTCTCAATATGGATCTCTTTGACATATTCATCCCCTTATCATATGTAGCAAAATGTGCAAGATGATTCTAGTAATAAATACATTATAAAAATAATAATAAGCCCTAAATGAAAATAAAAAGAGGTGAGATGATAATATTAAGTGTGTTGTTTGGGAAACAAAATAACTACAAAAAGGCTACTAGGAAGATTCCATTTGAACTAGTCTATGACATGGAGGCTAAATCATCAATCAATCATGGATTACCAATCTACAAACTACTACAACTTAACATCAGAAGAAGAATATGTTATTTTCTAAAGAGTACAAAAGTTGAATAAACTTGAAGAGACCATGAGGGCTACCCATGAGAGAAGCTTATGTAAATAGACAAAAATGAAGTACCTATTTGATAACAAGGTTGTCCAAATTTATATTATTTTCCTAAGCATATATGTATAGCCTAGTTTACATTTTTATTTTGGAGAATATAGTTTGTTGTGAAACCTTCATTAATGCATCACCATTGATTATAATTGTTGCAAATTTATATATGAATTTAGTGACTCTATTTAACAACTAAATATAGGCATTGGTATACTACTACATTTCTCTCTCTTTATCCTAACACACCTAAAAAATAAGAATTTAAATATCCTTTTAGCTTAGTCTAATTTAGTGTGTTCTCATTTCCATGTCTAAATATGTACAATAACAATAAGGATTGTCAAAAATTATATTTCATAAATCTCATAGGGACTATTATCTACTTTAATTAGGTGCTTAACCTCGAGTTCCTCAAACCAATAAGTAGGAACAAAGTAACAACTAAAGTAGGGGTGCACTATGAAGTGGGTATGATTTGTGTCAAGGTGAGTGTTTAGAATTTATGGTGATATCCCTTGTGAAATCTTAGGGAAACCCCTCTTGGTTCAATATATCCAAATTAAATGAGGTCCTATCCAACTAAATAATTGGTCCTAAGTTTCCCATCCTAAACATTAGTTTTTTGGTGTTCATTCAAGTTTTACACCCTTGGCACTTGGGAGATTATTTGATCTTAGATATTTTTGGAGTTACAAATTAGATCTCTGACAAAATATAAATTAAAACCCAATATTTGAATCGCTATCTTGTATACACACATTATTAGTTTCAAAATAATATCATTTTCATATGATGGTGATGCCCACAAAAATAATTAGCAATAAGAAAGATATTAAAATATTATAATTAAAAAATCAAATGTTAGAGAATGAATAAATAACCTACACTAATATGTAGATATCAAACCAATATCAACTCAAATAAATAGAACATAAATCCAAGTCCATTTGTGAAAGTTTTTTAAAGATTTGAATCTCAAAAAATTATGACTACATGACAGAATCTAATAAAAAACATGATTTATGAAAAATATGAGTACTACGATTTTTTTTACATCATTGCAAAGAGCACAATATTTTACGCTATTTCAAAAAAATTGAAAAATACCTCCTATGTATGACTAAGTTAGGGTTATTTAAAAATAACCTATTGGCAAGTCCAATAGATAAGGCACATGGGACTTGGAGGCCATGTGCCTTGGAGGCTAGTTAGCGGAATGTGAGAGTAGGATGAGTGGAACCACATAGGTGGCATACTCGTAACATGATGGTGGTGGTTTAGGGGCACAAACTGATGGTAGATGAGAAGCAAGTGGTTGAGTGGATTATTGATACTAGCTAGAGAATTATTGATATTTAATTTATTAGGAACTTTTGGTTACTAAAATTTTGTGGGGTGGGATGTAGCACTAAACCTATAATTGTAGGTTGTGGGGTAGCCACAACCATGGGACTTCTAGGATGAGAATTCGAGATGGAAGTATTTGGATAGGATAGATAGGGTAGGATGGAACTCTAGAATGGTTGGGGTGGGACTATCAGGTTGAGATGGGATGGGTCTCCTAGACTACTTGGATGAGACTTACCCACCTCCAACCTTTTGCAACTCTAATCCAAGACCATGTCACCAATCAATGGATTTACCCAAGTCAACTAGTTCAGGCATGTCATCTAAGTACCACTAGTCTCACAAGTGATTGAGGTTTTCCCCAGGTCTAAGACCATCCCAAGCACTGACCTTGACCTTAACCCTAAAATTGGGCCCCATCCTTGACATGGTGATTGTTTAATGGTGAAAGGTAGGGTTTACCACCATGAATGGACAAGATGATAAACCACTAATCTTTCTCATATTAAAACACTCAACTCTAAAATCCAAAAGATGCCAATAACAATAAAAAAAGATACCTAACTATTATAGCAACTATGAGGGGAGTTTTCAGAGATCAAAGAGGTGTGTACCTTGCTACAAGAAACCTATTTTTAGGGCACAAAGGACTCATTCTCCTTTAGTGGTGAATGGGTCCTTGTTAGGGTTTTTGAAACTGAGATTTGGGTTATTTTCCTTACTATCTAAACCTTTAGATTCTCAGTTGTTAGTCCTTGAAAGCCTGTACTTACTTTTGTAGCTTCAATTCTTCATTCTTTCACTTTGAATGACAACTTTTGCAAGTTGACAACTTTGACAATTTTGCTCTAAACTTGCTCTCCACTTGATCTTCAACCTGTAAATATGAAAAAACACATTCAAGGGAAGAAAAAATTATTTATTGTTAGTGAATAGCGGTTTTTCTTGGTCAAACCCCTTGTAGGTAACTAAACCAAATGATGAAATAATGTAATTGAAGCATGAACATGAAATATGTAATTTATGATACCTTGGATGTTGTCTTGTAATGAAAATCTACAATCTATCATGTAGTGGCCATGAAGAATGTATATCTTGGATCCTTGAATATAATGTGAACAATTATTACAAGTGGATCTTCAATGCTACATCCACTATCTTAGCTCAACAACGAGCATGAATGCATCAAATCCTTGACATGATGAAATGATCTTGAATTGCTGCAATAAAAATTTGATAATATGCCTTGAAATTCCTTATGAATTCTCTTGTAATGCTCTATAATTCTCTTTCTCTTGATCTCATTAAGTCACATAAGTTTGCTAGGAGAAACCATGTGAATTAACCCCTTATTTATACTAAATTAGGAGATTAACCCCAAAATTCAAACAATTAGAGACGACACTAGATCTAGAAACAAATGTTATTAAATTCTTTCCAAAATGAAATTCAAAAAGGGGTCCTCATTAAGGGATGACCTATTCACCACCTAGGGTGAATGCGTCCTAGCAATGTTTTCTAGGACCTAACCTCGGGGGATGGAAAGAACATAAAAAAACCCATTTAGAATAAACTAATAAAGGGGAGTCCTATAGAGGGATGACCCATTCACAACCTAGGTAAAATGGTTCTTGGAACCATTTTCTAGAACCTTGATTTCCCCAATTAAATATTATGCAATTTAAATCATTAGTGCACAATAGATCTTCGGGAGGTGTCACAATTAAGGCTTATATTTGAATTAAAGGGGTTAATTAACTCCAATTAACCACAATTAATTAAGAGGACCCTAGATAAATGTGAAAGTGTGTTACAACACTTTATAACACCATAAATAGGGTACACATTAGATACATTTAATTAAAAGGGGCCCATTAGGCTTAATTACTTAAATAAACCCTAGAAAAGTGTGAATGTGTGTTATAACACTTTACAACACCTTGCAAAGGACAAATTAAGGTAAATTTTAATCAAATAAAGACCCGAAAATGATGTAAATGTGTACATCACATTACAACACCATTCAAAGGTACAATTAATTTAGTTTTATGTCAATTATCCAAATTATGTGTGAAAAAATGATTACTTTTTTCAACACTACAATGATGATTATTGATCATGTTTCCAATGTGTGGCTTTCCTAGATTCACACTAGTCAAGAAGTTTAGGTAAGTCTTGAAAGTAGCGGTAGTCTCCAAGGTGGCCCAGATTGGTCTTGTTTCTGTCCCGGTCATAGACCTTGACCTTGACCATGGGACATAAATCAAAGAGGGCTAGGATGGGGTGTAACTACAAAATCATCAAGATGCGAATCTAATGTGGGGTGAGATGTCCAATGTGGGACTCTAGTACAAGAATCCAAGATGGAATTATGGTGACATGACCAAATGGTCAAGATGAGACTCCAACCCTACACTAAATGTATATTTTTAACTTTATTTTTGTTATATATGTATTTAAATTTTCTTTTTATAAAAAATAAATTAATTGAATTTTTATGGGTACATATTGTACTATATGCTTACACAAAGGTTGTACAACCTCTCCAATATTTTTTTATTTCTAGAAGAGTTATGCTTAAATGCAACTCTTACTTACACAACCCATGCTTGCTACTAACCACAATATATGTATCTTTATTATTTCCCAAGAGATTTGAATGATGAAAGTATGGATTACCTCATACATTTTTTGAAGGAGAAAATAGGGATGGATCTAATGACCCAACAGTGCGGAATACATTCCCTTAACACTAATACAATAGAGGAGAAGAGAAAAAACAAGTTCTATAGCTCCTATAAACTACTTGAGATGAAAAAAAAAACATACAACATAAAAGAGATAATAGATTATAAACATTCATAGTTGACACAGGTATTTACGTGGGAAAACCTTTTCAAGTAAAAAACCCACCACACCAAGCAAAGACAATTGTATTACAGTAATTAACAATTACATACAATGTTCAGTCTTTTCTCACTGATCAGCTCACAGCAACCTCAGTTATCTTCCCTCACTATTACAATACTTCCTTGAAAAGTATACAATCAATTTCACTCTTACATCAACTTGCACTCATATGTACATATCTGTCAACCTCACACTGACTTTACAAGTCTTCATCACATTTACCCTCTCAACCAATCCCACGGCTTCAGGGTCATGCATTGAACTTCCAATATGCCATTGATCTTCACTGATTGCATTGAGCCACCCAGCAATAGCTTCACCACCCAAATCGAGTTCCTGTCATCAGCTAAAATTGGCCTGCAATTACTGCTTTTACCACATTGGCCTTTAGCCAATCAAGCTGCTATCAAACTGCCATGTGTCCACCAACTATTCGCTAATCTCATTTCATGCCGAGTCCAACTTGGTCAAACCTAGTCCAAGCTCATCTGAGCTCTCTAAGACTCTACCACTCCACTGTCGATCTGACTCTACCCATCTGAGGTAAAGTGATGAGCTCTTTCGAGCTCACCCATGCTTCCCCGCACTACCGTTGAGCTTGTCTTCACCCATCGCAGTATGGTAGTATGTGCCTTTGAGCTCTGCCTTATCTTTCCTGCGCTACCGCTGCTCCATCCGAGTCAACCCATGGTAATGCGGTGAGCTCGTCTGAGCTCACCCTTCGAATCCACCGAGCTTTGCCAAAGATACCCTGTGCTACCACCAAGTCCAACCGACCTATCTGCTGTGTGGTGGCATGGCCATCTTAGCTCACTCCTTGTCTGCACCACACTACCACTGCCCAATTGGAGTTGACCCACGGTGTGGTGGTAACCATCAAGCTAACCATTAGCGGTCAAACCGCGCTACTGTGGGAGCCGCCAAGCCAACCCGTAGTAGAGCAATAATTATCAAGGCGACCGCAGGTAGTCTCACCGTGGCCACTGTGTTGAGTGGACTCACCACCTACAAAATGGCAGTAACTACCAGGCCTGTCACCGTGGTACCACCAAGGCAATGTCAGATTGCCATGGTAAAGTGGTAAAGGGCAGAAGTGAAACATTTTTCACCAATTCCATAATGTTTGAGGCTCAAAACTAGAAGTTGAGACACAAATTTCTCAACAAGCTCCCACTTGGCGAAGAATTCCAGATTCCTCAAGACTTCGAACAATCACTAACAGTCATAGGCCCCAAGGCCCATCGATTCTACACACCATCTGAACTTCTTTGTGCTCATCAGCTTTGTCAAAGCATCTACAACATTCTTCAAAGTGTCGACCTTTTCAAGACAGACTCTTCCATCTTCCACCATGTCCCTCACGAAGTGAAACTGCACATCAATGTGCTTCATCTTGGCATGGAAATTCAACTTCTTTGCCAAAAAAATGGCACTCTGATTGTCATAGTAAATAGTGATCTACTCTGCATTAAAACCAATGTTTGAACATAAACATCTCATCCAAACAACCTCCTTGTAGGCGTGAGTTGCTACCATGTACTTTTCCTCTGTCATGGATAAAGCAACTACAGCCTGTCGCTTTCTCATCCAACTGATTGCTCCACAATTTAGCATGAATGTGTATCCACTGGTGGATTGCCTGATGTCAATGTCCCCTACCCAATCATAATCAACATATCCTTGAATGTTGAGTGTTCTTTGTGATGCAACCAAACTGTCATGGTAACACAAAGCATAATTTGAAGTCCCCTTCAAATACTTGAACACTCTCTTCATAGCATCCCAATGTGATCTTCCTGGATTTGCCATGAAATGGCTTAGAACTCCCACTACTTGGGAAATGTCTGGTCTTGTACAGACCATAACATACATCAAACTTCCAATAGCACTTGCATAGGGCACATTGGTCATGTCCTCCATCTCAGTAGCAGACTTTGGATAGTCTTCAATAGATAGCTTTGTTCCCTGCATGACTGGAACTACTAGCTGCTTGCAGTCAATCATACCAAACCTCTCCAGAACAGTGTTCACATACTTACTCTAACTTACCCAAAGCTTTCTGCTTGTTCTATTCCTGGTTATCTCCATTCCAAGAATGTACCTTGCTGCACCAAGATCTTTCATTTCAAACTTTGTAGACAATTGAGATTTAAAATCAAAAATCACAGTCTTGCTATTTCCTATGAATAACGTATCATCCACGTACAGTGTAATAACAAGCACATGATCATTTTCAGATTTATGATCAACACAATGATCAGATTTTGATCTTACAAATCCCATAGACAACACAAATGTGTCACATTTTTGGTACCACATTCTAGGAGACTGATTCAAACCATACAGAGATTTATTTAACTTACAAACCAGATTTTGTTTACCTTTCACAATGAAATGCTTAGGCTGCGACATATAAATTTCTTCTTCCAGCTCACCATGGAGAAACGGTTTCTTCAAATCCATCTATTCAATTTCAAAATCATACACAACTACCAATGACAACAAAAATCTGATAGATGTCAGCTTTGCTATAGGGGAAAAAATATCTCCATAATCAATTCCCTCAATTTGGGAAAATCCCTTTGCAACCAACCTTGCCTTATACTTCTCAACACTGCCATCAAGGCCTGTCTTCTTTTTGAATATCCACTTATAGCCAATAGGCTTTCGCCCTTTAGGCAGTGGTACCAAATCCCAGGTTTCATTCTTCTTCAATGAATCCATCTCTTCATTCATGGCTTCTAGCCAAGAATTCGAATTAGTCATGTTGATTGCTTCTTTTACAATCCTAGGCTCATCAATGCTAGTAATTAAGGCATGGGCACAGTTTGAATTTAACAATGAGAAACCATACCTTTCAGTTTTTTTTTTTCTCATGTAGATCTCCTTACAGGCTGAGGTTGTGGTTCTTCATCATCAGAACTTCCAAAGCTGCTTGAGCTCTCCTCAGTCTCAGGTACACCATGCAGCTCTTCCCTTTCTGGAGTTTGGGGAATATAAACTGCATCCTTCTTCTTGTCACTCTGATCTATCTCAAGTTTTTGATCACTTACTGAAGGTTTCAGCTCACAAAATATCACGCTTCTATTGTACATAACCTTCTCAGTAATAGGGTTCCAAAGCTTGTATCCCTTCACACCAACTCTATAGCCGATGAGAATACATTTGACAGCCTTGTTATCCAATTTATATCTCTTTTCATTTGGCACATAAACATATGTCTCATATCCAAAGAGACAGACATGCCTCAAAGAGGGCTTCTTACTAGACCAAGCTTCCAAAGGTTTCTTATCACCAAGAGCAGAGCAAGGATATCAATTTATTAGATAACATGTTGTATCCACAGCCTCAGTCCAGAACTTCTACTCCAAACCAGCACCACTCAACATGCTCTTTGCCTTTTCCATCAGCGTCTTGTTCAACTTTTTAGCAAATCCATTATGTTGTGGAGTGTAAGGCATTTTCTTATGCCTTTTAATTCCATGATCAGTGCAATACCTTTCAAAATCTGCAGAACAAAATTCACCACCATTGTCTATCCTCAAACATTTAATTTTCCTTCCAGTCTGATTCTCTACCAAAGATTTAAATTCTTTAAACCAACTGAACACTTCTAATTTAATTTTAAGAAATTATACAAATGCCCTTCTCGAACAATCATCAATGAAAGAAACATAATATCTAGACTTCGATAACGAAGGAACATTAACTAAACCAAACACATCTGAATGAACCTAATCCAGTATACCAGAAGATTTATGAGGACTAGAATAAAATGAAACACGATGTTGTTTTCCATAGATACAATGTTCGCAAAAATTAAACTCAAGGTTACAATCATCAAGCCCTTCTACAATATTTTTATTATTCAATGTTTTTAAACCTTTTTCACCTATGTGACTAGGTCTATGATGCCACAACATAGTCTTCTCAGCTGGGAGTTTTACCTCCAAATCATTTGCAGACAGAGAAGTGTCTTCATCTTTCTCTACAGGGACTGATTTACATGACTCTACAGAGGCATTGTTACATTGAAAAGGATGTACATCCAACTTATATAGAGTGCTAGTACAAACACCCTTAGCCAGCACCATTGCACCTCTAGCCATTTTACATCCTCTACTAGAGAAAGAAAGTTCTACACCAACATCATTTAACTTAATGATAGAAAGAATATTTTGAGGCAGACTTGGTATATGCAGTACGCCACCAACGCCTTTGACTCTCTTGTCAGGGAACTGAATTCTGACTCTTCCTCTACCAACTATCTCCAACGTTGAGTCACTTTCCAAGTACACCTTTCCACCATCATACTTCTTGTATTTAGAGAACCATTCTCTACTAGACGTCATGTGAAAGGATGCACCTAAGTCAACTAGCCAGACATCATCTGATGCCTGAGTTTTCAAGGTTGTTGCAATGAATGTGTATGCATCACTTTGAGAAGATTCATTGTCAGAAGCATTCTTCTTCTCCTCCTCCTTGCAATCCTTTCGTATATGACTAGGTTACACATAGTTCTAGCATCTCACCTTGAAATTTTTACCAGGAGACTTTGATCTCCCTGCAGATTTGGGTTTCGACTTCTTGTCCTTCTTCTTGCCTTTCTCCTTTGGTCTACCTCAAAAAATAAGAGCCTCTTTGGCCATCTCACAAGACTCCCTTCGTATTTCTTTAGATAGAAGTAAAGCAACCACATCATCCATCTTGAATGCAATGGTTGTACTTCCAATAGCCATCACCAGATGATCCCAACTGTTAGGTAATGAACACAAAAGGAGCATGCAACGATCCTCCTCCTTAGTCTTTACACCTACAGATGCCAGATGAGTAACACTCATGTTAAATGAGTTCAGATGGTCTGCAACAAATACACCTTCTTCCATTTTCAAGGAGTACAACTTCTTCCTCGGGAATAACTTATTTACCAGAGACTTTCCCTGATAAATATCACCAAGCTTCTTCCACAATGAAGCTACAAACTGCTCCTCATGGACGTTCAAGAGTACAGAATCATCTAGACTTAGTCTTATTAGACCTCTTGCTTTTCTATCAGCAAGATCCCAAGCCTCTTGTGTCGTACTTTGTGCCTTAGTTCCAGACACTGCTAACTAGAGGTCTCTATCCACTAGCAAGTCTTCCATTTTGAGTTTCCATAACTCAAATTTTCTCCCATTAAACTTTTCAATATCTACTCTACCTGATGTACTCGCCATCTCAAACAGAAACAAGTTTTAACAATGCAAGACTTCCACTGAAATAATATTAGCACAAAAAATTGAGCTTTCTCTCAAGGATAACACAACGGGCCAGGCTTTGATACCACTTGAAGGCGAAAACAGGGATGGATCTAATGACCCAACATTATGGAATACATTCTCTTAACACTAATACAATAGAGGAGAAGAGAAAAAATGAGTTCTATAGCTCCTACAAACTACTTGAGATGAAAAAAAAACATACAACATAAAAGAGATAACAAATTATAAGCATTCACAGTTGACACGGGTATTTACGTGGGAAAACCTTTTCAGGTAAAAAACCCACCACACCAAGCAAAGATAATTGTATTACAGTAATAAACAATTACATACAATGTTCAGTCTTTTCTCACTGATTAGCTCACAACAGCACTCAGTTATCTTCCCTCACTGTTACAATACTTCCTTGCAAAGTATACAATCAATTTCACTCTTACATCGACTTGCACTCATACGTACCTATCCGTCAACCTCACACTGACTTTACAAGTCTTCATCTCATTTACCCTCTCAACCAATCCCACGGCTTCAAGTTCATGCATCATTTTTCAGTACACCATCGATCTTCACTGATTGCATCGAGCCACCTAGCAATAACTTCACCACCCAAATCGGGTTCTTTACATCAGCTGAAATCGACCTGCAATTACTGCTTTTACCACATTGGCCTTTAGCCAATCAAGCTGTTGTCAAAATACTATGTGTCCACCAACTATTCACTCATCTCATTTGACTTTGAGTCCAACTCAATCAAATCTAGTCTGAGCTCATCTGATCTCTCTAAGACTCTACTGCTCCATCATCGAGCTAACTCTACCCATCCAAGGTAAAGCAGTGAGCTCTGCTGAGCTCACCCATGCTTCCCTTCGCTACTGTTGAGCTTCTCTTCACCCATTGCGATATGATGGTATGTGCCTCTGAGCATTGCCTTGTCTTTCCTGTGCTACCATTGTTGCATCTGAGTTGACCTACGGTAATGTGGTGAGCTCGTCCAAGCTCACCCTTCGACTCCACCGAGCTCTGCCAAAGATACCCCGCACTACTGCCGAGTCCAACCGTGCCATCCGTAGTATGGTGACATGACCATCTGACCTTCTCCTTGTTTGCACTACACTACCCCTACCCAGTTGGAGTTGACCGGTGGTGTGGCGGTAACCACTGAGCTAACCGTCATCGGTCAAACCATGCTACCATGGGGGCCGCCAGGCCAACCCGTGGTAGAGCGATAACTGCCAGGGCGACCGCAGGCGGTCTCACCATGGCCACTATGGTGAGTGGAACCACCACTCATGGTATGGTGGTAACTACCAAGCCTGTCACCGCGGTACCACCTAGGCAATGCCAGACTGCTGCGGTAAAGCGGTAAAGAGCAGAAGTGAAACATTTTTCGCCAAGTCCATAATGTCTAAGGCTCAAAACTGGAAGTTGAGACACAAATTTCTCAACATTTTTTCCTTTATTAATTTGAAGTGAACTTTCTACCTCATATTCACTCATTATTGAGTGAAATATAGTTCTTTCTTGCACAACCAAGTGGTTTTACCTTGAATAAAAAGCCAATAGATGAGATAAACTTGGGATTACATGATATTCCCATACACATTACAACAACTATCATCTCTTATGAAAATTAAGTATTATATCTAAGCATAATAAACCAATATTATACCATACCTTCCCATATTTTCCAAGTGGAACATATTTATTTCTTTTTCCATGCTTTAGGTGAATTTGGGGATGGATATTCCAACACTTGTCATCCTAGTATCCACAAATTTTACAATGGGAATAATAATTGTCAGTCTTACACATTCTCAAATTATTTTTCACTACCTTCCTTGATTGTTCATTTTTCCATCTCTTACCTTAATCTAGGTGAATGGATTAGCATTCTAACATCCATACCATGATATTTACACTCCTTATTGGTGGTTTTTATTTTACACACAAAAAGGAAACTAGATATTTTATCCTTAAACTAAGCATGGAACTTGTGATTTGAAATCTTGTGGGGATTCTTACACATGCTCAATTACCTCCTTAGCATTGCCTTGTGATGAAGTAGGTGGAGAGAAATATTTCCATTTATTCTTCTATTCTTTCTTCTCTTGAAGTGGAATTTTTCTCTACTCTTCTTACTTAAATTGTTGTTGTTTCTTTGGAGACATATTACAAGCTATACTATCACCATTTTGGTTTGTACTTTGAGTATCAAGCTATGTACTCTTTGTGTGCATTTCCACACCCACACTAGAGTCTAGATGATAATGCACTTGCAATATCGTTTTCATGTTGTATAGTTATGTAGCATTATTAGCCAAAATTTTCTCTTAAGCTACCCTTGATTTTTCTATAGTGAAAAGCCCTTTGATGTTTCTCCAACTTTCATTATTTCATAATTAATTTTTGCAAATGGTGGTCTTCTTTCTACCATAATGAGATGGTTTTGCATACTTTTTTTATAGTTTCTTCTTCTTCTTCTTCTTGAGAAAGAGATGCTCCATTTTCTTTGTTAATTCATCTTTCCCTTCTTGAATATTTGATAATAGTGCATACTTTTATTTCAAACAATCATTGTAATTATTCAATCCTCTCATTTAAATGGATAGTTTCTTCTCAAAGAGCTATATTTTCTTCCAAAACAACCTCATGAATTTATTAGAGATATTCAAACTTCTTCTTCAAGGATTTAGTCATGGTTGATTCCTTGCAAACTATATGCTTTAAAATTTATTAACAAATATAGTTATACACACAAATCTTATGTGTTACCAAAATACTCTACAAGTCCTAAAGAGTGTGTGGCTCTAATACCAATTGATCTATTAAATCTCTATACCCAAGCTTATAAAGTTTACAAAACCAATAATTTGTATTGTGCTACTTAATAACAATTAAATGATAACTATTAATGAATACTTTATTATTGTGTACTAATCATAAAATAAAGTTGAGCAATATACATGATATTTGAGTTGGGAAAACCCCAATTTGAGGTGAATAATCTAGTTGGTAGAGGCAACTACTCTTCAACCCAAGCATATTACTCTTTTTTTTTTTTTTTGATATAACACAATGATTGTTCTTCCTATGGAAGAAGAAGATATAATACACAATTTTTCTCTCTTCCTTAAATTTGAAATGGTAGGTATAAAATCCAATTGTTATCCATTAATGGAGAATAATGATACAACAAATGATTGTCCTTTTATATTATTTTTCCAAAAATCCTCCATTACAAAATGTATATTGAAACTAATGTATAACATGGTCTTTGGAACCTAAAATGAAGTTCTACAATCATAGGAGACCAAAAATGACTTATTTATTTTATATTCCAAATTTTTAGGTGTTTACAAGTCTAGTAATTTTCTTGCTCTATTTCTTCATAATTTTTTCTAAAACTATCCATGTATATAAAATCACTTTCTATTCAAATTTCTCCAATATATTCATGACTATTGAAATTCATTAATCACTTTGAAATATATTCAAATGAATATTTCCAACCACAATCCAATACATATGAACTCGGCATTCAAATCCTTAATTACAATCTTTATTTTAAATCAAAATAATATAACATAAAATTATAATGAATAATTAAGTCATTAATTAATAACGCATATTAAAGGGGTAGAGTAGTGATCTAAAACTATTTATTATGATTCATGAAATAACATACATTTACATTCCTAGGTGAAATATTACAACTAAATTTTATCATCACATGCACTACTATTGACACAATAATATTTTTCCTCTCAACATTTGGTAATCATTGTAATAACTACGTTTAAAGTATCTTCACGAGATCTAATAAAATATGTCATTCACATGTGTGATTCATGCTTGCTATTTTTAAATATTCATTTTAATTTAATAGTGAATCCTTAAATTGAATATAATGCCATACTTCTAATGAAATTGTTATAAGAAAATCAAATATAAATAAGTTAAGTTTTTAGATAAAATAATATGAGAAATTCAAATTTATTGATAATTTTTTAATTTAAAAAAATACTTTTAAATTTTGAGAAAGATTTGAATCATGTGTTTAAATATATATTATTTATGGGAAAATATTTTACATCTAATGATAGAATTGTTGGTTTTAATATTTATTGAAACATATAATTAATATGGTTAGTATTCAATTCATTATGCTTTCTATGATATTATCCTATCAATTTGTAATAAATAAATAATATTTATATATTTCTACAAGAGATATCTCATGATATAAATTAACTTCTAAATTGGTCAAAGACTTTAAAAAAAGTGTCTTGTAGAAAATAGTGTGTTATACGTTATATTGGAAATCCATACAAAATATATAATAAATAGAGATAATTTTTGTGAGATATTGTATTTGTGACTTTCTTTGTAATATGCAAAGTATAACATTATACTATTTATGCATTCTTAGTATTAAGAAAATGAATTAATGTTTTCTTAGCTTTGTTTTACCATCAACACAATCAAATGAGAATATAATTTATAGGAAAAAATTTAAAATCATATAAAAAAGCTTGTGTAAAACTGATGCAGGAGCATCTCAAGATTTGGACAATCTTGCATCACCTAAAAATATTTTATTTCATGCTCATTTGGTTTTGTAATTTTTTAGTCATTTTATAATTGTTTCTAGCTTATAGACTCCCACAAAGGTTCATATAATGCTCACTAAAAAAAATTTCTAGCCCAATTAGCATTCTTATTCATATTGAGTGTAAGATCAAGACCTCACAATGTACTAATAGTTCTAGATTTGTGGTAACAATTAAAAAATGAACTTACTAGTTGTAGACACCTAAAAATGTCTTAACACATTCTTCTAAACTCATCACTAATCACTTCATTCATCACTATTAATTAAATAATTTCTAATTATTTGATTAAACTAACCCATTTCCCACATTGATTAAATATTTTTTAATTATTTCATCATTTTCCTTCATCGCCTTTAATTAAATAATTTTTAATTACTTAATTAATTAATCAGTTTTCCTCATCCACTTTAATTAAATATTTTTTAATTATTTATTTAATTTCTAATTATTCTTCAATTTTCATAGTTAAATATTTTTTAACTATTTAAGTAGATCTTCCATTATTCTTCATCTCCCATAGTTAAATGATATTTAGTTATTTATTAGCCAATTATTCTTCCAAAATTAAATAAATTATTTTAATTTATTTAGTTTGCATATTTCTCTAAAAATAAATAAAATCATTATTTTATTTATTTCCTAATAATATTAAATCCTATATTTATTCTTCTAAATCCTAAATTTAGAGACCAAAGCTAAATTTAGTGACCATTGCTAAATTTACTTAGTTGACTAAACTCCAACCCTAGTTCACTCTCACTCACTTCACTTCATCTCTCCATGCAACCTCATACACGTTCCTCCTAATCTCTCATCAATCCTCATCCATTTATCTCATCTCACATCTCACACCATTCGTCTCATATTCTTGAAAGCTATAAATCATCTATCAATTGATAATTCAATCACTCCTCAAATCAAAAACCAAATTATACTCATTTTTCATCACACTTTTGCTTTACAAGGTTATGCTAAGGTTTTATGTGTAATCCACATATCATATTAAAAAGCATAATCTTGTACTTTACAATGGAGTAATGCTAGTCATTTTTGGTGGATATAAAGTAGATTAATAAATTTGATTTAAATTTTATTATTGTTTTCATATTGAATTATGCACACTCTCTATTGAGATTAGGACTTGTTGATCATTTGAATTGGATTTGTTTGATTTCCTATTATTTTGAGATTGTTTGATTATTGATTCCAACTTTCCTATTCACACTAGTCTTACAAATGTTTATAGATTGAACAACATTGAGTTTTAGAACATAAACCTTGATGCACATAGCATCCGCCCTACAAGTCATTCTAATCAATAACCTATAGCATGCTAAGGGTCTTTTTGAGGGTTTTTACCAAATTTTGAATATTTTGTTGAGAAAAATAATTTGAATTAGTCCTTGTAAGAGATTTGAATGAAGGATCATGAACCTTTGGTTGGTGATACTCTCTCCTTTACATGGATCCATATATTAAAGTGGGATCAAGGCTCTCTAACATTGTAATCAAAATTTTGCATGGAGGAGTATTACATTATCATAAGCCTACATATTTTTAAACTTTTTAATACATAAGGGTCAAGATATGTATTGGTGTAAGGTAATATGTGTGATCCTAATAAAATGTTGCTTCCTAAAGTGTGAGATGTTAGGTAAAACTAATAGTGCAATAAAAAGAAACAACAAGATAATAGGGCACCTCAATGATTAGCCTAAGAAAATGAACAATATGAAAGCAAAATGAACAAGTAAATTGTTGTTATACCTTCATGTTGTTGCTTCCTTGTTTGGCCCTTGATGTTGAAGTCTTGTGTGCTCCTTGGATGGCAATGGAATGAAGTGGATGCAAGATGAATTGATGCAATATGGATGCTAAAATAGATGAGAGATTGAATGGCAATTTTGCAAGAGTTTATTTGCAAAAGACTTGATCCTCTAAAATGAAGGAATTGAAGGGGTATTTATAGACCAAATTGAATTTTCTAGAGAATTCAACGGTTGGGATTGATCCAACAAAGATTAAGATGAAGGGCTATGGTGAGTTGAGGACTCACAAGCCCTCACATCTTGACATGTGGAAGGTGAGATGTCTTAGGGTGGAGTGATGTGGAAATGAGGTGGAAGAGAAGGACAAGAGGTGGAAGGGAAGTACATGAGGTGGATGAAGGACAAGTACCTTTGAGGTACCTTGGGGGATGAGAAGATTTCCTCAAAAAGGAACTTCTTGTCCCCAAATGAGGATGAAAGAGACTTTTGAGGAATTTTAGAATTCCTCAAAAATCTCCATGGGAAAAGGGGAAATGTGTGGGAAGAATAAATGTAAATTAAAAATTTACATTTAATGGAAGATTCATTGGATAAAAGGAGATCTCCAAAAAGCTGGAGATTTTTCACATGTGGGAGATGTGACAAGTCCAAGGTTCTAGAAGCCCTTGGCACATGTGAAGTGACAAGGCAAGGCTTCTAGAATCTTGCATGGGGATGGGAAAGACCTTGGAAGGACAAAAGTGAATTAAAAATTCACATGGGGAAGAGAGGATCCTTGGTTGAATAAATGTGAATTAAAAATTCACATGGGGAAGGGAGTCCATACCAAAAATGGTAAGTGGGAAGGTTGACCAGAAAAGGTAAGCCAAAAGTGGCTAATGATTCTGATTAAGGTTGTGCAAACACCTGATTAAGCTAATTAATGATGGATTAGAGGCAAGTGGGAGATTATGGAGGATGTGACACTTAATCAAGATTAAGTGGTGCACATCCTAATCATAGATTAATTAATTTAATCTAGATTAGAAGAGGGTTATGGAGAATGTGACAAGGAGAGAGAAAAAAAGAGAATTAAAAATTGATTTTAATTCAAATGGGTTAAATGACTAAATTAAATAATTTGTCATGTTTATTTAATTTAGAGAAGACAAGGGGGTACGGTAAAGTATTTAATTTATTTAATTAGATACTTGAGGAACCTTAGGCAGAAAATTAAATAATGATTAAATAAATTATTTAATCACTATTAATGAAATAGATGAATAAAGTAGACGATTTTGATCATATGAGAGTGATCAAATTTGGATGTCTACATTTTGCCCCTCTTCGAAGTGTCGTTAAAGTAACCGTGCTTCGAAGAAAAGAAAGTGCAGATGACTCTATAGAGGAAGTAATCGGGAATATGATGCCCCAGTGTGATAAAGAAGATCTGAGATGTCCAATTAGTTGGGAATGGATGAAAATGTCCAATTAGGGGTCATGGGTATTGGCTCAGTTATACCGAGATATGCACGTGATTTGCTATCGGGGAGTGCAGAGTTTGACACACTCGACGCTACTGCAGGTATGGGGATGGACACACATCGCGGTGATGAGGCCCTTAGTGATCAGGGGAGGGGATTTGGATGACAGAGAGCCAGTGGCGTGGTAGTACGGGGCAGCTAGGGGTTGTATCCTGCAGTATGAGACACAGGGAGAGGTGGAGCGGTGGAGGAGGGCATTTGATGATTTACAGAGAAAGGATATTATATGGCGGCCATATATGTTTCGGTAGTTTAGAGGATGGAGGACTGAGGAGGAGAGACAGCGAGGGTTCTTTCTGTGTAGATGTTACCTGATTAGGAGTCCTAGGTACATAGTGGAGCTACATCATCCCGACCAAGTGGGGCGACAGTTTGGACTGGTGCAGGACATTCCAGGAGCGCCTGTGATGTTTCGTTGGCTTACCCGGGAGGTACCTTGGGAGGCGGCATTGGTAGCGACAGATGTGAGGGCATCATGGATGATGGCAGGTGGGGTGCCCTATCCAGGGAGGTGGCAGGGTCCAGAGGATGCGGGAGTGACAGATCGGTATGGTCGATGGTTTCGCAACCATCGATGGGGTAGGGTGACACCAGAGATGCTGGTTGTGGGGGCCCTGGAGCGGGCACCAGGGGATGAGCAGGGGGAGGAGGCGGAGCAGGGTGGACAGGAAGAGGAGGGATAGGAGGATGAGAGATAGGATGATGAGGGATCTGAGAGTGGTGGTGTGGAGGGAGGTGTTGCTGGAGATCAGCCGGCGAGGAGGGGGAGGGTCAGGAGGAGGCCGAGGAGGAGGAGGCAGAGGGGGAGGAGGCCAAGGGGAGCTGTGGTAGAGGAGGGGGAGGCAGGAGGAGCTGATGGGGGGGAGGAGATAGAGGTGGTGAGATTGGAGAGTGAGCCAGAGGTGGAGATGCTACAGGTGGTGGAGGGGAGAGTTGCTCAGTGGGGGATTGGTGTTAGAGTACAACGGAGGCGGGTGCAGGTGAGGGTTGAGTAGGAGGAGGGGAGGGTCTCAAAGCTGTCGGTGGAGGGTAGAGCCAGAGATCCGCAGGATAGGGCAGAGAGGGTGGTGGATGGTAGAGGACAGCCTAGGGAGAGGCCTGAGAGCAGTCGTCAGGGGAGAGTCCAGCCAGTTGAGCAGGAGGGTAGGAGACTGATGAGGGTGGGGAGGAATGGACAGTCGCGGAGGATTCGATTGATGCGCCAGACAGAGCCAGTACAGGAGGAGAGAGAGGAAGAGGCGATGGACACAGGTGTACTAGTGATGGAGCCGTTAGCCATAGTACCAGCAGCCACAGTTGAGGATCCAGTGGTGTTACTGAGAGGGGCCTAGGTGAGGATATGAGTGCTAGAGGAGGAGGTGAGGAGGGCAGATACAGAGGTACAGAGGATACAGGATAGAGAGGGTACATTGTTTGATCATGTGGTGAGCCGACTCATGACAGATGTATTGGTTGCAGAGAGAGAGAGAGATGGAATGCGAGCAGAGAGGGAGAGAGCACAGGGGGAGCTGGCTCGGGTGACATGGGACCAAGACAGGCTAGAGGCAGCGATGACAGTTGCACAGATGTGGGGGCAGCCGGAGTCAGCAGGAGGGGGGGAGATGGAGACATTGAGACTGTAGGTGGTAGGATTTCAGGATGAGAGGACGACACTGCAGGAGAGGGCACATATGGCAGAGGCATCTACAGAGGAGATGAGGGTGAGGGCCGAGGCCATAGAGGTTAGATTGGAGACAGTGCAGCGGGAGAGAGAGAGTGCACAGGGACAGGTGCAGGCTCTACAGGGAGAGAGAGAGAGAGTTTACAGGGACAGATGTAGGCACTCTAGGGAGACAGAGACAGTTTATGGAGACAAGTCCAGATTCTGTAGTTTCAGAGAGACGCAGCAGTGGGTCGGGCAGAGAATGCTGAGAGGGATATAGCACAGATGCAGACATGTCGAGGGCCGAGTGATGAGACTATGTTAGAGACGATGCGTGCAGAGAGGGACAGATCTGCAGAGCAGATACGTTTATTGATAGCGGCACAGGAGGCATGGGAGCAGGAGCGACGGGCCATGAGTAGAGAGAGGGATAGGTACAGGCATGAGTGGAATGCCACTCGGTACCAGGCTGGGCAGAGAGATGACTATATGCAGGAGGCAGCGTATTGGAGGTGCATGTATGAGCAGGCAGTGCCACATCCGGTGCAGCGTACAACGCGGTATGTTAAGCAGACACCTCAGATGTCGGCACCATCACAGTCGTTAGGTACACGGACCAGAGGGTACAGTGATTTTCAACCGGCTCCCTCTCGGTTTGGGACTCCAGGGCGTGAGTCCCAGGGGACTCCGACACACAGGGGGCCAGTACCTGAGTCTCCTCAGAGGTCAGATGTGGGCAGCTCAGGACATGCAGAGGATAGATGACAGGATGCAAGTGTTTTTGACAGGTACCAGATGGTAGTGGAGTGTACCTTATTTTGAGCATGATATGGAGCTGTATATGTGATGACCATATTTTAGATATGGACAGTGTATTATTATGATGATGATATGTGATGGTTCCATTGATAGTATGTCACACTTTTTGGTGATGGATGGTATGCATATGGTATTTTATGTGATGTTCCTATGAGAGTATGTATGTTATGCACATGTATATGATGTTTTATGGGATGTTGATGTTTTACTTATGCATGTGTGATTGTGTTAACGAGGTGAGTAATGAATTGATGTGAATGCAAATGGATAAATGAATGGATGTATGAATGTTAATGAACGTAATGCAAATGGATGGATGAATGGATGTATGGATGTTAATGATCTTATGTTTGATGTAAACGGATAAATGAATGGATGTATGAATGTTAATGTATGAATGTGAATGAACTTAATGAATGTATGGATGTTAATGAACTTAATGAATTTAATGCAAATGGATAAATGAATGGAGGTAAATGGAACTTAATGAATTTAATGCAAATGGATAAATGAATGGAGGTAAATGGATGTAAATGAACTTAATGAATTTAATGCAAATGGATAAATGAATGGAGGTAAATGGATGTAAATGAACTTAATGAATTTAATGCAAATGGATAAATGAATGGAGGTAAATGGATGTAAATGAACTTAATGAATTTAATGCAAATGGATAAATGAATGGATGTAAATGGATAAATGGACCTAATGATCGTGGACATAAGTGTCAATGGGTAGATGGTAGGGGTAGGATGTGGGGGGTGCAGTACCTGTCAAAGACCATAAGGATCCAGAGAAGAAAAGTTAGTAAAAGTGAATGAGAGTTTGCACAACCAAAACCATAAGTCATAGACGTAGGGGCAATCATAGGATGGAGAGGGAATATGCAACATGAGATGAAATGCAACATGAATGCAATTTGCCATCTTTTAGAGCACTGATTTTTGCTATAGCATAAGACATCGGACGTCAGGGTATGCAAACCAAGACGAATTAATGTCAAATGCAGAAAACAATCACGACAAACAAGAAGGATATCCCAATGCCCCAAAGTCGTGATGACGTTGGTCGGGCTAGGCATTGGAATAACCACAAGCACAAAGAGATGCCCCCACATAACATGGGGTTCGAAAAGAATCCCAGTGGGTACCATGTGGGGTATCTCAGCAGACAAAAACAAAAGTCAAGAGATGTCCTTATGGTAACTAGGCAAAACACACCACAATATGAAGGATCATGGCGATCTTGACTAGTGATTATAGGGAGCTCAAATGATAAACAAAATCAAAAGGTACCAAAAGATGGTAATCAATTACAAGCGTCCTTTGCCATAAGATCCCAGGGATGGATGGAGTTGATGTGGTCTGTTAGGAAGGATGCATCCTGTTAAGATCGATGATGGATACTAAGCTAAAGTGACCTAGATGACGCAGGATAATTGTCATTGGATAGATTTCTTGATACGAGGAGACCTTGTTTGTGAAGAGTCAGCAACAATAAGGACATACCTGACAATGAGAGGACGAGACACAACCTAAAGACCTAGGGGCTCGAGGGTTGATCAAAGATCAACCTTGCCTACGTGAAAGCGCAGAGCCCTCGTAGTTCATGATAAAAGAGTGGAAAGGGGACTGATGGAAACCGATGGAAGACCAAGACAGACACAAGCCTCAGGGGCAAATCAAAAGATCAACCTTGCCTACGTGCAAGCGCAGGGGCAACGTAGTTTGGATATGACAAAATATCAAAGATGGATAAGATCGGAAAGCGGACCATGAGGATAGGTGATGAAGGACAAAATGCCTCGGGGGTTGATCCAAAGATTAGCCTTGCCTATGTGCAAGCACAGAGGCGTCGTAGTTCAAGTGGGGATGATGAGAAAAGCGGAAAGAGGGTGATGATGACAAAAGATGGGGGATGAAGACACGAAGAAGCCCCGGGGGCAGATCAAAAGATCAACCTTGCCTACGTGAAAGCGCAGGGGCAACGTAGTTCGAAAGGGGACGCAATGAGACCAAGAAGAGATGTCACAAGCTCAGATTAGGATAATAAGCTCAAGGTGTTGGATAGCGGATGATAGTCATCCAATGCTCAACCAAAATATACCAAGCGACAAGATGAGGCAAACAGATGGGAGGATATGGGGATTGAGGAATCGGTGGGCAAGCCATAGAGTAACCAGGATGCTCGATAGATAATGATTCAGCCCTATACAAGAGGCGCCTGTTGCCAGATTTTCACCAATCGAACGTATCCAAGGTGCCACGCAGGGGTGGTTTTCACCATAGGATGAATTATTTCTCTTTACTATTTTGGATTTTTGGATTTTTTAATTTTTTTGTATTTTTGACTTTTACCAGGAAGGATACCCTAGCTGATCTAAGTGTAGAACATCTTCAAATGCATGATGTTGATGGGTTCCTCCAAAGGCTCACCTTCAAGGGTGGAGATCCTGTAGACACCAGAACCATATTTGGAGGTGATGACATAAGGGCCCAACTAGTTTGCTTCAAACTTACCTTTCTTCTCTCGATCTTGTTGATTCCGCTGATTATCTTTTAGGACTAAATCACCAATCTCGAATTGGCGAGGGCAGACTTTCTTATTGTAGCTCCTTTTGAGTCGATGTTGATAAGCTTGTAGATGGGTATAAGCCTTGACTCTCTTTTCATCGAGCAATTCCAATTGTGCCAAGCGTGCCACCTGGGTGTCTTCATCAGTGATGAGATTCTTGAGGGAGATGCGGAGTGAAGGGATTTCAACTTCGATTGGCAAGATAGCCTCAGCGACATAGACAAGAGAATATGGAGTGGCTCCAATAGAGGTGCGGATGGATGTACAGTAGGCCCAAAGAGCAGGATGGATATGGAGGTGCCAATCGCAATCGGTGCTATTGACCATCTTCTTAATGATTTTGATCAATGTTTTATTTGTTGCTTCTGCTTGTCCATTACCTTGGGGGTAATAGGGAGTGGACCAACGATGTTGGATATGATATGTGTCACAAAGGGATTTCATGCACTTATTTTTGAAGGGTTTTCCGTTGTCGGTGATGATGGCTGAGGGGATACTATACCTGCAGAGAATATGATAGAGGATGAACTTAGAGATCTGAACACCAGTGATTTGAGTGAGTGGAATGGCTTCCACCCACTTGGTGAAGTATTCAGTGGCTGTGATGATAAAGGTGTGACCATCTGAAGATGGAAGGTAGATCTTGCCAATCAAGTCGAAACCCCATTGTGAAAATGTTCAAGGTGTCGTGATGGGTTGGAGATCTTGTGCTGGAGCGTGAATCAGATCTACGTGTTGTTGGCATGGAAGACACTTTTTGACATAGTCACAAGCATCATGTTCCATCGTGGGCCAGTAATATCCTGCTCTGAGAATCCATTTGGCTAGGGCCATACCATTAGAATGGGCCCCACAAATACCACTATGCACTTCTGTTAATGTTGTGCGAGCCTCAGTTTTGTCCAGACAACGGAGGAGAGTTCCATCATACCCACATCGATAAAGTGTATCACCAATAAGGGTATAACGAGTTGTGCGTTGGATGAATGATTTACGTTGGTTTTGTGTGAGGTCAGGCGGGAGGATGTTGTCATGGATGTAGGTGTAAATTTCATGGTACCATGGGGATTCAGGGCCTACAATAGCACACACCATGTCATTTTCAGGGATATCGTATGCTGGGATTAGGAGTTGCTCAACTAGGAACTAACAATTTGTGCAATCTTTCGGCATGTCGAGGAGAGAACCAATGGTAGCCATAGCATCTGCTGCCTTATTCTGGAGTCTCGGGATCTGTTCAAATTGGATGGTAGTGAAATATTTTTTGAAGTCATCCACCATGTGTTTGTAAGGCAACAACTTTTCATCTTTTGTCAGAAACTCATCGTTGACCTGTTTTATGACTAACTGGGAGTCACCAAAAACTTGCAAGTGGGTGATGTGCCATTGAACTGCAATTCTGAGGCCGGTGAGAAGGGCCTCATATTCAAAGATGTTGTTGGTGCAAGGAAAAGCCAGTCTGAATGATTTTGGTATGTAGTCGCCTTGGGGAGTGATAAGCAAGATTCTTGCCCCCGATCCATTATGGGTGTGTGATCCATCAAAGTACAATGTCCAGGTGGTGGTTTCTGAGACTGCAAATACTCCTTCATCTGGGAATTCAATTTCTATGGGATAAGCGTCCTCTAATGGGGCATCTGCCAACTGATCAGCTATTATTTGTCCTTTAATGGCTTTTCTATCCACATATTCTATATCAAACTCACTGAGAAGCATGATCCATTTAGCCATTCAACCAGTCAGGGCTGTCTTGGATAGTAGGTACTTGAGGGGGTCGACTTTGGATATTAATTTTATAGGATGGCTTAGCATATAGTGGCATAGCTTTTGTGTACTGAAAACTACAGCAAGACAGGCCTTTTCCATTGGTGAATAGTTGAGTTCATACCCGACCAGGGTGCGACTGATGTAATAGATTGCCCATTCCTTTGAAGATTCATCATGTTGTGCCAATAATTCCCCCAATGCTACTGACGTGGCTGATATGTACAACAGGAGGGGTTTGCCAGGGATAGGTGGCATCAAGATCGGCAGGTGGGCCAAATATCCTTTGAGCATGTCGAAACCCAACTGACACTGTTGAGTCCACTTGAAGCTGGTGTCTTTCTTGAGAAGGTGGGCGAAGGACTGACATTTATCTGCAAGTTGGGCTATAAAGCGGCGGATGGATTGTAGTTTCCCTTGGAGACTCCTTAATTGTTTCAAGTTTCTTGGAGGAGGCATATCCATGATAGCTTTCACCTTAGCTGGGTCAACCTCAATGCCTCTGCGGGACACTATGAAGCCCAAGAGTTTCCTTGATGTGACACCAAATACACACTTTTTTGGATTTAATCGAAGCTTGTATTGTTCTAAGCGTTCAAAGATCCATTTCAAAATGGTAGGGTGTTCTTCCCTGGTTCCAGATTTTGCCAGTAGGTCATCGACATAGTCTTCCATAATGATGTGAATGAGGTCATGGAATATAACTGTCATTGCCCGTTGATATGTTGCCCCTGCATTTTTGATACCAAAGGGCATGACATTATAACAAAACGTACCCCAAGGTGTTGTAAAAGCGGTTTTATGGTGATCGTCATGGGCAATCCGGATCTGATTATAGCCAGAGAAGCCATCCATGAGGGATAGCATCTCATGTCCCGCAGTAATGTCGACTAACATGTCGATGTTAGGCAAGGGGAAGTTGTCTTTTGGGCAAGCTTTGTTGAGATCCCGGAAATCTGTACAAATCCTGATGTCTCCATTGGGTTTAGCAACAGGTACAATATTAGAGATCCAATCAGAGTAGTTAATAGGCCTGATAAAACTAGCATCCAGTAACTTTTCCAGTTCTTTCTTAACCAATAATGCCACTTGTGGGTGCATTTTTCGGAGCTTCTACTTGACAGGTTTAGTTTCTGGATGGACATCCAAATGGTGGACAACAAGATTAGGATCCAAGCCAGGCATATCAGAGTAAGCCCATGCAAAGTTGATGATCCCTTCATGGAGAATTCGGACAATGGTGGTGTACTCTGCTTCAGATAAAGATTTAGCCACAGAGGTTATTCTTGGAATCTCTGTTGTCCCCAAGTTTACCTCTTGTGTTTCTTCAATGAGAATCAAAGATTGCTCGGATAGTCGTGTTCCTATAAGGGGAAGATGAACGTCCCCATCTTCCAGTGCCGTATCAAGGTTTTCACTGTCAGATACATCCTTTGTTTTTACTTTTTCATAGTCAAAAAGCGCCTCGGTGAGGTTTTCACTTGATGACCCATTCTTCTTTTGTTTCTTTTTGCTTTTGCGATTAGGGCGTTCATCTTCCCCCAATCCCATTAGATGTACATAGGTATCTTCTGAGGGAAAAGTGCTAACTGGTGTGCTATCTTGTAGGTCATGATCAATAAGCTCAGGATGTTTAAGGGATAAAGTTATGGTACAAACGGATAAGCATTCAAATATGGCGGGGAGGTCAATGTGATTCAAATCGTCATATGCGTGTATGATGGATTCCTCCTCCGGTATGTCTTCAAGGGAACTGTTGTCAACACTAACATTGTTAGAGGTGTTAGCGGATGCTGTAAGACCCTTCTGTTTGGTATCATAGCCCAAGCCCAAATTCCTTGGTCGGATGGTATTTGCTTCGATGGGCAGACATCTTCCTTGTTCCTCTGCACCAAGGCCTCTGCCTTGGTAATAGCAATTTTTGATAAATTTGGAGGCATGTGGATAGGCTTCATGAAAGTATTCAATAAGGGGCCATGGTGGTTCAGGCTCTTCCCGATAAACCCATTGACTGATATCATCATCCATTAGATCCTGGAGGGTTCCCAAATTATTGAATGTTGTGGACCCCACGTTCTTGGAAGTGAGGGTAAGCGTCTTTTCTTCTACTTTTGGCAATGGTAGAGTCGGTTGCCCATATGTGTGGGGAGAAGGTGGCATGGTTGCCACATTGAGTGCGGTGTGCATTTCGTATTCACCACATCCCTTATCTATGATCTGGACCTTGGTGATGGTGGAAGAAGGTGTGGATGATGGTGGAGATGATGTGTTCAGAGTATTGGTGGATGGGATAGGATCGAACGTCGGTGGTGCCCCCATTTCAACCCCCGGGTAGTAATGTGAATGTGGAAAAGAGGCCTCCAAGGCGCGACAATATTCAAAGGGTTGAGCGTCGGCTTGTATGGTGACTTCTATTCCTTGAAATGGGAATTTTAGGCATTGGTGATAAGTGGATGGTACGGCTTGCATAGAGTGAATCCATGGACGGCCAAGAAGGATGTTGTATGGGAGTTCAAGGTCCAGAACATGGCACATAGTGTATTGCACAATGGGGCCCACTTGTATAGGGAGGCAAATAATGCCTTCAAAATCTTGCTCTGCATTATCATAAGCTTTGATGGTGATCACTTGATTTCTTAGATCAGCTTGGGTGTATCCGACCTGTTGTATAAACTTTAACGTACATAGATTTAGGGCTGAACCATTATCTACTAATACCCTTTTTACTTTTTGACAATTGACGCCAACCTCGAGATGGAGGGGGCAGTTGTGGTTTGAATCGAGATGCGGCATGTCCTTTTGGCTAAAGGCTAGCTGATAGGTCGATGAAAGATTGCCTACCAATGCTTGAAATTGGGTAGGGTCAATATTATCAGGTACTTGTGTGTTTTGCAAAGCCTTAGTTAGGATATCTTGATGTATGGGAGATGACTTGAGCAAATCCAAAATGGATATTTGGGTTGTAGTTTTACCTAGATGATCTAAGATATTATACTGGGAATTGGTGGATGGTCGTTGGGTGGATGGAGATGCGGCTGGGATTGTGATGCGGTTTCGCCGAGTAGTAACAGCACATTGTGGATCTTTTCCCTTAACATGTATCATGGATACACGGGGTTCCACTTGTTCTACATATGAAACCACACCTTGATAATTGTATGGTACATTTTTGTAGTTGATATTATTGGTACTGTTCTCTAGCTGGTTGTTGTTGCTAGGTCCAGGATTTGAGTTGGACGTACTAGGACCCTGATTATGATTAGGAAAGGCATTTTGGTATATTTGTAATTGAGCATTGGATGAAGATGCTGTGTTAGCATCTACATGTATTTCACCTTGATCAATGAGACCTTGGATGTAGGTTTTTAAGCCTTGACATTTATCCAAGGTATGTCCCTTAATTTTGTGGAATTCGCAGTATTCATTGTCTTTAAACCAAGTAGGCTTGGGTTTAGACATATCGAGGGGTTTGGTGACAGGGTATGTTATGGGGTACTTGGCTTGAAGAAGCTTATTAAACACTGTGCTAAGGGGTTCCCCCAACTGAGTGAATTGTCGTTTATTCCCATCTTGGTTATTTTGATTAGCTTGTTGTCATGGTGCTCCTTGGAGAACGGATATGGCGTTTTGAATGGATGGTTGTTGCTGGGAAGGATATCTTTGTGTGGTGTTGGCCACTTGGACGTGTTTAGTGTCAGTGACACCATCATTGACGGCATTTTTGTTTCTATTCCAAAAATGAGGTTTATCCCCGAAGGACTTCTCTCTATCAGAATTGAAATGTTTGACCTGTCCTCTTGCAACAAGAGCTCGTTCTAAGATGGGGCCTTTCTCCACAAGTCCCGCAAAAGTAGTTATGCAATGGAGTTGGAAATTGTGCGCCATATCTGGGTGAGAGTTTTCGATAAACAATGTTACCATGTCTTTTTCTGTTGGTGGGGATTTCATCCTGCTAGCCAAGGCACGCCATCTTTGCAAGTAGCTTGCAAAGGTCTCTCCATCACGTTGTTTTTCTTTGAGGAGATCAAGTGTGTCAATGTCTTTCTCTAAGTTAAAAGAGAAGTGTGTGACAAACTGTTCAGATAGCTATGCGAAGGTCTTGATAGATCCCTTTTCCAGACCCATAAACTAGTTGAGGGCGACCCCTTGCAGACTTTTAGGGAAAAGTCGGATGAGGTAATTGTCATTGTGCATGACTTCTTGGCAATGAGCGTAAAACTCTTGAAGGTGAGCTCTAGGATCCTTGGTTCCTTTGTATTTGTCAAATTTGGGTATCTCGAAATGTTTAGGAAAAGAAATCAAGGAAATGGAGGGATCAAATGGATAAGGGCATATGTCCTCAAACTTGAAGGATTATTTTCTCGTTCCAGCTTGTAAGTCCTTTAATGCAGCTTTTACTTCTTCCAAGTCTTTGTTGACAGGAGTCAAAGTGGATTGAGTGTATGGATAATGTTGTGGGTATGATGGGGGTGGCCCTCCCATTGTTGGATCATAAAGGGGCTGATTCGGGTATGAATGTATTGGTTGATTGTAAGAAGGTTGATGGTGGGATGATTGGTTGTGTTGAGTGGGAGCCACTTGTTGTTGATAGTGAGACACAAGAGAGGGGGCCTGTTGTTGATAATGCGTGGTGGTAGGGCCTCTTTGTTGGTGTGATGATGTTTGTTGATAATAGGGAGTGTAAGGTGCCCCATGTTGGTGAGCTGGTTGTTGTTGAAAATAGGGTGGGTAGGATTGGTTTTGTTGTGCAATGGTGGTTTGTTGCATGGCATGTGGGTTTAACGTTTGTTGATGGGGATTGTGTTGAGGTTGTGTAGGGTTGGCGTAAGATGGCGCTTGGGTTCGTGTTTGGTTTTGCACATTCTGAAGAGGGTTTGTATGGGATGGAATAGTGTATGTGCTAGAGGGATGATAAAGGTATTTAGTGAGCGGGTTATGGTGTGTTTGCGTAGGGATGGGCACATGTTGTTGTGGAGGTTGTTGTTGTTGTTGATGAGGTGGATGAGGTAAGACTTGTTGTTGTTGAGGCGGGTGAGATGGGATGTATTGTTGTTGTTGAGATGGGTTAGGTGGGATGTGTTGTTGTTGTTGTGATGGGTTAGGTGGGATGTGTTGTTGTTGTTGTGATGGGTGTTGCACCACTTGATGTGGTGGTTGTGCGAGAACGGAAGAATGTTGCGGATGTTGTTGATGTAAGTGTTGAGATGAAGCTATTGTAGTAGCAACATATTGTGGTGGACTGGTGTGGGTTATTTGGAGGTTGTTGAAATGCAAGCGGTAGTGTGTTGGTAAGTGGAGGTGTGCCCCCAATATTAGAATATGGGGGAGGAGGCGGCGGAGCAGACGGGATGTATGATGGCATGCCATAGATGTGGGGGTCATTAGGATCGGGTGGTGGAATAGTAGATGTTGTGGTTGGAAGGCGAGGATATTCTTGGACTTGATGGATGATAGCATTTCCAAGTTCGGGGTGGTACCAATTTTTAGTGGGTCCACCCTCAGGAACATAGGAGCTTTCTGGAACATTTTGTGAGGTTTGCGGGACGACAAATGGGGGAAGGCCATATTGTGATGTATCGAAACCGGATGGTGGTTTGACTCCCTTCATGAGTAAGCTGGCAAGGATCTTATCCCCACGTTCGTTTAGGAGGCGATCCGTCATTTGTACATTGGCAGGATTACTGAGATATTCGTCCACAGTGACTTCAGGTTGATTGACCATGTTTTCGTCACTAGGCAGTGTGGTATTCTGGATGTCAGTGTTTGACTGGGATGAAATGCCATTATGGGGATCATGTGGAATGTTATTAGGATCTTGAGGGGCATTTGGTTGGGAACCTTGTGTTTGTTGATCTGCCATTTGCTTTTTTGTTTGTGAGCGGGTTTGAATGGGCATGAACGTGCAAAATGACCAAGTAGTTTCAAGATTCAACTTCTAGATGATGACTTAGACAATGATGATTGATGTTGGCTTGATGATGTATCACTATTGATGCTTGGATAATGATGTATCAACTTGATGAGATTGGATGATGATTGGATTTGATTTGGGTCAAGTGATGACGTATCACTTGACGATTGGATTTGATTTGGGTCAAGTGATGATGTATCACTTGATGATTGGATTTAATTTGGACCAAGTGATGATGTATCACTTGATAGTTGGATGATGATTGGATTTGGTGATTGGATTGGATTGGACCAAATGGTGATGTATCACTTGATAGTTGGATGATGATTGGATTTGGTGAATAGATGATGAAAGGGATCCTAAAACCTGATTTGGAGATCACCCTAGGTGACTTGCAACATTGGTTGATCGGATTAAATCAATGATTATGACGCCTAATCCACCTTGAGATGGAAGGGGATTGATTCGGGCCAATGATGTTGACTTACAACACAAATCCATTTTGAGATAGGAGCGGATTGATTAGGTTGAAGACAAAGATTGATTATGTAGGATAACGATCAATTTGACGCCTTGGTCAATTTGGGAGAATAACTCCTAAAACAAGGTTTTAATGGTGGACACAAAGGGGAGATATGTTGTTGAAGATGTTTAGGTCTTGTGATAAGGCGGATGTTCCAAATGGTGGAATGGTTAATGTGAATGTGGTAAATGGACATTTTTGGAGGGGTTAAATGGAGGTTTGGAATGATCAAATGGGTGTTTGAATTGGTCAAATGGAGGTTTCAGGGATTCAAATGGAGATTCAAAATGATCAAACGGGTGAAACTGTCTGTTCAGGGGGCGTATTCACACTTCTGTGAAAAATGGCTGAAACAAAGGGCAAGGTCGCCCCTCTGCGGAAAATGGCTGAAACAGAGGGCAAGGTCGCCCCTCTGCAGAAAATGGCTGAAATAGAGGGCAAGGTCGCCCCTCTGTGGAAAATGGCTGAAACAGAGGGCAAGGTTGCCCCTCTGCAGAAAATGGCTGAAAACAGAGGGCAAGGTCGCCCCTCTGCAGAAAATGGCTGAAAACAGAGGGCAAGCTCACCCCTCTATAGTGAAAACTTGAACTTGGTTTGTATAAGGGATTTTGGCAAGGACTTAAAATGGTTTAATGACAACTTCACTTACCAAAATTTACTGGTTTTTCACAAAAAGAAACTTTGGACAAGCACAATCCTATGATTAATGTTTTAACGGGTATGGCCGGCAAAGGTCTTACTCTAGGATGAACAAGGTTTCTAGGGAGTTCTCGATATACACTCGGTACATGAGGCACAACCGTGAACACCAGTCCATCACAAGCGTGAGTCGGGAGCCCCAGCGAGATACTGAAAGGCTCGGACCAACTCTTCACGTCTAGCTAGGTATCACCCTAGCTTCGACGTTCCGCCAATTACGACGTAACTGGATTGAGGTATAGCTTTGGCTCTCCCCCCTTTATATACCCTACCGGTACACGTGGTTGGGATCGTCCCTTGGGGTGATGAAATCCCCAAGTAGGTCCCGCTAAGAAGATGACACTAATTGTTTCCAACTACCTCCTTCGGATCCGCACAACGTGCAAAGGAGGAAGGTGAAAACAAACTAATGCCCCCTTAAGGTAAAATAAGTAAAATAGACACAACAAATAGCAAATATTACTTTCCCCTACTTATACTAAGTACCTAGATAAAGTAGCAAGGAAAGACTTTTAAAAATCAGAATAAGAAGGAAGGTCCTGCAAGGAAATGTTAGTTGTTTATCTTCTCCCTTCTTTGTGATGCGCAGCAAATCGGACTTCCCGAATGTGCTATTAAGGGCGGATTCGCCCCTCTACAGAAAATAGTCAGAAAACAGCCTAAAAGGGCAGGGTCACCCCTCTACAGAAAATAGTCAAAAATAGCCTAAAAGGGCAGGGTCGCCCGTCTGCAGAAAACAGTCAGAAATAGCCTAAAAGGGCAGGGTCGCCCCTCTGCAGAAAATAGCCAGAAACAGAGGGCAAGGTCGCCCCTCTGCGGCATCCGAGAGGGCAAGTTCGCCCCTCTGCGACCTGAATCTGCAAACAAGCAAACAACAAAAAACATGAAAGAAAGAGACCCCTAAGTGGGTCCCACTGGGCGTGCCAGAAATGTGATCCTAATAAAATTCTGCTTCCTAAAGTGTGAGATGTTAGGTAAAACTAATAGTGCAATAAAAAGAAACAACAAGATAATAGGGCACCTCAATGATTAGCCTAAGAAAATGAACAATATGAAAGCAAGATGAACAAGTAAATTGCTGTTATACCTTCATGTTGTTGCTTCCTTGGTTGGCCCTTGATGTTGAAGTCTTGTGTGCTCCTTGGATGGCAATGAAAATGAAGTGGATGCAAGATGAATTGATGCAATATGGATGCTAAAATAGATGAGAGATTGAATGGAAATTTTGCAAGAGTTTATTTGCAAAAGACTTGATCCCCTAAAATGAAGGAATTGAAGGGGTATTTATAGGCCAAATTGAATTCTCTAGAGAATTCAACGGTTGGGATTGATCCAACAAAGATCAAGATGAAGGGCTATGGTGAGTTGAGGACTCACAAGCCCTCACATCTTGACATGTGGAAGGTGAGATGTCCTAGGGTGGAGTGATGTGGAAATGAGGTGGAAGAGAAGGACAAGAGGTGGAAGGGAAGGACATGAGGTGGATGAAGGACAAGTACCTTTGAGGTACCTTCCTGGAAGGAATCCCCAAATGAGGATGAAAGAATTTGAGGAAAAATTCCTCAAAAATCTCCATGGGAAAAGGGGAAATGTGTGGGAAGAATAAATGTAAATTAAAAATTTACATTTAATGGAAGATTCATTGGATAAAAGGAGATCTCCAAAAAGCTGGAGATTTGTCACATGTGGGAGATGTGACAAGTCCAAGGTTCTAGAAGCCCTTGGCACATGTGAAGTGACAAGGCAAGGCTTCTAGAATCTTGCATGGGGATGGGAAAGACCTTGGAAGGACAAAAGTGAATTAAAAATTCACATGGGGAAGAGAGGATCCTTGGTTGAATAAATGTGAATTAAAAATTCACATGGGGAAGGGAGTCCATACCAAAAATGGTAAGTGGGAAGGTTGACCAGAAAAGGTAAGCCAAAAGTGGCTAATGATTCTGATTAAGGTTGTGCAAACACCTGATTAAGCTAATTAATGATGGATTAGAGGCAAGTGGGAGATTATGGAGGATGTGACACTTAATCAAGATTAAGTGGTGCACATCCTAATCATAGATTAATTAATTTAATCTAGATTAGAAGAGGGTTATGGAGAATGTGACAAGGAGAGAGAAAAAAAGAGAATTAAAAATTGATTTTAATTCAAATGGATTAAATGACTAAATTAAATAATTTGTCATGTTTATTTAATTTAGAGAAGACAAGGGGGTAAGGTAAAGTATTTAATTTATTTAATTAGATACTTTAGGAACCTTAGGCAGAAAATTAAATAATGATTAAATAAATTATTTAATCACTATTAATGAAATAGATGAATAAAGTAGACGATTTTGATCATATGAGAGTGATCAAATTTGGATGTCTACATTTTCCCCTCTTCGAAGTGCCGTTAAAGTAACCGTGCTTCGAAGAAAAGAAAGTGCAGATGACTCTATAGAGGAAGTAATCAGGAATATGATGCCCCAGCGTGATAAAGAAGATCTGAGATGTCCAATTAGTGGGGAATGGATGAAAATGTCCAATTAGGGGTCATGCGTATTGGCTCAGTTATACCGAGATATGCACGTGATTTGCTATCGGGGAGTGCAGAGTTTGACACACCGGACGCTACTGCAGGTATGGGGATGGACACACATTGCGGTGACGAGGCCCTTACCACTAATTCCTACCAACATATAATTTGTCAGAGTTACAAGGATTTTCATTAAGCTTATAATGTTTACATATTTCAACCCTATCTTCAACATGTGCCATCTTATAAAAGTATACATATATAAAAAGATAATACCTACAAATGTGAATGCTAAATAGATTAACTACACTTATAATTACATTTTACTCATTGCATTCTACTCTCACCTAGAAAGATCTTACATTTTGACATATTAACATACTCTAAACTCCCTTCCTACACAATACAAATGCCCAATATAACCCTCAAGCTTATTATGAGCCATGCATGTAAAATTGCAAACATGCACTATAAACTTACCATCCCTCAAAAGCCTGTGTTCTTATAAATTCAATGGATTCTTTACATATTTCATTAAAGGTTATGGTTTGTGTACTTATAAATTCAATAGGTTATTTACATATTTCATTAAAGGTTATGGTCTCTGTAGGCATATCTGCAAGGAATAAAGTGACTTCATACCTTGGCTTCCCCTATAAGTCTAAAGTGGTCAAATGTATAAAAGAATGTGCATGCACTTATGCAAAAACTTTTAAAATATTGATTTTACCTTGCTTTTTGCAAACCGACGTGGCATTAAATTGGTGGAGAAGTCTTTCTTATATATGCAACCAAGATGCATGCAAAATTAGTGTAAAAGTTATCAAGGTCAACTTGTGCTCCTTAATACTATGTATACATACCATTTTTTTAAGGTTTGCACATTCTACTTGTCCTCGCCCCCGCCCCCCCCCCCCCGTTTCTCTATGAAACATAATGCATAGTGAATATAAAGCTCCTACAAACATAAAAACAGAGCATAAACAATGCAATCTAATTGTTTTTCACAATATTTTCTTGGAAAAAATTGTTTATTTATATTTTGAAAACTTTTGAGCAAATGTGATTACCGAGGTATGAACTTTCGAAAAAATACAAAGAAATATAGGAATCTTATGATGTTACCATTACAATTGCCTTGTCAACCAGAGAAGTATACAAAACATAGGAATGTACACAAAGACAAATATATACAAGATTGCACATAAAGTCGACATTTGTCAAAGCCACACAATAGAGACATAGTGGTATATATGTGTGTGCAAAATGTGAAAGCAAAGACTTGACATGACAACTGTTCAACAAATATATTAAAATGTGAAAGCATAGATAATGTATTAAATATTTTACCAAATACATTGTAAAAATAGTCTCAGGATGCAATGATTGTAGGATAAATACAAAATGAATTTGTTGGAAAGTCTTGGAAACAAGTTATCTACATCTATCAAAATATAAGGGATAAAGGAGCTTTGTCACAAGTTAAAATATTAATAAGGAACTTGGATTGTTTGGAAAAATGTGTCAAACAATTATAGCTAGTGGAAATAGGATTTACACTTTCAATCTATCTTTCAATTTAGATGGAATTAAATAATTAACAAATAATATACTACATTTTCTCTAACTCTTTGATAAGGGATATGTCTATTCCCCCTAAAAAATGCATGCGTAGAATATGACATATTTAAAAAACATTAAAAAAATGCATGTTTTAATACATATCAGCATATGTAAGGACCCATCAAGATGAAAGCAGAAGGAAGCAGAAGTGACAAGAGGTGGCAATGACAAAAAATGATAGAAAATTTCAAGAATCGGGTACTACGGGAACGAGGGAGACTAGACCACATGACCTCTTGTCTACAATAGAATGCTTTAGCCAATCAAACTAGGCCCTCCAATCCATATTATAATAGTATATCATTCTATTATATTATTATATATTTATTATTGTATTTATGTTTATTATGTATGTTTGCAATGTAATTAAATTTGTATTATTATTTTATATTATTATTATTTTATATTTTTATTATATTATATTATAAAACATTGTATTATTTTATATTTATTATTTTGTGAATTAATTTGACATTATTTTATAATTAATGTTATATTAAATTATAAATTATATTTTAATTTTAGAATATTATAATTTTTAAATAAAAATATTGTTATTCTATTATATTATAATATTATTCTATTATAATATAATATTATATTATTATTTTATTATATTATAATATCATATTTTTCTATTATATTATATTATTCTATTATGTTATAATAGTATATTATTTTATTAAATTATTAAAGTATTATTATGATATTAAAATTATTGTGTTATTATATGTATTATTATTATTATAAATAATATTATATTTTTCATTGATTCGTAAGGGTAGCAGTAGTTGCATAGTATATTAATAAAAAAAGAGTGATACAATTATTGGCCTTCATGGCTCTATTGTTGTTATAGTTGGCTAATACTGCAAACTGAGCATACATTCTAGTTGCATAACAAAAAATAGATTAAACCACACACAACCCCTACTAAAGAGAGATGATTCAAATTGATCTTGTACTTGTGGAGGACATAAGGGGGACCTCCTCCCCAAAGAGATCAAGCATGAAGATACTAAGTGTTGACACCACTTTTAGAGTGGGAACGAAGGTGCATGTTAAGCGATGTAGGTTCCTTTTTCTTTCTCACCATTGTCCAATTTTTATTATCGTTCCTAGCCTCTAGGACCACAATCATAGAAGAGGAGCTAAACATTGAAGAATGCAGATCTTTGATTGGCACTTCTGGAGGTTTTGAATGTGGTATCAAGGCTTGGTTGGACTTGGATACCTTTGTGATTGAAACTTTATTTCTTATGTCCTAAGTAGAAAAATCATGATTGGAAGCAATGGGGACTTGGGAGAAATTTGGGTTGCTTTTATCAGAAGTCTGCAACCCTGGAGGGGATACTTTATAACCATATGCTTATGGAGTATAATTCTAGGAAATGGGATATTTTTTCACAAAGTAATGATTAACAAAGACATCTTTCCACCATGTGGATGGGCCCATCTACTTGTGTTTGGAGCATTGAGTAGAAATATGATCAGTATAGAAACACCTCTAACAACGAAAAAGTTAGTCCCTCATAGTCAAGAATTTGGGTTCAGCTACATTTGGATAATTTTAAATAAATATCAACTGGGAGGTTTTTGCAAGTATCTACATCTACTAGGATGTGAGAAAATTGGTATGAAGGAAATTAGAGGAGCCGTCATCAACAACCAAAAACTTCCCCAACTTATTGCCAATTGCTTCAAAGCAAGATTTTAACTAGAATTGCATAGGGAGATGTGAGAGACACATCCATATAGGTGTAGCAAAGAAGGATTCAGAGGTAGGGTTGAAGTTTGTGTGTCGTGGTTTCAGCATCAACAGGTGATGCTCCCAACTCTAGTGATGGTTGCAAAGAATAGCATTTTGATCATGAACCTCATAAAAAACTACAATAAAAAAACCATGAGTGCAAGGGTAAATTTGGCCATCACCTTTCAAAATGGGGCTACAGGCATCTAAGATCCATTTATGTAGATCCACAAGTCAAGGCTAGAACTTAAAAAATCTATGTTGGGATTAAGTTGTCTCAACCTTAGAGTCATATCATTTAATTTTATTATTAGGTGTATTTATTTATTTCCTAATGTTTATTTTCCTACAATATATATAGTCGCTTTGTGGGACCCACCGGTGTTGTGGCATCCTACATGGAAAGTCACATGTAAATGTTGTAGGCTAATTTGGTGGAGGTAGGCCTCCACTTTGGAGGACCTATATATTTAGCTAATTTGATGGAATTTTTCATAATTTTCTAGGTTATGGAAACAGTTGAGGATGATGTGTCTTTAAGGAGACCCTTAGATGAGGAAATTGCAAGGTTGACTGTAGCCTTGGCAGTGCACGCAAGAGGCTCTTACCACCTGAGAAATAGAATGATAGGTGGAGATCAAGGGTAAGGTTGGTAGCCTTTTTATCAAGGAGTTTTTATCAATAGGGATTGCACTTGAGTGCAAAGCCGAAAGGCTCAACAATCTCGTGAAACATGGGAATACTTTCAGGTTGTGGGTACCCTATGTTGAAAGTAGACCTTCAGATTATAGGCTGGCTTCCTTTATGATTTTCTAACGATTAATAATAACCTAGATGGAAAAGGTAAGAAAGTATTGAAATGAATGCGTAAACTAAAATCTAAACTAGGTGATGCACATAAATGACGATAAAGCATGCAATTTGATTCATAGTAACTCTTCAATGATCCTATTCACACAAATAAATCTGAACAGTTCAACTACATAAATGATTTATACAAAGTCCTGACTGAATTACCTTCTTTGAAGGAAAACAATGTTTTCACAGCTAAAATGGTAAAATAATCCACATGCATAATGTATAACCTATGAAATCAAACTAAACTGTGTACATACACCTATGAGTGAGATAGAAAAATAGAGGTTTTATGACTCAAACATAATAAAAATCTTATCAAATCAATCATATAGTATGACACCTGAAACTCTGAAGGAAAATACTTGGTATTATTGAAGGTAAAAGGAAAACTTTGCAAATTAACAAACTTGAGTAACTTGTGGGCATGTGCAGGATCATGATGGGCCAAAAAGTGGCGATATGAAAAAAGTAGCATTGTGCACTTGCCAAAAAATGCAAAAATCCTAAGTTGACCTTTTTTTGGGGTTGGGTGTCAGTACATTGCTCCATAGCAATGCCCAAGCCTAAGTTTTACAAATCGGAAATCCGATTTTTAAAGTAAAAAAAATTGGATATCTGATTTGAATCGGATATTTGATTTGGGGTCGGGCAATATAAATAAAAAGAAGGTAATTTCTTATTCATGTTAACACTTTCAAATGTTGAATGACTCAAACAGTGACAGTGGGCACGAATCCGATATCCGTTTTTAGCTGATATCTTATTTTGAAGGTATGTATTTGGTTGTTTTTTTCTTTTAATCAATTTTTGTTTCAGTTTTGTATAATTTTAACTAGTTTTTAACATATTTTTATTAAAAATTAGGGTGTTTTACAATTTTTTATTAAAAACTAGGGTTTTTTACAATAATTTCATTTATATTGTGTAATTTCATTTAGATTAATTAGTTTTGAACTTCAATCAAGTATTATGGTTGAGAAAAAAAACCCACAAATGCCAAACCCTCCACCACCTCTACGCCCACCAATTGAAGAGTTAATTGGTGAAAAATTGGAGCAATTGAGGAGCATTTGTGATGTTTATAAGACAATCCCTCAATTAAGGAAGATGACAAACACATTGAGAGAAATAATTAAAAATATAGAAACCCTCTCCACCCAACATAATGCATTTCTTTCGTGGTGAGAAAGCATGAGGGAATATTACTCTTGTGGATTGTCTTACTAAGATGTGAAAGATCTCAGAATAACAAAAGCCCAAATAGCCTCTTTATTTGTTAACCCCCGTACCAATCTGCTAGTTAATGTTAATAAACTAAAACTTTCTATAAAATGGTGCACGAATAAGGACATTGCAGATAAATTTTGGGATCGTTGGTGCATGGTTTTTGATAAACCACCCAACAACAATAGTAATGTACCATTTTACTTTATTAAAAAATTATACGTTGAGTTTGTGTTAGGGCATCATGTCAATTACTTGGACATTAAACCCTTCCAGGTCGTAGGTGGAGGTATGCCCCAGGATAGACCAAGGGCAGTTAGAGTAGTCCAGGGCCCATATGTTCCCCCTCCTCCCCTTCCTTAGCCACCTCCAGTACATCATCCAGATATTATCAAGGATGCAACCACACAGACTATTTAGGCTATTCACTATTTGAGTGATCTTTTAATTTCCCATACTACTATAGTAGCTCAGCCACATTTTGGTGATGTTGGCAATGGATCAAGTGTTGTTCCATCATCCTCCTCAAGTCCACATATCTATGTGCCACATACTTGCACTATGTGCCACTAGATATGCTTGGGTCCTCTTGTACAACCCGTTGAGCATCCCTTGGAAACATTTGATTATGACCTCCATGATGTGGACGTTATAGAAGATCAGACGCAAGAGATTGGAGAAAACCCTATAGAATCCTCTACTGCTAGAGAGGAGGACGTTGGAATAGTTAAATAGGTAAGATTTAAGTTGTAAATTCATAACTTGCATTTGTTTTTAAATAAATATTAATAAGAGATAGTATCAAGTACTAATATTTATTTACATGGTCTATTTAGCAGTTGATGTCTGAGGAGGAGCTTACACAGGTTACTGAGAGCACCCTCAAGGCCATTTCATTTGGCCTCAACATGCATGTGGTATATATTTTTGCACTCACTCGTTTACATTTTTTTATTATATACTTGTTTGTCATTTGAAATGTCATTAATAAAATTATATATATTAACTTATATGTTTATCTTATTTTCCTCTTGTAGGAAACACCTAGAGCGAGCAAGGTGCAGCACTCTCCAAAATTTGGAGGCACAATGGTAGATAAGGGAAAGGTAATTGAACTCAAATTCGATTGAATTAAGTTTTTTAAGATCTTGTATAGTGATTATACATACATCAACATAGATTGGTAGTTTCATATACTTATCATTTTTATATGTGTAGGCGGTTATGAGCTACACATCCTTGTTGACAAGTGTGACAACGCCTAAAGGAGTAGGTGTTGGAACACTTGAAGGAGTAGGTGTTGAAACACCTCAAGGAGGAGTTGTCGAAACACCTGAAGGAGATAAAGAAAAAGAGATGCCTAAAGAGGTATGTGAACTTATTTTATTTTGTGTTTGGTAAATATGTTCCTATTATTGACAATTGTATGCTAACTTGTATCAATTTTATGCGTTTGTTCACATATATAGATTGGCATTGCAAAAGTTGATATGGCTGGTTCTTTGAGAGGGGTGTATTCTAACACTTCTAATGGTTTGAAGAGACGTATATATGAGGTAATCAAGATTTCAATTTTAGATTTCAATTATAATTCAATGTATATTAATTTTGATGTTAATTATTCGATTTTAAATTATATAATATAGCTAATCTCAATTATGGTTTGAATTTCTCTTGTGTAGTTTCCTTTAGAGCCAAAGAGTGCTTCAAAGAGGCTCCATTTTGATGATCCACCAGTAGTTTAGGATGAGATGGACATTTTGGCATGTATATTTTGAATAGATATTGAGATGCTCCATTTTGATGATCCACCAGTAGTTTAGGATGAGATGGACATTTTGGCATGTATGTTTTCAAAAGATATAGAGATGGCATATGCCACATTTTGTAAAACTTTGTTTGAGTTGGCATTGATGCCAATTTTGTATATGGACATACACTTGATTATTGGATAATTTGATATATAGAAGCTGAGAATCAAAATAATTTGTTCCTCATGTGCATGTTTAAACTGTTCAAAAATTTAATCTTGAGCAATGGTTAAATATCAATGTACAATAGCATAAAAAATAATGGTTATATTATATAGTTCACAATAAAAAATAATGACTAATGGTTAAATTATATCATATATTGCCTAGTTATATTATGGTTATATTATATAGTTTAAACGACTTTGAAGACAAGAACAATGGTAAAGTTTAACATTTTAACTTTAAAGTTTAAATACACTCTAATGGATTGAATTCAGTGGGAAGCACGGTTAACCTCACCAAAAACTTGGTTTGAAGCATTTTCATTTGTTTTTGTGCATTTGAGAGGCAATTTACTAAGGGTCGGTCTGTATACCCTGTTTAAGGGTTTTGAGTGCATCTAAAATGGCATATTAATCCTTCCACACATTGTATGCATTTTTAACTTGGTGGATAGGCTTAGTTAGGGTTAATAAACATGTTTGCATTGTTTCATGTACAAGGGAATTCAGGATCATGATTTTGACGGCACCCTAGATGGCATTTTGGGTGTTCTTACATGAAAAGGAGAGGATAGAGGGGGTAAATGTGAGAAATATTTGAGGGAAATCACTTTTTATGTCCTTTTAAGTTTTTTAAGGGTTGTTCAAAGGTGTTGGATGCATTGGAATGGTATGGTGAAGTCTACAAGTAGGTTTTTCTATAAACCCTTGCCTAAATTGAGCAATTTGAGGGTTTTATTGAATAGGGTCTTAGAGGGCAAGTTCGTGAAGATAAGTTGGAAAATTTGTGGTTTTGTCACTTGGTTAGTGCTTCCCCATTGAGTTTTGGGGTTTTTGAAGTGATTCAAGGGTGGTTTCTTTGGAAATTAGGCCTATTTGGCTAGGTTGAGCAGTGTAGTTTGAATGGTTTGTGGAGGTCGTTCCAAAAGAGTCATATGTGGGGTTGATGTATGTTGTAGAAGTATTTAATGGGTGCCTATAATTATGGTCACTTGTAGAGTTTATTAATTAAAATTGAGAGTTAAGTTGGGAAAATTGGTTCTACAGACCTACAAGGGTGTCTACGTGAGAAAGGGAAAATAAGCCAAGATTGAGTTTGTAAGTAGAACGTTGATTTGTAACCTTTTGAGTTGATAAAGTGAGGGGTTTTTCAACCTAGGTTGCTATCAAAAACACTCACCAACACTCCAAAACTCAAAACCCTCACTTTTGACAAGTTTCAAGGAGGGTTTATTGAAAACCTCACCTCCAAAAATTTCCTCATTGTTTCAATGCTTCTAACACCTTCAAATATGTCTTCCCTTGCTTAATTAACTCTTACAAAGTGCTGCCCTAGTGTAAGAAAGATTAAGACCTTTCACATGGACTTTAAGAGGCATCTAACAAGATTAAGATTAGGACTTCCAACAACTTCAAATATGTCTGCAGAGATTAGGACCTTTCACATGGACTTTAAGAGGCATCTAACAAGATTAAGATGCTCTTACAAATTCAACTTATCCCCAAAACACACCCTCAAGGCTTGTAGCCTCAAAACACAAATTTTGAAGATTTATTTTGGAGAAGGCCATATAGAGACCTACAAAACATCATCAAACCTATTATCTTACTAGCAACAAGTACCTTTGTACCTATTGTACTTATAGAACCTTCATGCTTTGTAACATTCTTCCCAACCAATGGACACACAATGGACCCTATCATGACATTAGCATACTGGAATTTACTACCAACTCAGTCTTGAAACATGTGTCAACCTTCACACCTGCTGTTAGATTATTTTTAGACTTCAAACTAACCATCTCACTTGATACCATATTTTCAATAGACATTGCCTTTGAAGGAAGGTTGAGTGCATTCTTTGAAGTTGCTTGTTTAAGATTGTAGTTAAGGGTTTGGGGGTTAGAATGTATTAAGAGGCCATTCCACCTATTGTTCATGTTGTGATTCAGTGGAATGGGCCTGGTTAAAATAATATTAGGTGTAGGAATAGATATCTAGTTGTGGCAAAGACATTTGGTGGAGATTTTCATGCTGCCTCTGTGGAAAAAAACATGAATTTAGGCCTAGGAGGCATAGCTTGAAGTAGCAGATTAAAGAAATAGTTTTGAAGAAGGTTAGAACCTAGTTGTTTCAATGTTATCAAGTGGATTTTTTTATGATAGACTTGGTCTACAAAGGTAGGGTAGGTCATTTGGATGTTTGGGCTTGAAGCCCTAGTTGAACAAAGAGTGAAAATGGGTGAAATTGAGAGGTTTTAAGAAGGAAATGTGTGAGAACTTTGGGGGCAGCATAATTTCAAGGTGAATTAAATTTTTACAGGGTGAAATAAAAAATTTTGAAAATATTTTGAAGTTGAATGAGGTCTAGAGATGGGTTTTTCAATAAAACCCTGCTTATTTGGTGAAAAATGAGGGTTTCATGAAAGAGGATCTTAGCAAGTCAGATTTGACTCAATGGATGAAGACTTTTTGGTTTTGGAGGTATTTTGAGGATTGTCTAATGGTATTGACTAGATAGAAAGATTGAAGGAGATTTTCTTTGTTAAAGTGGGCTAATTGGAGCCCATTTTCCAGCGTTCAAGGTCAGTTTGATGGTATCGTTCCAAAGTAAGTACATGTGATTATGTAATTTATTTCTTGGGTGTAATAAGGTCATTCATGACCATTTGGATTCATTTTTGAGTCATTTTGAAGTGATTTGGGGTCATTTGTCAAAAAATGTAAAAAGTTGTCAAGTAGCTAAAATGTTGTCAAGCAACTTTTGCAAGAAAGTACAAAAATAAAGTTTTATTAACAAATTGTTTAAAAAGTGGTTGTAAATAGTTGGGACACATCTGATTGGGTATTTTTATGCTATGCATGCTCCTCTTATGCACTGAAACACGTGGAATCACTTTGAGCTACATTCAACCGACAAAATCCCTTAAGAGTCCAAAGTGTAAAATGGCTGCAAACTTTAGCATGATTTTATTTGGACATCATGATGCTTAGAAACTTCTCATCTGACACTATGGGATCATGTTGGGACCCTTTACAATAACCTCTCTCATTTTTTGCTATCTCAAAAGAATTTTCCTGTGGTGGCAAATTCTCGCTTGGGGGAAAAGTTGTCAAATGCAAGTAGTAAAAAGTTGCAAAGTGGTGCAACTTTCATTCTACAACTTGTGTGAACAAAAAAACTATTCTAACACATCTAGGTGGGTACATTTATACTAGGCATGGTCCTCTTTCACACTGAAACATGCGGAATCGTTTTGAGCTACATTCAACCAACAGATTCCCTTAAGAGTTCAAAGTGCAAAATGGCTACAAACTTCAACATGCTCCTATTTGGACACTAGGACACTTATAAACTTCTTGTCTAACCCTATGGGATCGTGTTGGGTCCCTCTACAATAAACTCTCTCGGGTTTTTCTATCTTAGAGGCATTTTCCTGTGGTGGCGAATTCTCGTTTGGGGAAAAAGTTGTCAAATGCAAGTAGTTGAAAGTTGCAAAGTGGTGCAACTTTCATTCTGCAACTCATGTGACCAAACAGACTATTTTGATGCATCTGATTGGGTACATTTACGCTAGACATGGTCCTATTTTGCATCGAAACACATAGAATCACTCTGAGCTACATTCAATTGATAGATTCCCCTAAGAGTCTAGTGTGCAAAATAGATACAAAATTTAGCATGCTCATATTTGGACACCATGATGCTTAGAAACTTCTAGTCTGACCCTATGGGATCGCATTGGGCCCCTTTACAATAATCTCTCTTGTTTTTTTCTATCTCGGAGGCATTTTCTTATGGTGGTGAATTCTCACTTGGGAAAAAGTTGTCAAATGCAAGTAGTTGAAAGTTTTAAAGTGGTGCAACTTTCATTTTGCAACTCGTGTGACCAAACAGATTGTTCTGACGCATCTGTGTGGGTACTTTTATGCTAGGCATGGTCCTCTTTTGCACCGAAACATGCAGAATCACTCTGAGCTACATTCAACCGACCAATTCGCTTAAGAGTCCAAAGTGCAAAATGGCTGCAAACTTCAGCATGCTCATATTTAGACACCGTGACACTTAGAAAATTCTTGTCTAACCCTATGGGATCACTTTGGCCCCCTCTACAATAACCTCTCTCAATTTTTTCTATCTCAGAGGTGTTTTCTTGTAGTGGTGAATTCTCACTTGGGGAAAAAGTTGTCAAATGCAAGTAGTTGAAAGTTGTAAAGTGGTACAACTTTCATTCTGCAACTCGTGTGACCAAATAGACTACTCCGACATGTCTGGGTGGGTACGATTATACTAGGCATGGTCCTCTTTTGCACTGAAACATGCGGAATCGCTTCGAGCTACATTCAATCGACAGATTCCCTTAAGAGTCCAAAGTGCAAAATGGCTGCAAAGTTCAACATGCTCGTATTTGGACACCGTGATGCTTATAAACTTATCATCTAACCCTATGGGATCATGTTGGGTGCCTCTATAATAACCTCTCTCATTTTTCTCTATCTCACAGGTGTTTTCTTGTGGTGGAGAATTCTCGCTTGGGGAAAAAGTTGTCAAATACAAGCATTTGAAAGTTGCAAAGTGGTGCAACTTTTGTTCTGCAACTCGTGTGACCAAAAAAATTGTTCTAATGTGTCTGAGTGGGTATGTTTATGGTAGGAATCATCCTCTTTTGTACCGAAACACGCGAAATCACTCCGAGCTACATTCAACCGGTAAAATCCCTTAAGAGTCTAAAGCGCAAAATGGCTGCAAACTTCAGCATACTCGTATTCAGACACCATGATGCTTAGAAACTTCTTGTCTAACCCAATGGGATTTTTTTGGTCCCCTCTACAATAACCTCTCTCAGTTTTTGCTATCTCAAAGGCATTTTCTCGTGGTGGTGAATTCTCTCTTGGAGAAAAAGTTATCAAATGCAAGTAGTTGAGTGTGTAAAAATGAATTTTTAGCCATTTCACCCATTGTATCCTACTATAACTCAGTGGAATGGCATAATTATGGGTAGGTTACATATGTGTATGGTTTCTAGAGCAGGGGAGGTGAGTTGAAATCAGGCTTTTTCACTGTTTTAGAACCCTAATTGGGCACTTTTACAAAGGACCTATGCCTTAAACTTTCCTTTTCACCCAAATTTTGATTGGGAAGCACTCACCAGCAAACATAACCCCAAATTCCACAATTATTTTGTGGATACACATTTCCCAAAGCACCGTACCATGAAATCCTCATTTCTTGCACTTTACATGGGGGGTTTATTGAAAAACAACCTTCTAGGGCATATCTAACCCAACCAATGCCTCCAACACTTCATAAAATACCTACAAAAACTCAAAAGATCAAGAGATCTCTGTTGCCCCCAATAATTCTATCATTTTCTCACTCAAACCATCCAATTTCACCCAAAAATGCACTATTTTCCACCTAGGGCATCATGCCAAACCAACCAAAAAGACATTCCCTACACACAAAACTCATTATTCAAGATGACTCCAAACCACCCCTAATACATGTAAAATAAGATTCAATATGCATCATAAGGGAGATTCAAGAATGGCAGTAGCAAAATAAGATTTTTTTTAATCAATAAATCATAAGGCTATACAATGATATATATTGATAAAAGTATACAATATATCCAAAAATTCCATACATGCTTAGTACAAAGGACTCATATGGACAAAATGTCATGTATATATCGATAGTACAAAACATATTTCCCTCTAGGGGAAGGAAATAGATCCCATGTTGCCTTTGAAATTCGACTGGATGGAGTGATTGTTGGTTCTCTTGTCTTTCAAACAAGCTCGCTAGTCCTCCTCTTTTCACTCTGGACATTGAAAATACAATTTACCATAGTAGAAAAATGTGTCAGTAATAAGACTAAATGAAAACAGATTGAAGAGAATTATCTGTTTGGATTATAGATAGAAAAAGTGCAAAAAGATGCATATGGAACTAAAAGCTTTGAAAATGTTATATCCATATCAGAGCATTACCTTAATTTCAGCTTCCTAAATAGTTATATCAGAGCATTACCTTAATTTTAGCTTCTTCAACTGTATCCAAAAGTTGCAAATTCAAAACCATGTTTCCAAAACTTACAAATTCAAAATTTCATGCTAGTCCTCCTCTCTTCACTCTAGACATTGAAAATATAGTTTACCATAGTAGCAGAATGTGTCAATAATAAGACTAAATGAAAACAAATTGAAGAGAATTCTTTGTTTGGATTATAGATAGAAAAAGTGCAAAAAGATGCATATGGAACTAAAAGCTTTGAAAATATTGTAACCATATCAGAGCATTACCTTAATTTCAGCTTCTTCAACTATATCCTAACTATCCCATCAGCCAACCAATTACTTTTTTCAAGTATTAAATAAAGAACACTAATGAATTTAAGCATAATTAACCTAAGCATTATACCTTCCATTCTTGAATATGCTATTCAAGTGTGCTTGAAGGGTCATCCCTTTGCTTAAGAGTATCAAATATTGCTCCATGATCAACATTACTAAGTGTCCATAGTTGTTTTGTCTTTGGTTTGACATGATGCTTCAACAACTTAACATTTGTTGCTATAAAAAAGTGCGAATACATGACAATGGTTTTGTGTTTCTCGTAGTCTTCAAATGCAGGTATGCCATTCTTTCTAATCATGTATGTTCATAAAAAAATTCCTACAACCACAACTGAACCTATAGGATACATGAATCCATCATCATCTTCCATCAGTTGTGTTAGCTTATGCTTTACCTGCACACATCGATCCAACCAATAGTCTGATCTCTCTTCATTCCCCTGCAGTGTGTAATGCCCCTTCGTTTTGCTTTCTAGACTAGACAATGTGTCTTTGTTTTGCTTTGATTGGTTTTATGGATATGATGATACTTTATTATACTTTATCATGTATGTGTGATTTGATCGCTATTTATAGAGCAACATTGACTTTGTGTGATGTGATGTATCTTATTTTATGCTTATTTGACATGTTTTAATTAGTGAAATAATGATGGTTATTATAACATATTTATTGCACATGAGTTATTTGAGTATTATGGAACTGTCAATTTATGATGAATGTATTGGTGAAGGAGACGGGATCGCATCACTCGCTTGCGAGCACCCTACGATTCTATGATTTCCTCTTCACGGTGTGTATTTTATGTTTATATATATGTTCTTTGTTATCTCATTTACAGGTTTGCAGGTACATGACATCGACTCCGTCTGGTTTCATAGGTTTGAGCATGCCAACCCAATGATTAAGTTGAACAAGAGATAGTAGCTAAGTAACATGTGTTAGGTCTACACCTTAGCCACACTGTGTCGTCAGTCGTTGTTTGTCGTGTCTTCGTTTGCCTTGTTTATTACTATAATTCTACAAGATTTATGTTATGAAAATAAATATTTAAATTATGCATTAAATAAGTTGGTTTTTATTTAATTAATTTTAGACATTTTGATAGAAGCTTTTTATTTAAATTAATTAATTAAATTTAATTTATTTAGTAAATTAAATTTAATCCATGGGGTTAAATTTATTTATTAAGTAATTAAAATTGATTAATTAAATTATTTATTAAGAAAGTTGTTACAGGGAATTAGATATAATTTGGAATTAAATTTGAATGTGAATTTACTAAATTATATTTGTGAAATTAAATGTGATTGATTAAGATATTTGTTAATTGTCAGCATGTGAGAGTTAATCAATTGAGAGGTTGTTAAAAAATTAATTCCCAGAGAGAATTTGGGCTTTGGGTGAAGAAGTGGAAAGCTTATTCACAAAAAAATTTAGGATATTTTTGGGGGAGGAATGAAAATTGGGAAGACACAGAAGATTTTTGGGTTCTGTTGTTAAAAATTTAAAAGGATTATTTTGGAAAAGGAAGGGAATTGTGAACAAGTTTCATGCTTAGATTGTTTGGGATAGTTTGATGTGGTATTGCATACATTAATGTGCTTGGTAAATTGTGATTGTTGGGAAGAAGTTGTTAAAGCTTTGGAAGAGGTTCGGCATCAAAATACTTCAACACTTTAGAAACTTCTTGAAACAGGTTTCATTCTTGTGTTATAGTTTTGTTTAAAATTTCAATTGGAATTGTATTACCATAGAAAATTGTTGTGCTAAATCTATAATTGAAAGTTTAATTTTTTTTAGAAAAGAGGAAATTTAAAGCTTCTCTGATTGTCGTGAAGAAACCTAAGAAATTTTAGTTACATTGAAAACCAAAGAATAAGATTTGAGAAATTTAAGGAATTATTAGATTTAAACAATGAAATAAAACTGGAAGAAAACAAATTTAGATTTAGAGAAAATTTAATATTTAAATCTGTTAGAAATTATTAAAAACCTCTGTAGGAAAAATTGTGAAACTTCTATATTTGTAAATTTTTCCATGGAAAAACCCAGAAGAAAATAAAATAAGATTTAGAAATTTGATTGGAAATTTCTGTGTCTAAAATTATTGAAAACTTCTGTAAAAATTGGGCTTTGGAAATCCTCTCTAAAATTATGGAAATTGCACAATTTTCTCTGTCCAAATACTTTCAAAAACGTCTTCTCAATTTTATCATTTTATTGTTCAAACTTATTTTTAATATATATATAAATGTAAGTTTATATATATTTATATATATATAATTATAAAATATATATCTTATATATGTATATATACTGTTTTACTTTAAATAAAATTTTATTGACATAAAGTTGATCGTCGTACAGCGATATTAATATTTTGTTGGAGGCGAGATTGTTTAAGTTCATGTGTGGAAGCGAATTTTAATTTGCTGGGTTTTATTTGTTAAGTATGTGGGGCTGGGGAGGATCTACCTCCCCACAGCCGCCCCCATATGGGAGCGGTTGTGTGGAGGGAGACCCCCTCCACACCTTCCCTCACCCATTTTCATGGGAGCATGGGGAGTGGTGAAGGTACAGTCGCGCCCCCTCTCCCTTATTTTTATGCATTGAAACTTAATTTATACGGGCTATGGTGCGAACAGTATATGAATGATTTCGGGTTTTTTTTTTAAATATACTTTTTAATATATATGATATATATTGTTGGGGTTTCAATATATATATATATATATATATGTGGTATTTAGATATTGCATATTATTTTAATATGTTTAATTTGGATTAAAATAATTTATTTATTTTGTAAAATATTTTAATATATATTTTAATGTGTATATTGGTTATATATATAATTAAATATATAAATGTATATGATATGTATATATAGCAAGAATATATGCATTAAGATGTATATTTAATGTTTTTGAATAATTACTTGCATGTCATGAAATATTAAAGAATGAGTAATTATTAAGAAAAAATGGACATTATATTTAGTTGGGAAATTCAAGGAAATTATTAACAGAGAAGTTATGTTGCTTTTAAAAGTAATCAAGGGATTTGATTTATTTATTAAAATTAGTTTTTTCCCTTTTTTGTAATCGAAGAGACAATTAATTATTTTAATCAATATTCTATTAAGGCAATTATTATCTTTGTTGTGAAATCATTTTGAAAAGGAAATGGATCTAGAATATCCAAAAGTAGTTTATTTCAATTGCCTTCTATGATTATTTCCTTTGTGTTCTTGTTTTGGGAAATAGGTTAATTGTGTCTTTAATATGTAAGTCTTCCAAAAGGACCTAGAGGATGGGGTTGCCGATTTGTGATGTCAACCATTTGTATTTCCCTTGGGTAGTGCATGGTGCTTTGTTAGTAATTTACCCGATTTCCATGAATGGGAATGATTTGTGCCTCCTTTGGAAGGAGTGGATTATGTGAATTGTTGCATCCAATATTTGGAGTGAGTTTCATTATATGTTGCCTCCTAAAGTTGGAGTGGTTGTGTTAACTAGTATGTATGCACTATGTACCCTTGGTGATTGGTTTGTATGTGTGTTGTCAAATAGAAGAGTGGCTTTCGTTAGGGGCCAGAGCCCGTAAGAGGTAAGACTAGGTAACCTTCAGGAGTAGTTTAATCAAGTGATAACTAAAACAACGTATTTAGAAGATTAGGTAGTACTTCACACTAATCAAGATAAGTTCTAGCCTCACTCATAAATGCAAGTGCTCATTTAGGCTTGAGATGAGTGAGAAGGCCTGGAATGGCAAGGTCATCTATCTTGTCTTTATGAGAGGTATTTGATTCTGCATTAGTAAGTATGAGGCCCGGGTGTTGGTTGAAGTCTCCAAGATATATGGGGCCTATGAAGATCCACAGTGGATAACTTATTATGAACTATGCAATGACACTTTGTCTAGGACAACAATTGGTACGTGATTTTATGATTATAGTTTTCTTAACATACTTGATCTATTTTATATCTGGAAGCAATGTGACCCATGTTAGAGTTGTACTTGTGGTTGTGTTGTACATGTGATTGGTTGTGTCAGTATGAGTCAACCTGTGATTAGAGTTTGTAGGATTTATCATGTTATTTTTTTACTATCTCCTAGCATGGGGGGTGGGTCTTCAGGTACCACCTGGTTGGGTGGAACATGCACCATACACCATTGGGTCCCCCTTCGATCTTTAGTTCATGATGGCAAGGTATCCAGTTGGGAGAGCTCGCAGTTTCCTGTATTTAATTCAAGAAATGTATTTATTTTAGTTTGACTCATGTTATTTTACCCCTCTTTTGATTTTGTGGTGGTTATTTGTATAATGTAACACATTTGTATTATTGCCTCATTTGGGGAATGAGAGATGTAACCTTATGATTAAGTTAATGAATATGGATATTTATTATATCTCTTTATGTTATGATGTAACTTTATTATGTATGGAATATATGGATACTTGTAATTAAATATCATTGAGGTTAGATGATGTATGTTTGGGTTTTTAAGTAATCCCAATCTTGTAGCCTTAGAGGTTGTTGTCAATTAGTAAGTGGACATGTATGATAATTACACTTTAAATAAATAAAAAATTGGTGCACTTAAGTAGTTAATTGCAACTTCCTTTAGGGTTACGTGGCGGGGCATTACACAGTCCAACAACTGCAAAACATGTCCTGGTTGTAGTAGATTTGAAAGATGGTCGTAATCAACTGAACTTTCCATTGTGTCATTTGTCATGGATATTGTTTGAGATAAAGAAGTTAGATATTGTGGAACCCATGTATCCAAGCACTCACTTCACTTGCATTGATCCCACTCGCACTGAATGCAACTCTAACAAAAACAAGCCAACTCTCATGTCCAAATGGTCCATGTGCTTGCATCTGAGCTTTGAAATGAATGCATCTTTGAAAAATCTTTGATTGTATGACAATCCAATCTTCCTCCCACTATGCCCTCTTCAACCAACCAAAAGAATCTGTGCACTGTTGAATCAAGTGTCCCTCCCTATGACAATGTTGAACTGCACCAATCAACAATAGAATGTGCATCACTGAATTTTTCTCCTAAAATATTCAATTGCTCATTAACTAGAGCTCTCTTTACACGTGCACCTGCTCCATCATGCTCCCCTTTCCCATGCCCAGCTTCAAAAAACTCCAAATATGAGGTACACCCTTCTCTACATGCATTCTACTCAATCAATAAAACATACAAGCATTATTGAATTGACTTGTGCAGTTATCTAACCAAATGAGATGTCGTTCCATTGTTATATCATGCTCGTGCAAGAACTCAATAAAATTCTCGAAACAATGTTGGACATACTCAAACGAGTGAGATCTATCATCACCCATATAAAAATTATACTCTCTTATTATCTTTTGATCCTCTTTCGTACTATCAAGTTCATGTCTATATGTTATGTGGACAAAAATATAAATCTGAATGGAATTGTAATACTGAGATTATACCTCAATTTGTGGTTTCAATGTGTAGTTTTCTGCAAAATCAACCACTGATATAATAGTGCCAATCAGAAAAGAGTCCTTACATATCCTGAATTGTTGATCCAGCCACTGAGACCTATGGCTATGCCTTGCATACTTGTAGAAAAGATTGTTCTTAAAATCTGAAATAAAATCAACAATACTGCATTCTTTTGTAACCGACTCGCATCTAGAACCTTCACCTCCACTATACAGAGTATATTTGACTATCTCATATATCTTTTTCTCAACAATATTATTTCCAAATTCATGTTTGGAACCCTCATGAAAACATTGGAAAAAATTTGACAAGCCACCACATTGTGAGCACTTCGCATTTAAACAATTATTTCTATAGAAAAAGAAACCATCATCTCTAGAACATAAAAATAGATCTATCAATTCCCTTGATTATTTCAGAAGATGCATTGCACCACACTCCTACAACATTTCATTAGTATGCAAAGTAGAATGGATATAGCATAATAGTTCATGGTACATTGAAAACTCCACATGGTATTTGCAACAAGTATTATAAATTTTAAGAGGCACACAATAAAATGGCTTCAAACCTTCAAAAGTCCTTTGTGAGATTTCCATATTTGGATGTGTTTCAATAAAAAAATTGAACATTGTTTGTCTTGATTCCAAGAAATGTTTAGGTGGTCTTGATTGCCAATTCTTAACTTTAAAACATCCTTTGCATTGGGTGATACTCTAGAGTTATCATGCCAAAATTGTTAAATTACCTGCTTTACATTATCAATTAGCTTCTTATCAACACATGGAAGCCTCCCGACAAAATCCCATGTATCGTTTTGAAAAGGATCATCTATTCTTTCTCTTCTTGCAAGCGCTCTATCCAAAGTTTTACGATTTATGTCAAAATCAATACAAATTTGTCTCATAAAGCAAGTCTTTTTCAATTGATGGCTTACTAGGGTAGTTGTAATGACTCTCTGAGCAGCTCTCTTATCTTTTTCCTTGTTATTTTTTCCAATAGACTTGAAAGCATTAAAAATATTTTTGACAATAATAGATTTTTTTCAGTCTTCTTGTTCACACAAATATTCAATTTGGCTGGCAAAGGTCTCATCTTTTGTATCTTTAGCAATTATAAAAAAAGTTGGCATTGCTCGGTCAATGTCTTATTGCTAAAATATTGGTTGAAAAGTTGTGTAGCCCACAACCGAACAGTTCGTGTTGACCTCTTTCCTTCAAAATTGTTTATAATGTTCTCATCAATTTGAAGTAACCATTTAGGGGTTCTTAAAGGTCTTGAATTTGGAATATGTCTTTCTTCATTTCCCATGTAATCTGGTGAAACGTAATTTACACTTGGTACAATATTATGTTCAACATCTTCAATTCCAACATTTTCAGCTTGAACATTTTCAATATCAATTTCAATATTATGTTCAACATCTTCAATTCCAACATTTTCAGCTTGAATATTTTCAATATCAATTTCAATAGTTTCATTCCCAATTTCAATATTATGTTAAAAATCTTGAATTCCAAAATTTTCAATATCAATTTCAATAATTTCATTCCCAATTTCAATATCATGGTGAACATCTTCAATTCCAACATTTTCACCTCGAACATATTCAATTTCCTCTTCACTTGAAAGACCAAAGAGCTTAGGTTCACCAATATTTGACATACCTTATCTTCTCTTCCTATGAATTTCTCTATCTCTTTGTATGTATGCTTCAATTTGTTCTTTTGTAAGCTTTATCTTACGTTTTTGCTTCCGACGATTGTTGCTCCCCATTATACCTCCAAGAAGATACTAAAAAAATGATTGCTTACGAAAAATTTGAATAGAAGATGCCCAAAAAGTTGATCTTTATCTCTTCTTGTCTAAAATCACATTTTTATTGCCTACAAAACATGCAAACATAATGTAGGGTCCATTGGGATGCCCAAAACGGCCCACTTAAGGTTTTTCTATGGCCCACAAATCCGATATCAGATAAAATCTTATGTTTGATTTGAAAAACATTAAAAAATGTATAGTAATGGTAATATTTTGGTGCCACAAATCGGATATCTGATTTGTCATGTAGATAGACCCAAGAGTAATTAGGAGGTGGAGGGTGGACAAGAGATAGAGAGGGAGAGAGAGAGAATTAGGAGGGGGAAGGAGAGGGGAAGGGGAGAGAGAGAGAGAGGGAGAGGGAGAGGGGAGGAGGGGAAGAAGGGGAGAGAGAGAGAGAGAGAGAGAGAGAGAGAGATAGGAGGGGTAAGGGAGAGGGGAAGAGGGGAAGAAGGAGATAGAGAGAGAGTATTAGGAGAGAGAAGGGAGAGGGGAAGAGGGGAATAAGGGGATAGAGAGAGAGAGAGAGAATTAGGGGGAAGAAGGGAGAGGGAGGAGGGGAATAAGGGGAGAGAGAGGGAGAGAATTAGGAGGGGAGAGAGAGAGAGAGAGAATTAGGAGGGAGGAGGAAGAGGGGAGGAGGGGAAGAAGGGGAAAGAGAGGGAGAGAGAATTAGGAGGGGGAGGGGAAGGGGAAGAAGGAGGGAGAGAGAGAGACGGGGGGGAATAAGTTGAGAGAGAGGGAGAGATAAAGAGAGAGAATTTAGGAGGGGTAAGAGAGAGGGGAAGAGGGGAAGGAGATAGAGAGAGAGAGAGAGACTATTAGAAGGGAGAAGGGAGAGGGGAATAGGGAAAGAATGGGATAGAGAGAGAGAATTAGGAGGAAGAAGGGAGAGGGGAGGAGGGGAAGAAGGGGAGAGGAGGGAGAGAATTAGTAGGAGAGAGAGAGAGAAGGAAAGAGATTATCATAAATTATATCATAAATTATATTATATATTATATTATAAACTATATTGTATATTCTCAACTAGATATATTAAAATAAACTATAAACTATTTATTGCATTTTTTAAATTATATATTAAAAACTATATTACATTTATAAAATAAAAATTATATTAAATCATATATAAAATTTATATAAAATCATATATTAAAATTAATTTATAATTCAAATTGGATATCTGATTTGGACCAGATATTCGATATGTTTGACACAAACCCTACTACCTAGGGAATAGGCTCGGGTTTGCTTCAGAATTTGGCTAGGACATGCCAATCCTAAGAAGTCAACACAAAAAGTGTGTTTAACAACTTACCTTGCTTTTCTAGACTTCGTCCATGTGGCTGATGACTTTTTTTTACCCTAAATTGAAGAAACGAAAAGGGTTTTTAAAGGAGATTCTCAGCTTTCCACCAATATAAATTATACTTTACTTTGAATTTAATAAATAATTATTATTCATTTTCTATTTGAATTACAACTAAAGTCCTTATTGATAGGCTGATTGAAAAACATCTATAGCTTTCAAAAGGTAGCACATTTTTTTAATCAGAAACATGCATCACATTCTATGCTTCGCATACTATAGGATTAAAAAAAGGAATTTCATTAAGTCTTGACCAAGTTAAGGTGGTCAAACATATGAGTTTTTTATATTTTTTTAAAAGTTGTAATAAAAAAATCATAATTAATTATTTACTTGGAAAAAAATTACAAAAAAATATGCATCACATCGAGACATGAGTCCTCTACTTATATCTAAAATATTATTAAAAAAAATATTATCATTTTATTGTGGTTAGGGTGGTCAAATAGATGCCTACTTCTTATTTTGTCCCTGAAATTTAAGTACTACTGCATTGAAATTTCAAATTTTCACCAAATAGATTTATTTTTTAAATAAACTTAGTAGTTTCGAAACCACATTCAACTTTCTACAGATTCTCTTCTTACATATTTTTAAAATAATATAGATAACTTATTCAAATTTTTAAGTCAAGTTGCCTAACTCTGACTTTTCTAAATTTTCATCACCACTTAAGGGCGTATTTTTTCCATGTTGATCCTACACATACCCTTGTAAAAAAATTGCATATATTAATAACTGTAAAAATTTGAGTTACAAGATAATCTTCTTTGCAAAATGCAAAGGGCAAAAAACAAGAACTAAAAGAGAAAGAATGACTTTCTCCAATATATATAAAAGATAGAAGAGAATGAGCTCGAAAAGAGATGTCGAACTAACTAAAGTCAAAAATATTTGAACTCCAAAGCCATCCATGATCAAAACCAAACTTTCTGAAAATGGGGCTCACCAATGAAGCAAATTGAACTCTGAACGTTGCAAACTCTCCCCCTCAACGTGCATGACCAAAAGCACTCAAAAACTGCATGAGATAATTGAAAATTGGGATAAAACTCTCTAGTTGACTCTAAATGCATGAAAATATCCTATAGTCCCACTTCCTTGCATAATCAAATCACTCCATCAAGACTTGAACATCAATATCTAGTTTAACTTTATCTACATGAACTTTCCATGAGAAAACTTCAGGTGACTACCCCTCCTCCTTTTGCATAGTTTTGAAGCAAAAGTAATCCATTTGAATAAATAATAAAGTAATTAATGATGAATTACCTTATTATTCATTGTGGATTAAATAATATTTATATTTTCATGTCAAATAATAAGCAATTTATTAACCATTACTTAGTATTTGCTTACATTTATATTTTTGCTTCAAACTTCCAAAAAATTTGGAGGGTTGACCTTGTGTTTCACTTTGCAAATTATGTAAAATATTACAAAGGTAAAGTAATAAATGGAAAAGGTATTCACCTGGATGAATTTTTTTAAACAAAGGCAAAAAATGCCTCCTCTTTTAAGTTGACAAAAATAGGGTAAAGGAAACCCTAAACTCAAACACATGTGGCCATATTTCTTTCATTTCACTTCATTGTGTTGCAATTGTGATGGAGCTACCATGGTATTCGAGGGTTTGATCTTCAGATCATGATTGTGGATGCCTAGATCTTGTAAGTTTTTCTCTATTGTAATAATATTGATACTTATTTTTCTCTTTGTGAAAGAAAAGTCTTCATGACAAAAGAATGATGCATCTTGTTGTATTTCTCTGTGGCTGATTTGTGGTTGTTCCTGAAGGTTTCTTCGATTGTCTTTAAACATGTATGTGTTATCTTTCTCTACTTGAGTTCTTCACTTTGTCACGGTTTTTCATTTATTTAAATTAAGGAAAAGCCCTCCATTCTTTGCACACGTCCCATTGTATACTCTCAGCAACAAATTAGAGCATAAAGACCCTCTGGTGACTTTTTTGATTATATGATGACCCAATCAGCCTCACCATCTAATATTTTCATGGCGCAGAGTTTTCTAAGATTGCGCACTCATTATTGACTCATGCCAAGTATATGAATATATTTGAAATGGCTTCTACTTTAAATTCAGCAAATTGTCATTTATTTTCAAGCATCAATATTTTAGAATACATGGGCTCCTTGTACTTCTATGTTCATACCACGCTAATAGAACCTAAAATTATAAGAGAGCATTTATCTCATCCATCTTTCTCTCATTTATTTTTTTTTTACCAAGATACCATAATTCATGGAAAACTTGTGGTCCTAAGGCTTTCATGGCATGACTCTCACAACTCTATCCCATGTGGTATTTAATGACTATGCTTGTATTCCATTTTTATGTCATTTTCTTCTATAATAAATATACCATTATTTTACTTTTCATGATTTTCTATCAGGTTTTCATTACTATGATAAAAGAGAATTATCTTTTAAAAGAACATTCACCTTCTAGATTACCATACTAATAACAACCCTTCACAATGCTTTATTTAATACATCTTCCATTTCATTCATGTAATCTTCTATATCCTTTACTTCAAAGAGATTGTGTTGAGCATTGAATATGTACTTTAGCAATGCTCTTTTAAATGTCCTTATCCATTATTCTCCTCATTATTCTCCTCTCCTCAATGACTAAATACATTGGTGTTCTAATGTAATCATTCAGAGGTATTATTCATTGTTTCACTATGACATACCCAGCATTGATTAGAATTAAAAAATGCATTAGAACCTCCAAGGATTACTATCTTATCTACCAAACTGCTAACTGTACTTTAAGTATGGTAGTCCCTCATGCATGACTAACTGTCCTCTTCATCAAGACATTGATTGTGTTTTGAGGCCTTGAGACTATTGCTTTATAGTTGAATTTCATAGTTAAATATTTTAACACACTATCAAAAAAATTCCTTACACTACCCATGTTGCAAGATTTGAATAGTCTTATAATCTCCTTTGAGCTTGTTGTTGCTCCATCTTTAATTGTCATTATTACTATCCTTCTCATGACTACTAGCTCTTAAATGTGTAAGATTTTTGGTCTCTGCTATAGCCATTAAGTTTATCTCTATTTCTTGAAAACTCATTGCCAGCTCAATAGAATAGGGTGGTTTTTATTTGATGTCTTAAATATTGCCAAGACATTCTCTTGATCAGATCTAATATTCCAAACTCTGGTAAGAGGTAGCTTTGTACCCTTGGAATAGATCTACATTGTTACAGTCTTTGACATTGGTGCTAATAATTATGAATGTAAATGCCTTTGTATTGTAAACATATATGTATTGTACTTGAAATAATGAGAGATATGTTTATGATTACTATAGTGAATACACACCTCTTATTTTATTTCAAACATCAAGAGGGCAGAATGTTGGGCTCTACACTTGTGGGAGCCCATTTTTCTCCACATGATGCAATGTTTGAACAAGATGAAACTGAAATGAAAGACCTATACCTGCAAATTTAGAAAAATGTTAGGAAAAAATAAGAAGTTTGAGCTTCACTTGATGACTGAATGGCCTCTCTTTATTCTGATTTCCTTGATTCTGGATTGCTAAGCTGATATGTTTTACTTTTTTGTGTTGATGTTAGTAGGAAATAGATTGAGTATCTTTTAGTTAGGAATGTAAGAGTTTCAGAATCTTGAGCTCTAACAAAACCTCTTCTTGACCCTTGCGGAAATCTATTACTGAAATCAACGAAGCTCTGGAGTGGGATGAAGATACAACTGACAAGCTATGGGGTTTGTCATTCAAGCAATGATGGATCCCTCTTCTCCTATATGCTTTCTTTTTAGTTATTTAATTTTTTTCTTATGTCATCCATTTTAGTCATTCCCATGGCTTGTGTGGGAATTTTGAACACTTTTTTTATCTTCAATGAATCAAAACAACAATATCGTATACGTTTGCATCTCAAAATGAATGAAATACATCAACATTATGCAATCTTTGTGATTTCATTTTTGTTGTAAACTACTGAATAATAAGAACTAAACTTCAATCTGAAAAATTCATATGCAAATGATAATAATTGCAGAATTTTATTTAATACCTTTCACCTTAAAAGAAATAAGTTGTTCCAACTCTACCAAATTGAACTAAGGTGAAATTTTGGTAATATTTTTGGCAATTTTTGTTGAATGCTTCCCTACTAAGCATGCCAAATTATTTTCCTTCCATATCCATTGGGCATGGAGTCCTTTCTTGTCCTTTTCTGACTCAGATAACCCTATAACTTAGTTGTTGAAACCATACAACAACAAAAAAAACTAAAAGAAACAAGCATGACTCTGTTTAAGACAGAGTTAGAAAACTGTGCAGCATCTACACTTATTTGAAAACAAAAATAGTACTGAAACCAAATGTGCAATAAGAACTTATTGAAATAAAACAACTACTCTACCCTACACTAACCAATAGTGTTAGTGCTTAGACATGACCATTCACTAGTTGTGAGAAATATCTAGCCTTCCTTAACAACAAACGTCGATTCACATCGAACAGCTGATACTAGATGCAACACAAAAAGATATTCGATAAACTGCTACAATTCTTCATGAAGAATATAAACAAACTCGCCCACACTCTGATTTTGATCAACCAAAATTTTGGTTTGGAATGAATGAGCAAGTTGGCCTTGTTGTCTTTTAATCTCAATCTCTTGCTTGGACTCTATTAAGGAGAGATGCCTGATTGGTCATCCTATTGAGATACTAAACTAGGGACTCTTTTTATTGGCTTCTTTCTCATGTGTCATCTCTTCAACCACAACCTCTTTGGTCACCTAATTATGTTGATCACAATCCTTTGTCTTGAAAGGTGCTAAGTTTTCATCAATGTTAGAGAAAAAAACCTCAATGATGCTTGAGAATCAATCTGTATCATGATCAACCTTATCATAGAAAGTATGTTCTAACTTATTTTTATGATGGTTTTCAAATATCATACCTTCAAAATCTATGATTTGATGTTTTTCTTGTTCTACATGAACAACCTTTGTTTGTGAATCAAACTTTTGACTTTCCAAAACATGACTGTCCTCATTTGTTTCTTCTTGAATCTGCACCTTGTCAAAATGATTTCTTTCATCCTGTTGTTGTCCCACCTTTTTCTCTTCAAAATATCATTGTTTGATCTCTAAACTCAAAACAAATGACTCTAGATCATGCCAAAAAATGTCGTCTTCATCCTCATTTTTTATTTTTAGTAAAGGAAGACTGATTTTTACCTCATTATAGCTCCACTTAGATGTCAAAAAATCAAATTTTTGAGCCTCTTCCTACTGTACTGAAGTTGATGTGCCTATGATTTGAATTTCACTCTCTTCTTCATTCATAAACAATGGAAATTCATCAAATAAATCAATTAGAATATGAGAACTATCAATTATTTGTTGATCTATATCCTATTGCTCTTCATCTACAACCTCATTTACCTCTGTTGTCACATCTGATTTATCATTTTCAAGTTCTTGTTCAAACATAATAATAGTTAAAATATTTGTTTCTTTCTCTACAAGCGCCTCTTTTTCATGATTGACAATCTAATTTTCTTGAAAGACCAACATGTCAATGGGTAAATTTATGGATGGGTTGATTATATTTGAACAAGAAATTTGATTTTCTTGAGGTTGTTTAGGCTGAACAAGCTTTGGAAAAGGTTTCTCTTGAGGAATTGTAGGCTGAACCTGCTTAAGGATAGATTTCTCTTGTATTAAGCATAGTGTTTTGAATGTAGGAATACCTTCTCCAAAAAATGGGCTTGGAAAAGTAACAATTAGGATAGCTTCTTTCTCAATAATAGGATCTTGAAATGAAGGTAAGGTCCTAATACTTGGAATTTCAAGATTGGAAAACATAGGAGACTCACCTTGACTGAAACTTGGAATTGTTACATTGGGAACCTCCTGTTCAGCAAGTTTTAGCCTTATTTTTGCATCTTTTGCAGCAAGTTGTTGAGCATTCTTTTCCTCAAATTTCCTCTTTTGCATCTCGTATTGGTGATCTTGAAGATAAGCTTGATAATCTTCCTGTTCCTACTACAAATCACATTCTTGTTGACATTCAAGTTTATAATCCTGTGAGCAATCATATTCATAATCCTGATGACAATCATAGGTTGGACAAACCAACTGTTCTTGTTGCACATTCAATTCACTCTTTCTAAATTTCTCTTCAAGAAACATTTTCCTTATCTTCAACCTTAAATCTAGATTGTGAGTCTATTTGAGCTTATCCTCAAAACTTTGAAACTTTTGAAGTTGATTACAAGAATTGATTTGTTGACTACTAGAAAAATGGTGTCCTTGGGATTGATCTTGACCATACGAGGGTTGATATGAAGTATTGGCATGGGTAGGAGGATGGTAAGAATGAAAAACTTGTTGGTTATTTGTATTATGGTTGTTTGAGTATGGCTTATAATAGGGTTCATGACCAATAATTTCATCATATGGTGGTGGCTATACATGATATCCATAAAAATATGTCATTTCTACTCATATATATGTTAGAAATCAGAATTTTAAGCTTGCATTTGAAACATACCAACACTGAACTTGCTAAAACCAGTAGATGTGTTCGAAGTCGCCAAGTATAATAACCTATGGAAGGTAAAAACATTGTTGTATATACCAGAACAACAGCTTGAAAATATTGAATTCTTTCTCTGAACTGAACTTCAGAGTCCCATCGGGCATGCCAAAAACTGTTATCAACAGGGATTGCACCTGAGCGCAAAGCCGAAAGGCTCAACAATCTCGTGAAACATGGGAATACTTTCAGGTTGTGGGTACCCTATGTTGAAAGTAGACCTCCGGATAATAGGTCGACTTCCTTTATGATCTTCTAATGATTAATAATAACCTAGATGGAAAGGGGAAGAAAATCTTGAAATGAATGCATGAACTAAAATCTAAATTGGGTGATGCACCTAAATGGTTTGATAAAGCATGCAATCTCATTCACAGTAACTCTTCAATGATCCTATTCACACAAATAAATATGAACAGTTCAACCACATAAATGATTTATACAAAGGCCTGACTGAATTACCTTCTTTGAAGGAAAACAATGTTTTCGTAGCTAAAATGGTAAAATAAGCCACATGCACAATGTATAACCTATGAAATCAAACTAAATTGTGTACATACACCTATGAGTGAGATAGAAAAATAGAGGTTCTATGATTCAAACACAATAAATCTCTTATCAAATCAATCATACATGATGACACCTAAAACTCTGAAGGTTAAAGGAAAACTTTGCAAATTAATAAACTTGAGTAACCTATAAAAGTTGTATATATTAATAATTGTAAAAATATGAGTTATAAGATAGTCTTCTACGAAATGCAAAGGGCAAAAAACAAGAACTAAAAAAGAAAGAATGACTTTCTCCAATATATACAAAATATATAAGAGAATGAGCTCCAAAAGAGATGTCGAGCTAATTGAAGTCAAAAATATTTGAACTCCAAAGCCATCCACGAGCAAAACCAAAACTGCCTAAAAATGGATCCCACCAATGAAGCAAACTGAACTCTGAACGTTGCAAACTCTCCCCCTCAATGTGCATGAGATAATTGAAAATTGGGATAAAACTCTCCAATTGACTCTAAATGCATGAAAATATCCTTCAATCCCACCTCCTCGCATTATCAAATCACTCCATCAACACTTGAACATCAATCTCCAGTTTAACTTTATCTACATGATCTTTGCATGAGAAAACTTCAGGTGACTGTCCCTCCTCCTTTTGCATGGTTTTGAAGAAAAATTAATCCGTTTGAATAAATGATAAAGTAATTAATGATGAATTAGCTTATTATTCATTGTGGATTAAATAATCTTTGTATTTTCATGACAAATAATAAGTAATTTATTAACCATTACTTATTATTTGTTTACATTTATATTTTTGCTTCAAACTTGCAAAATTTTTGGGCAGTTGACCTTGTGTTTCACTTTGCAAATTATGTAAAATATTACAAAATTAAAGTAATAAATGGAAAAGGTATTAACTTCGATGAAATTTTTTTAAACAAACGCAAAAAATGCCTCCTCTTTTAAGTTGACAAAAATAGGGTAAAGGAAACCCTAAACTCAAAAACCTGTGACCATATTCTTTCATTTCACTTCATTGTGTTGCAATTGTGATAGAGCTACCATGGTATTCGAGGGTTTGATCTTCAGAGCATGATTGTGGACGCCTAGATCTTGTAAGTTGTTCTCTATTGTAAGAATATTGATACTTATTTTTCTCTCTGTGAAAGAAAATTCTTTGTGACAAAGAATGATGGATCTTGTTGTATTTCTTTGTGGCTGATTTGTGGTTGTTCTTGAAGGTTTCTTCGATTGTCTTTGAACACGTATGAGTTAACTTTCTCTGCTTGAGTTCTTCACTATGTTGTGGTTTTTCATTTATTAAAATTAAGAAAAGCCCTCCATTCTTTCCACACATCCCATTGTATACTCTCAGCAACAAATTAGAGCATAAAGATCCTTTGGTAAATTTTTTGACTGAATGGTGACCCAATCGGCCTCACCATCTTCTCTTTTCATGGCACGAGGTTTGCTAAGGCTGCGAACTCATTATTGACTCATGCCAAGTATATGAATATATTTGAAACGACTTTTATTTTGAATTCAACAAATTGTCATTTATTTTCAAGCATCAAGATTTTATAATAAACAGGCTCCTTGTACTCCTATGTTGATACCATGTTGATAGAACCTAAAATTATAAGAGAGCATTTATCTCATCCATATTTCTACCATTTACAAAATTTTTACCAAGATACCATAATTCATGGAAAACCTATGGTCCTGAGGCTTTCATGGCATGAATCCCACAACTCTATCTCGTGTGGTATTTAATGACTGTACTTGTATTCCATTTTTATGTCATTTTCTTCTATAATAAATCTGCTATTATTTTACTTGTCATGATTATCTATCAGGATTTCAATACTGTGATAAAAGAGAATTATCTTTTAAAAGAAAATTCACCTTCTAGATTACCATACTAATAACAACCCTTCACAATGCTTTATTTAATACGTCTTCCATTTGATTCATGTAATCTTCTATATCCTTTACTTCAAAGAGACTGTGTTGAGCGTTGAATATATACTTTAGCAATTCTCTTTTGACTTTCCTTATCCATGGCACTCCTCATTCTACCCCTCTACTAGATGACTAAATACATTGGTATTGCTATTCTAATGTAATCATTCAGAGGTATTATTCATTGTTTCATTGTGACATACCCAACATTGATTAGAATTCAAAAATGCATGAGAACCTCCTTATCCATGGCACTCCTCATTCTGCCCCTCTACTAAATGACTAAATACATTGGTATTTCTATTCTAATGTAATCATTCAAAGGTATTATTCATTGTTTCACTGTGACATACCCAACATTGATTAGAATTCAAAAATGCATGAGAACCTCCAGGGATTCCTATCTTTGCTTTCAAATTGCTAACTGTAATTTAAGTATGGTTGTCCCTCATGCATGACTAACTGCCCTCTTCATCAAGACATTGATTGTGTTTTGAGGCCTTGAGACTATTCCTTTATAGTTGACTTTCATAGTTAAAGCTTTTAACACATTGTCAAAAAAATTCCTTACACTGTCCATGTTGCAAGATTTGAACTATCTCATAATCTCCTTTTAGCTTATTGATGCCCCATCTTTAATTTTCATTGTTACTATCCTCATCATGACTACTAGCTCTTACTTGTGTAAGATTTTTGGTCTCTACTGCAACCATTAAGTTTATCTTTGTTTCTCGAAAACTCATTGCAATCTCAATAGAATAGACATATCTGAATAGAATAGGGTGTTGTTTATTTGATGTCTAAAATATTTCCAAGACATTCTCTTGATTAGATCTAATACTCTAAACTCTAGTAAGAGGTAGCTCTGTACCCTTGGACTAGATATACATTATTACAGTCTTTGAAATTGATGCTAATAATTATGAATGAAAATGCCTTTGTATTGTGAACATATATGTATTGTACTTGAAATGATGAGCGATATGTTTATGATTACTATAGTGAATACACACCTCTTATTTTCTTTCAAACATCAAGAGGGCGGCATGTTGGGCTCTACCCTTGTGGGAGCCCATTTTTCTCCACATGTTGTAATGTTTGAACAAGATGAACCTGAAATGAAAGACCTATACCTACACATTCAACAAAAGGTTAGCAAAAAATAAGAAGTTTGAGCTTCTCTTGATGAATAAATGACCTCTCTTTATTCTGATTTCCATGATTCTGGATTGCTAAAATGAGATGTTTTACTTTTTTGTATTGATGCTAGTAGGAAATAGATTGAGTATCTATTAGTTAGGCATGTAATATTTTTGGAATCCCGAGCTCTAACAAAACCTCTTCTTGACCCTTGTAGGTATCTATTACTAAAATCAATGAAGTTGTGGAGTAGGATGAAGATACAACTAACAAGTTGTGGGGTTCATCATTCAAGCAATGATAGATCCCACTTCTCCTATATGCTTTATTTTTAGTTATTTAATATGTTTCTTATGTCATCCATTTTAGTCATTCCCACGGCTTGTGTGGGTCTTTTGAATATTTTTTTGATCTTCAATGAATCAAAACAACAATATCGTATATGTTTGCATCTCAAAATGAATGAAATACAACAACATTACACAATCTTTGTGATTTCATTTATGATGTAAATTACTGCATAATAAGAACTGAACTTCAATTTGAAAACTTCATATTCAAATGATAACAATTGCATAATTTTGTGTAATACCTTTCACCTTAAAAGCAATCAATTGTTCCATCTCTACCAAATTGAGTTGAGGTGAAATTTTTGTAACAGGGGCAAAGTGCAAATGACAAAGAATCAAAAGATGATAACAAAGTGGTTGAGGTTAAATCCAAGGAAGGAAAGGGGGAAAAATTTGAGCAAATGAGACTGAAAAACCAAAGGTTAGTGGAGAAGTCACATCTCCTACTATGAAGGTAAAGACATAAAATCAAAATTTTGAGCCTGAGAAAAAGGAGACCAAGGCTAAAGTTGAAGTGAAGGGTGAACAATAGAAGGAGAACAACATTGAACAAGGTATGATACCAATTTATATACCTAAATATCATCTTGTTGATATGTTTTAGTTACTTTCACAAGTAAAGGTTTATGTCCCCTTGCTTGAAATGATGAGGATTAAGGAGCATAAACAAAAGGCAGTAGCCCTTACCAATGGTGCTACTACAGCTTGTAATGAATCATTGGTGTCTACTCCACCCAAAGAGAGTGGAAAATAATTAAAAGAAAAGGAGATTGAGGGAGAAATCACTAAAATCCCTCAAATTTGATTTAAAATTATGCCCTCAAGCTAGTATAATATGTGAAATGGCTTATTTTGATATTATTTCCTCTAGTAATATTATGCCAGTTAAAATCATGAAGGAGATGGGATTAAAACTTGATAGCGCCCATGACAAGTGTTATGCTATGGATTCTAGAGAAGTCCCTGTAATTGGGGTGATCAATGAATTCCCATACAAGTTAGTTGCATTTCTAGAAAAGGAGTTCAAAATGAGTGTAACATTTAGATGACATGTTGTGGATGGACCAAAACCTAAAGAAGTGGGCATATGTGACCTTGATATAAACTTACCCACACATTTAGATGAAATTTTTTCTATCTAATGCATGATGATATTAGACAAACTCTAACAAATATAATCCATTGAATACTTACGACTAGCTCCATAGCCTCTGCAAATGTCTCCCTAGAAGGATGTGAAGGTTAGAACCCATATTTAACCTCTAATTTATACATGGTAAGAAGTTTTTTCATCAAAACTAAACTTGACTACAAAGATACTCTTAACCTTATCTAGCATAAGAGGGAAAAATTGTAGTCCATACTCTTTGCTAAATGTACCTTTGCATTTTTTTTTTCAAAAATGCAATGACATATCATCCTTTTGAGCCCAAATATTATGAAATTCCAACAAATGAGGGTAAACAAAAGAATTGTGCTATGGTCCTCACATGTGGTGACAATAATATTTAGACTTGTGTCTATTTGCATAATATGGGAACATAATCATAATCTAGATAGTGGTAGCTAGCTCATCAAGCTCAACATATAGTGTGGCATCTCTAACACTAGTTTATAATGATATATAAAATATCACCATGCTATCATCATTATATAGATTGTATGATTGAATGGTATCAATCATAAACTAGAGCTATAATCTAATAGGCACAACATTGTATCTATTAGCAATGATAGGGGTGTTATTAATTATTTCATCCAATTATCTTAGTGCATCTCTCAATATCTAAAGCATGTCATCTCTACCATTACCAATTTTTGTATCAAAATTATAATTTAAACATAAATCTAAATTTATGCCTCATAAATAAATTTAAAATGTCAAAACCAATTTTAAAACTAAATAAAAAGTCTGTAAAATTTATAAATTAAAGATTTATTTTAATTTAATATTATATAATGTCTATCCAATTATATATTGATCATATTTAGCTCAATGTAATTTTATATCAAATTATATCATTTTTCATTATCCAATCTTATATAAATTTCTTTTTAAAACGTCAATTTTACAGTTTAAAAATAAAAATTATATCAAATTATATCAAAATTAAATTTAATCCGATGTAATTTATATCAAATTTATCTTAACCTTTCAAAAATTTGATATCAAATTTATAATTTAGAAATTAAATTTATATCGATTCTTATAAGATTTATTTAACTTAATATTGATCAAATTTAATTCAATATAATTTTATATCAAATTAAATAATTCTTTTATCAAAATTTATATCAAATTTATCTAATTTTAACACTATTAATTTAATTTCATGTCTTTGTGTTCAAACCCTTAATATACAAACCTAATACAATTAATAAAAATATGTTCCTCCCTACATGCAATCAAGAGTAAAGAGGCCTTTTGCAATCCTTTCAATGAACAAATGATGAATTTAGATCCATATTATCTCATATATAATAATTTTCTCTCTAATATCCATGTTATCACCTTATCTTACCCATTAATGGTTATTTTATCTATGAAAAAAAATATTGGATAAGATATCCTTCTAAGAATGAAATTCCTCTTCTTAGAAACTCTCATAATCAAATGTTTAATCAAATTATTTTAATCTACAAATTATATAATAAATTAATCTTTAAATTTAATTATTCTAAATTAACAATTTTAATATAAAAATATTTAAAATATATTAAAAAATTTAAAATTATTTCAAATAATCTTACTAAATAAGCCATTTCACATATTATACTAGCTTTAATCTATATAAAAATAATAAAATGATTATTTTTTAAATAAAATCATTCAATAATTCTAATTACTATACACCAGATAAAATTATTCTTCATTACTTTCTTCACAAATTCCTCGTTACCAACTTCCATATTAAAATTTTAACTATAAAACATAGTGATTTTCACATACCAAATGTTCTTAATTCAATGAGGGAACCTTTTTATTTGACCATCAAATAGTAAAATATTTTCAAAATATAGTAGTAAGTCTACATATTTATGTTAAAAATTAAAAAGACTCAAATAAAAATATAAGAACAAGTCAATTTAATAAAACTTATTATAAAAAATTAAATAAATTTTTTTTTATAGAAAATATTCGATATAAAGTAATAAAAATTAATCTATTTTCATTTATCATTTTTCTTTTTAAATTGAATTTTTACTTCCTAATAATTATTTAAAAATATGATTAAACCCTTCTCAATTTTCTTGGAGTTAATTGTCCATCCACATTTCACTTGAACTCAAATCTTATATTTTTCCTTTAGCAATCCTTTAATTTCCCTTTTATACATGCTCCTATGCTACAATGACCTTTTTCAATCTTGACTCTAGTTATTAATCACATATTTAATACAATTTGTTTTATCCTTTTCCATCTCAAACACATGCACTTTCAAAGATTCCATGAAATTGTTAATTAGACTATTAAAAAACACCATGGTGATAATCCTTATCTTCTACACATGATGGGGAGATCCTACTTTCTACAAGATAATTTTTTACATTAATAATGTGATAACCCATAATCTCATCAATTTTTGTAATTGAATAGTATGGTTCTCAAGAATGACAACATAATATCAACTAAAAGTTTTATACACCATATTATTTGTTCATGTCATAACTTGATTTATAGGGGTGGAGCTAGACAACATTTAATCCAAATTCAAATCTATTTTTTTCCTACAGTTTGACTAATTCATTATGCTTCTAACCAACTACCATATGAATTTCTTTCACATCACTATTGGTCCCTTGAAGTTGCAATGTCAAATAAAAAAGGAATTAAAATGTTGAATAATTGGACTATATAATGTGATCAAAAACCCCATGACCATTTTCTTCTTCCATGTCTCATTTTTATTGGCTAACATTTCTAGTTGGTATTTCTCAAGCTCATACAAAGATCCTAAAATTGATATAGTGAATCCTACACCTTCATCTTTTCCTTCAATTTACCATTACCTCTTTCTTTTGAATAAAATAGATTCTCCATCTCAATGATCTCATTTTAACTAAACTTTCTTTAGGATGGAAGTGGTCTTATCATAGATTAACTTAACAATAGGAACATCCATTACAATCATAAGTTGATTCTAGGGGTGGTTAAATTTGTAGTAACCTCATTAAGTTAGGGGATCTTTGTAGAAATAAAACCCTCATTAGCACATAAATTCAGGCCTTGCTATTCATTTCTAGAACCAAATCTAGCCTTGACTTTGTAAACATTCAATTACTTCTTCATCTATGAGAGTGTTCATGTATTATTTTTATTCATTTGTATGGCCACCATGACTATATTGACACTTTAACTTATTCTATACTTGGTTAAGATACCATTTGACCCTTCCCGATAAATCCCATTGATGAAATTTCATAGTAAGGAAGTGGTATTCAACCGATTTATTAGTGATCTAACCCAATTTTAAACATACAAGAATAATAAATTCAAAAATATTTTGGAGCAAAGGAATGAATGTTCTCAACCTGTGATTCTTCGATGCTTTAGTTGCTCCCATGGAAATTTTATCACATTTTCCATAATCATCGTGTTAGTTATGCACCTTGGAAAACTATGGAGATCATATATAACACCTTCTATGTAGATAATCATTTTATTTGGGAATAGCCACCAATAAGTAATCTATTCAACATCATGGGCTAATTGTGTAAGAAACCTAGTCATATTTATTCCACAAAAATGATAAAACATAGTTGTCCTCCATTCATTGTGATTTGTCTTTACATTTTGAACACAGTCTCTCTCGTTTAATAATTTAAACACAATCTCTATCATTTAGTAATTTAAAATAATAGTGGATAGTTTTTTATTAGCGTAAAAAAGGTTTTGAAGGGTCCCTAGAACCATGTAAAAAAGAAAAGGCAGCACTAAGATAAAGAAATATAGCTTCCCCACCAAAAAAATACCAGGCTAATTAAACAACAATCAACCAACCATCAGTAGAAAGCAAACAGAGATGCCACAAGCAAAACAAAACACAGACAAAACAACAACTAAAGAAGTTATTTTAACATCCCAATTGCTTCTAGATCCTTAGATATCACCTTATTGTGTGTTTTCATGATCTCATCAACATCCCGCCTCAACACAACATTGTTCTTTTTTATTTTGCTTCGAGTATGGACACTCGACCTAGTCCCCAAGTCAACAACCTGCATACCCTTCTCAGGGTTCTCACCCCCATCTTGGTTTGCCAGATCATCAAATAGGGCTTTACCAGTCCACTCCCTTGCTTTTTTATTCAGAAACACCAAACCTTCAATAGAGCTCTCAACCTTCTTCTTGCTGAGATTAATCAGAGAATTGAGATCTTTACACATCTACAGGGAGTTCCTTTCCACAACGGAAAGCCTTGGACCATGATCTCTTTTAAAATTTGCAACATCCTCCACCATTAGGTTAAGGTTGGAATTCAATGATCTAACCATACTAAAAATAGAGTCTTTCTCTCTTAAGCTCTGCAAGGTAGATATATTGCAGTGAGAAATCGTGTCATACTTGCCATGGAGGTCCTGGACCTCATGAACTAGCTACATGAGTAGATTAAAAAAGACATCTTCCCCTTCCTTGACCAACCCAGAAGCCTACATAAAGTCCATCACACCACAATACAAACCCCTCCCCAGATGGGAGCTCAAGGGAGGGTCTTCTTCCTGGAATCCATTGGGCAGAACAACCTTTTCTTTTCCTTTTTCTTTAGATGCCAACATAGCAGGGGAATCCTCCAAATCCACAAAATTATTTACCTTCCCCATTGCTGGGACCCCCCATCACCACCACAATCTTGAATATTCTCCTCCTTCACAAAATTTGCCACCTCACCAACCTTATTAACCCCAATTTCCTCTTGCACATTTTCCACCGATTCATAGGAACACACCAACCCCTATTTTGCAGTCTTCCTTCTACTTGCTTTACCCTCCAAAACCTCCTCTTCATAAGAAACTTGAATTTTATGTTTCACACGCAAGGAAGAGGGCTTAGCCTTTTTAACAGAGCTTTTCTTACCCCTAGTAGGTGGGGTGTAATCCAAGTCTATATGGTAATCATCTGACCATGCAGAAGATTCATCCTCAATTTTCGTACCTACATCATTATCCACCTTCTCGAGCTGACATTTCCCACTCATCTTCACCTTCTTCTTGGAATTATCAGGATTAAAAGGAATAGGGAACTCAATAAAAAGTAGCTTTTATATGTTCCACAATCAACAACATCAAACCCTCATGTAAGAAGGGATTTCTAGGATTCTTTCTGAAGTCAAAAATTTCATTCTCCAAAGACAGCAGAAGATATAAAGGGAAAGAAACAAGCTTACCATGTCAAAAATGATTAATAAGCACAAAGTGGTGCCCATAAAGATCCATGTACCTCTCATCTAAGGTAAATTAACACATCAACACCATGGCCACCTCACCCCAAATAGGCTTAATTTTGGTGTGATCAAAACCCCCACACTGGAGTCTAACCATTTTTACCTTCTCATTGTCCCTCAAGAAATTCATTCTTGCCACCCTAACATGGATTTTTCTCCTCAAAATTTCCTCCCTTGAGTCAACATCCCCTTTACTTCCGCAATAAAATCCTCATTAACAATGATGTCCATACCAAACAAGCTCAACACCCGACCATGCCAAGCTTTGACAAACTCTTGTGAGACACTCAATTCAAACCCGAACAATTCCTCCATGAACAGAGTAACCCCTCTATTCTGTAAAATCTCCCACAAATCAACATTGGCTTTGATCTCAGCACAGAAGAAGGGCTTTGTCTTGCACCTATCACCTCCCATCTTCAATAGCGCCAAGTTCACAGGAAAGAAACCCCACAAAACAAAAATGCAAATAATCAACAATTCCAAAGATAAAATTACACCCAGAAAGTGTGTGGGCCTAGCTTTCGAGGTACACAAATAATTATGGCCAGATCCCTCCTGCACATACAATTCATATTCCCACAATTTCCAATGAACGCCACAAGCATCAAGTGTCTTATCAACATCAAAAGATAATAATTGGCATGCCAGCCCTTGAGAAAACCTAATGAAATGACCCCCTCCAATAGATTAGAAGCAATCATTGTTTAGAAAGGATATAAGCTCCACCAGAAGATTATCATTAACCTCCCACGACCTAGCTGATGCCACACCGAGATTCGCCAAAAAATCCGCCACCCCATTTGCCTCACAAAAGGAATGGGAAATATAAACTTCATCAAAATCATTCAATATAGCGAGGACATCAACAATAAATCTTTCAATAGTCCAAGAAAGCGGGTAAATTTTCCTAAGGCAATTAATAATATTCAAAGAATCCCCTTCAACCCAAATTTTGGAAATCCCCTTCTCCCTAGCCGAATTAATACCATGATAGGTTGCAAAAATAGTAGATAGTTACAATAAATTATGGTGACAATAAAACCAAAACAAAATTAAAATAATAAACAAATCACATAAAACTATCCTCCTTGTTAGACCATTTTAAACAACATTTCAAATACATAATAATTGATTCCAATCAATTGAATATCAACCCTTTGTCCAACACTAAAACTAATAAAAAAAACTCAAATAAAATTTAAAAAACCGATATCTCAACCAATTAGTTTGACTAATAAACCCATAACATCTCTAATTACATCACTGTTCATTTTTTTCATAAGGTGGCCCTTTTTTTAATTATTTCATAAATTGATGCTCTTGGACCCACTATTTAGTGAAGGTTATATATCAAAGAGGTGGAGGATTAGTCAAAACATCGAGTGGAAACATTTATTATTTCCTTTCCATTGGCATTCAAAATATTCCCATTATTTCGTATCACACTTTTGAAAAATGTTCCTCACAATGTCTATTCATCCTTCTTATGGCATTATCCACCTCGGTTGTGCTCAATTGATTAATCCATTAATTTTCTTTCATAGACTTTAGTTAGCAATCTAGGTATCTACTCCATTGGTTGAAGAGTTTTCTCCAACACCAATGTTCACTCATTTTATGCTTTGATTGATTGTCTTTTCTCTTGGATAGTGAGCTCAATTGGATTATGATATTCACATTAATCCCATTATTTGGATTAATCCCATTTTCTAGTGCTAAGTTAGTGAATCAACAAAATCTTTTGGTTGGAATTTCAAAATATTTGGACATTCAAATCTCTTTGACCAATGGACCCACTTCCCAAAGAAGCATTTTGTCATAATGAATGAAGAATGAGCTCCTAGCCTATTTGGACAACCACGTAAAAGGTAATGTGATGGTTGAGTGTATTGTTTCTTCTTTTCATGCTTTAAAATATATAATGTGGGACCACCCTAATACATGGAAGAACATGGCATCCGCACTCACCATGCTTAGTGTTTGGAATGTTAATAAAAATAGGCTTCTAGAAGGAAACATTTTAAAGGTAAGAAAGACATTCTAAGGTGCACTATTCAATGTTTCAACTTGGGAGATGTTGGGCTGAAAATAATTGGCCACTCAATTAGGAAAAATTAAAGTATTTTGAACTTAAAATATATTGTTTGACTCCAAAATGCATATGACTTGTCCCATATTAATGGAATATAAATAAAGAGAAGAAAATCACATACAAAGGACCGACTAATTTATCTAGGAAATGAATTTGTGGGCATGACGAACTGCTCTAATCATTCATTTTTCCTTGTAATCAAGAAAGTTTATTACATTCATATTTTGAATTTTTTTTCTTTTAATTTATTTAGACGTATTATCAATGATTGAGTATTATTTTACTAGTATCTATGAGTCCAATGAAGGTATATTTCATATCATTTAATTTTTATTTTACTAGTTAACTATTTATAGCTTTAGAGAAGGTTACGTTCTATTTAAGATTTAATATTCATTTATCTTTCTTCTTCATGAATAACTAATCAGTTTTAGTTTGAGAAGGTTGGAGATCACTAAGTATCTACGATGAATCATTTACTAAATGGATTTGAGTGTCAAAAAAAGACATTTAAATGTCATGATATAATATTCTTTTCTAAATGTATTTAAGAAATATCTTTTAGAAAATGTTTCATCAACGTGGTCTATTATTAGAGTTGGGTCAAAATGAATTTTGATATTTCTAGAGACATTTGTTCCATTTTATCATCTAAGCTTTATAATTTGTTATGTGATATACGATTACTTATTTCCTTAAAAATCTTTGTAGTTTTATTGGAATGTCAAAACACAAAGAATAAATGGGACTAATCAACTAAAAAGAATTATCTTAGTTTCATTGAAAATATATACATTACCTAGACCAAATTCATAAGAACATTTAGAAACTAGCTATAAAAAGACTTAAGCTAAAATAATCAAAAATATGAAAATGAATGACAACTAATTATACACAAGACTTTAAAATAAATTATTTTCTAACTAGAGGATATGGTGGGAAATGATTCTTAAAATATTAACCATTGATAAGAATTGCTACTAGATTTCCTAGCCTCAATTTCATATAAAAATAATTCTCCCCTATAATTTTAATAATTTGATATGGTCATGTGCAGAAAGGCTGAAATTTGTCATGTTGCCCTTTGCATTGATGCACCTTGTCCCATAATATAGCAATATATTAGCTATTTATGATTCCTTGACCCTAGATCACTTGTTGAACCATTCCCAAGACCAGGGAATATGCTCAAACTATCCTTTTACACTCATTAAATACACCTTCATAATAAACTCAAATGCATAAAGATATAAAATAAAAATAAACCATGCCAACTAATCCTCTAGAATTGACATCCATAGCTCAAGACACATTCCCATGAGAAAATAAAGCATACAAAAATGGTATCCAGACATAATAAACCGGCCAAAATAACCCTAGACATAATAACCCCATCATAATAACCCAAGGACAAAATAACCCAGGGTCATAATAACCCATGGACAGAATAACCTGTGGTCAAAATAACCCATGGACAGAATAACCCGTGGTCATTTTAGATCGAGCTAGTAAACTATAAATGACATAAAATCAATTAAAACATTAAAATTTAGATATTTTTCCAATTCTTATGCCAAATTTTTGCTTTAATTTGCACTACTATCTCTTCATGTGACTAAATGACCATAAATAGTCACAAAAACTATTTATTAAACTAAATTATAAATATGATTACAAGGAACATAAACAAGCATGACAAAAGATTAAGTAACATTAATTTTTAAGATAAAAAAAGGGATTGTGAGGCACCATAAAGGCTATTTAGGTCATTTTTAGACCATATATCCATTATATACCCATAATTTGAATAATAATTTTTTTTACCAACATACATGTAATTTATAAAATTTGTTTTCCTTTCTCTATATTCTTACGGGGATATTTTTTCCATGGGTTAGTCTGACTACAGGTAATTTTGGCTTGGGTTATTATGACCTTGGCTTATTTTTTCATTGGCTTATTGTGATCGGGTTATTCTATCTAGGGCTATTTTGGTCGGGTTATTATGTCCTACAATCTAAAAAAAGTTTTGAAATACCTTTTAGATGATTCACCGCCAAGAGGACTAAGAGTGGGGATTGAGATTGCTCCTCTAGGATACACCAAGCCACAATGAATCTCTTCAAGTAAAATATCCTCAATAGATCTTTGCGGAATTCACATCCAACCCAAATTTGGGCTTCCCAGTCTTCTTGTTGAGACCTCATCAAAGATTAACCATCTAAACACATGATCTTCAAAAACAAGAGATCTCTAACCTTGCTCAAATTTTATATATATGTACAAACAATCATCTCATGCCAATTTAACTCCAATGCAACACCACAATAATAAATATTTCATAATCAAAATTATCACACCACCCATCAATCAAATTATCATAGATCACCACTAAAAATCCAATTACAAAATCACGAACTCATCATGACAACATGATCTATATCTCCTCAAAATAATATTATATGTCTCTAATGAACTTATTTTATCCTAAGAGAACCTATACCATGGCAAAAATCTAATGCATGATCAAGATTCCATCATAGAACAATAACATATATCCTCGAAACAAGTATAATTTATCAAACTAATAAATCATGACAACACCTCAACCAAAGACTCCAAGAGTTCTCCATGGTAACAAGATTTCAACTCCTCCAAACAATAAGAGTTGGTATAGAATAATCTATATCATTAAATATTTGGATATCTCCACTTGAGATCTATATGCTTCAATGAAAGCACAAGAGAGATCATACATGAGATCATTATTATATTTTATCAAAGGATGCAAATATGATACAATGACCAAATGGATCAATGATTCATAATGTACATGAGATACATTTCTTATATAGGCAAGTTGGGAGGATATAATTGCATAAGATCATGACATTTATTGCAATCACATAATTTGAGACACAAATAGATAAGTATCCTAGAAATTTACCCTAAGTAAACAACTAACAAGGGTGAATAGAATCCAGGAAGTAAACTAGTAAGGTAATGTACCTATTCACACCAACACCCACCCTTGTGTGCATGTTAGAAAGGAACAAAAATATTTGAATGGTCCCATATACAAGACCATGTTAGGTACCCATATATGAAATATCTCTAAAAAATAGAGTAAATAAGAAAAATATTATCTCCAAAAGAGAGAATGCATAAAAAATATGCACATGTGATGGATATAATTAATATGACCCCTAATTACTATATATATTATGAATATATAATAAATAACCCCCCATAGGACATAAAGAGTGAGACTATAGAGCCCCCTAATTAAGTACCTCCTATGCTAGTGGTGAATTCTTGAAGATAAAAAACAATCTAATGCCTAAAAAATACATTCCTCCTCTTGGGAAGGAACAAATCCAATGGTGTGTGTAGAAGAAAATATAACTCCAAGAAAGGGGATGAGGGAATAATTATCATGAAAGGTGTTTGTGAAAAGAAATTAAGTGTGTCCATGATAGAATATTCCACAAAAAATTTAAGTGCAATTCTCGTCAAAGAAGATGATAAATCAAGAACAAATGAAAATTTATGAACATTATCTAGAAAAACTAATGATTTGATAATAGTATTTCTATACATATTATCAAAGAGGAAGTGAATTAACTCAAGCATGTCCTCCAAATCTACAATATAAGACTCAAAAATTAAATCTAAAATAATTTTCAAGTAGTCATCTCATAAAGATAAATTTGAAATACTATGATCATCCTATTGAATTGAAGTAAACTCTCAAGATGTAGGAATGAGGCAAGTATGAATTAATTATTCTATATTGGGAATCATTAAATTTGGAGGATCAACAATTGTCTTTGTAAGAGGATAAGGAGAATTTAAAGAGACCTCATCATCATCCAAACGTTCAAAGCTCATCAAATAAACAAAATCCCGAATAGTATCATAGTCATATCGTATATTATCTAAATCATCAAGAGGTATAAGACAATCTAAAATAAGATCATTTGGGAATGAATTAATATTGGGATCTTCATACATCTCCAAATGGTTAGAGTATACTCAATGTGATAAAGATCACTCCAATTATTTGTATTAACATGTAGACCAATCACTCATAAGAAATGATCATTTTTAGAATTTCATACAAAAAAAATCCTAGTACCTAGTTGAGGAACAAGACAATATAGATGTGGCGAAAGATTAACCAAACAAAGATTCTTCAAGATATCATCTCTCCATTATTTAGAGTATCCCCTCTTCAAGATGATTAAAGAAATGAAAAATAAAAAAACTCATAATGAACTAAGATAGACCTCCAAATTACATATAAATGAAATCTTCGCCATAAATTAGAATCTCCCCAATATGATCAATACTAAAAATGAATCTCCCCAATCTCACTCAATAAAAATCTCCCCAAAATTATATGATCTTGGAATTTTATAATTAATCTAATTAAAACTGCCATATGCTAAACTAGTGAAGTGGCCTTGATCTTAGTCGATTATAGGTGCTAAATTTGACCACATAAATGAATTTATTTTTTTTAATACAATGAGATCAACCTAATTATATCAACAAAAATTAAATTAAATAAATTCAATTTCAAAAGAAACAAAAATAAAAAACCATCTACACCACTATGAAGCTCATGAAATTATACCCAAAATAAAAAATATTGGAGAAAAAGACCTAAATGACTAAGAATAGAGCCTTTGAAGATCAAGTGTAAAAAAATAAATTGAAATAGAATAGGGGGCTAGTTGGGAGGAGAAAAATTATGATGTCAAATAAGGTATGATGATGTCAATAGATGTTAAGTGATCGATATACATTTTGTTATCTTTGATGCCAAGCCCCACTAATTTTAAAACTTTTATATACACTTTAAATGTTTATAATAGTTTCTTTCTATCCTTCCTTCACTATAGCTCATTTAAAACTTATAAAATATGATAATGTTAAGTGATAATTTATGTACCACCCTTCAAGTAATTTCCTCTATATGGTGAAATTGATTGAAGGAATATATTCTAGGACATGCCAATAATAAAAATGGGCATATAGTAATTTATATTAATAATATAATGCATTGTGAACTAGTCATAATCATGATCATATGATAAATAAATAAAAAATTATGAGCATATAATAAAATATAATCACCCACACATAAAATTATAACAATTATGACTAGAAAGTACATGTGAAACATGTTAATGAAATAGAAATAAAATCAAAGATAGGATAATTGCTCCCAATATGGGCATGATATTGATGATGTATCCATAAAAGACATAAAAATTACTATGATATTACAATAAATGAAATAATATGGCATATATGAACATATGAACACATAGGATCTAGGAAAATAAGGATAATTAGGATCAAGATAATGGTAATGTATCCCTCTATGGAAATGTAGAAGAGGGGGACCAGCCACACCAAGGCTCTAGGTCATGGAGAATCGAGAGTGGAGGGCTTCCCTAATCTACCTCAAGTTGGATAGGATTTCTTAGGTAAGGATGGAGAATGAAGAGAACTCTCAAGTGCTTCTATCACTCTACTTACCAAGGATATTGAACAAAGATAAACAAGTTAATTTCTAGAATCTGAACCATACCTCAAGAAAATCCCTACCCGAGTACAACAACATAGCTCAGGGATAACAACGCAATGTGCTAGCATCTCTATGGGGTGCTATCATGTGTACAACTAGAAATTATAAGAGTACAATGAAAATTCCAAGAATCTACTAACGGTTTAGAAAATAGAGTTTAAAGCACTAAATGGAATAATAAATAACAGAACAAACTAGATAACTATAAAGGTGGTGGAAATAAAAGGTGATGAAGATGAAAGTAATGAATATTAACTCACTATGACTCCAATTCACCAGCAAGCTCCGCATGAGCACATACCTACACACAACCAAGAGAGGAAAAATGTTGGGGTTGTATAGGGTTTTGTCTTAGTCAAACCCCCACTTTGGTGTTTCCACCTCCATGGACAACCAGGAAAGCCACAAGATATGAAAGATGATAAACAAAATAATGGAAAGAAATCAAAAAATAGTGATAACACTATGTTACATAAATCAACAAACAATATCACCTTCTCAATTGAGGTGCCCTCAAGCATGTAGAGGAGGATGCAAGCTTGGAAAGTTCTATGCTACCACAATAATGAAGAAGTACTCCCTCAAGACACCAAGTAGCAATTACAATGGTGGTCAAAGTCCAACAAGACGTAGAGATGGATATGTTGACTTGCTCAAGAGAACAAGCTAGTGTGTAGAATTATCCAAGAGATTGTAGAAGATGGAAAGAAAATCAGAGAGAAGCATTTGAAGATGAAAATTAGAGGGAAAGAGCCGTTCTCAAGTTGACTAGAAGGCATAGAGGCATTGCACTTTGTCACCAATGGAGAATGTAACATCTTTGTATATTATAGAGGTAAGAATCTGTCAAGGATGATAATGCGCGACACAAAAGTCTGCATGTCATGCATGTGTTCCTAAAAACAAAATCCCCATTGACACAAGAGACAAGTGCTAATTGGATGTAAGGTAGGTAGGTGAAGGGGAATTATTTAGTCGGGCTTGATTTTCTAAGGTGGAGGGATGTAAAAGGGGAGTTTTCAAGAGGGGTGTAAATTCACTCAAATACAATTTTCCCCCACTTTAGTGAGCATATGTGTCAATGAATGTTCATTAAAGTAGATTGAAGAATTTAGAAATGTATACTTGAACCATCGAGGAAGCAGATCACAATCTGGTGAATCTTGAAAGTGCAAGGTCGACAAATAACTCCACAAGTACTCTCTCTTGAGGAGGTTTGAACAAAGGACTCCATAGATCCTCGAAACTACAGAGTTGATCATAGTGCATCGAAGGCCCATAGACTAACAATGGGAAAATATCGCAGGATGCAAGCGCTTCATAGATCCTCAAACCTGCAAAGAAGGCACCCCCCAAGTGCTCTCTCCTAAAGGAAGCCCAATGTGATGGGACTTCGTAGACTCGGATTAGAGAGTAGATTCACAGGTGCACCTGCAAAGCAACATGTTAATACATAGATGAAACATGTTAGAACACAAAAAGCAACCATGTAGGTAGAAAAACAAGAAGTTACATAGATAGTCAAAAATTGAAGGAAGAGCTTTCAAAGGGGTCCCTTGGGACTTCAAATGAAAAGGGGTCCACTTAAGGGATGTATTGTTTGAAAGTGTAAGAATTTTTTTTCGCAAATCAATTCAACATCAAAGAATCCTTTTGAAATATTTTCACTTCATCAAGGAATTGTAAGAAATTAAATCTCCTCACAAAGGGAAGGTCAAATTTCACCCACAAGAGAAGATAATCCCTCATTGGAGGAATATTTTTCAAGTTATTTCTTTGTGAACCCATGATGAAGGAAAAATATTCCGCTAGGGGTCTTTGGTGAGGAATGCAATTTTTTGAAAAATGTTTTGAAGAGATCTTTGAGAAAATATTGGTTGGCCACTGAATGCATTTTCTGAAAATTGAAGTTGACATGATAGTCCCTTAGGATGGTGCATGTTGAATGCAGAGCCATGTGGAATTCTAAGGAGAGAAAAGCAAGAATGAAAAACGTGATGTTGTGGCCCACAAAAAATAGAAAGATTTAATTGTGGTAATGTTATCACGCACGCGAGGGACAACACATGAGCACCACAACATAAAAAATTAAACACGAAAGATAAGAGAATCAAAAATTTAAAAAGATACAATAACATCACAAACAAGGGATAAGGGTTGTTTGATATTTCGGGGTCAAAGTTACTCATAAATATATATAAATATGTATAATAGTATATTAATGAATCGTCATCAATCCCCTACTATATTAGACCATATGAAGAATGTATGAGAAGAAAAAATAAAAATTAAAAAATTGGGTCAACATGGAAGGGAATCCTAAATGCCCCCAAAACTTTGCATCGTCCCCAATTGTCAAAAAATCAATACACATAACCAAGGAAAAATGATGTAACAAATAGAATATTTTTTATGAGACAAAAACACTCGTGTATCCAAGAACCTATGAGGGTGAAAAGGGTCATTGAGGAACACATAATGCAAGCACGGGGGAACACATTACACACACACAATCTACTCTATAGATAAAGAAGAGGTGCCCCCCTAGTACTCATCAACCAAGAGGTCATCGGCCTCCCAATCTAGATCATCATAAGGGGAAGGTGGATGAGCCTACAAGGGAAACATATCAAGGGGAGAACCCTCCAACCCCCCGCAACAAGAGCCAAGGAAGGGGGGCCCTTGAGGTCTCCTTTGCTTAGTTCTTGTAGGGTAAAAGTCAGTGATTTTGCAAAGATCACTAAAAGGTTCAGGAATTCATCCAAATAATTAAACATACACTTCACAAGAGTGCCATTTTTTAACTCAACGGGTGAAGGAGGTGGTGCCCAAGATTCATTGTTAGGCTCATCGAGAGACTTAGGAGAAATGAAAAATTTCAGGGATACTGGAGCTTCCTCCATCATTAGGATGACACATGCTAATGCAGAACCACCCTCCAAAGAAGATGGACTCCTCTTTCGATCCCCATTACTAGCAGGGCCATCCTCCATATTTCACTTCGTCGAAGGATGCAAGATCCCCATAGATGAGGCGGAAGGCACAGATGAGGAGAAAAGCATGGTAGACACCACCAAGGTATATAACATTTCCATGGGCTTTGAGAATGGTAGGATGTCCGAGGGGGACATCATAAGAAGCGACTCGATTGAAGGAGAAATAAAAACCTGCACCCTCTTTGGGTGAGGATCTCTTATGCTAATAGTAGGAGCCAGAAGCAACACTAAGGTTGATTGAATAGAAGCAAAGAGGATAGTAGAGGAGGATACCACAATAGATTCCAGAGCAGAAAATGCCAACTCCCCTTCCTTCCTATATAGGGTAGACTGCTTAGTGGTTAGAGCCTTAAATTGACGCTTGCGCTCATGCACAAGGTAGTTCCTATGACTCTAGAAGCTAGAGGTAAAAAGCTGAGATGGAACATAAAATTCCTATTTCACCATTTGAGTGTTCATCATATCCATTTCTGATGGAGGGAGAGAATCCTAGATGAGAACAGGAGGGAGAGGTTGAGAAGAGGTTGGAATAATAACGGGGGGAGTCAACTCTAATGCCTCAGTAACATTCCTCTTCCCATTCATTACCTTAAGATTAGGAGCAGTAGGAGGTCATTTAGGCAAATACATAGAGGACTCCCCACGAGGACCCTTCCCTTTACCATACCGAGTGAGCCTAGGCACCATGGGTAGAACAAGAATTTCAAACTCTTGACACTTAGGATTTGGGCACCATCAATTTCTCCAACCAATTCCTAGGAGCATATGATGATCATGCCATAACAGGCTGAGAGGAGGTGATAGGTAGGACAATGAAAGAAGAAGAAGAAGAAGAGCCTTGGGCACACTTCTCTTCTTCCCTTTTTCAAGCCAAGGCATTCTCATGTTCTGCCTTGAGACAAGCCCTATTTGAAATGGCATAGGGAGAAGGTGGGTACCTTGCCTTAGGTGTTAAGTTCCCACTCTTGTACTTCACATAGGTTTGGTACAAGAGGTTCATTCTAGGAAGAAGCGGACCAATGAGTGCCGACCAAAAGTGATCCAACAAGTAGCCACCACATGTAATCGATAGTTTATAGCCGGTGCCATGGAATACATGCACTATACCCTCATGGATGAATTTTAGACACTTATACACTACCGAGGTAACCACGTTCATAGAAATCTACCAGGGGATACCTAGTTTCAACCTGAAGAGGTTAGACCTCAGGATTATGTCAAAGAGTAAATTTATTGATTTAGGTCCAACTAATACAGACAATGTGATGCAACCAATGGGAGGTACATAAAGCCCATCATGTGTATAGATGGTACTCTTGGATTCGTCATACCCATCTTTATATAAGAAGTTAATCAACATAATCTCTTTAGTGATGACCTTCAGCAGGAATGTTGGGTCAACAAGAACACATGTTACAATGTTTCAATTGATTCATGCGGGGATGTATAAGGGAGATGGATCTCTATTATAGTTCATTGGAAATGCTAGACAAAAATTTCACATAGCCCACAAAGGTTTTGCAACTAGACAGTGACCCAACTAAGGTTTCATTTTGTGATGCTTATGAAACCTTCCAACTATGTAACTAAGGGTCGTATATTGGGTTGCAAGGTTGAGCACATCACAAAATACACACCCATAACACTCCTCGGATACAAGGAAAGGGTCTCTCAGCACTGATAAACGAAACCAAAAAGGTTCACATCGGGTTCTCCAAAATGTAGAAAAGGGGGACCAACCACACCAAGGCTCTAGGGCATGGAAAGACAAGAGTGGAGGGATGCCCTAATCTACCTCAAGTTGGATAAGATTTCTTAGGTCAAGGATAGAGAATGAAGAGCACTCTCACATCCTTCTATCACTCTACTAACCTAGGAGATTAAACAAAGCTAAATGAGTCGATTTCTATAATTCGAACAATACCTCAAGTAGCTCTTTATCTGAGGATATTAGTGTAGGCCAGGGACGACAACATGACACACTGGTGTCTCTTTGGGGTGCTAGCATCCGTACAACCAGAAATTACAAGAGTGCAATGAAAATTCTAGGAATCTACTAATGGTTTAGAAAATAGACTTTAAAGCACTAAATAGAACAATAAATAACAGAATGAACTAGATAACTATAAATGTGGAAAAATTAAAAGGTGACAAAGATGAAAGCAATGAAGATTAACTCACTACAACTCCAGTTTTCCAGCAAGCTCCACATGAGCACATACCTACACACAACCAAGAGAGGACAATTATTGGGGCTCTATAGGGGTTTGCCTCAGTCAAACCCTTGCTTTGGTGTTTCCACCTCAACGGATAGCCAGGAAAGCTACACGATATGAAAGATGATAAAGAAAACAATGGAAAGAAACCAAACAATAGCAATAACACTATTCTATATAAATCAAACAATATCACCTTCTCAATCGAGGTGCCCTAAAAAACGTAGAGGAGGATGCAAGCTTGGTAAGGTTTGCGTTGCCACAACAATGAAGAAGTAGTCCCTCGGGACACCAAGTAGAAATTCCAATGGTGGCCAAATTACAAAAAGACATAGAGATGGATATGTTGAATTGCTCAAGAAATGCTTAAGAGATCAAGCTAGTGCATAGAATTGTCCAAGAGATTGTAGAGGATGGAATGAAAATGAGAGAGATGCCTTTGAAGATGAAAATGGGAGGGAAAGAGCCACTCCTGGGTTGACTAGAAGTCATAGAGGTGTTACACTTCATCACCAATGGTGAGCATAACATCTATGTGAATTCCAGAGGAATGAATTTTTCAAAGATGGCAGCACGTTGTGCAGATGTTCGTGCACCGTGCACACATCCCCAACAAAAATTTCCCCACCGACATAAGAGACAAGTGCCAAGTGCCAAGTTGATGCAAGGCAAGTAGGTGATGTGGAATTATTTAGTAGGGTTTGATTATCTAAGTTGGAGGGATGTAAAAGGGGAATTTTCAAGAGGGGTGCAAATTCACTCCTATACAGGAAAAAACACCCATGAAATTATAATTTATTTCCCTATGTGGAATCCATTAGCATGAGCACACATAAGGAAAATTTAAGATAATGGTGATGTTGTCCTCTATAACTAAAATAAATTTTAAAGTGTTATTTAAATGATGCAATGTGCAATCCATGAGCACATGAACTAAGGTAGGATAAATATGATAGAAGTTATGAAATAGGACCAATATAATTAATAGTATCAAAAGGATCAACGAAACAAAGCCAAATAATTGTGGAAATACCCAAATACAAAAATTATGATCATAAGATAATTCATAGGTCTAGATAATAAAGTATGATAATACATTTAAAAGACAAATGGCATGATGCCCCTAATGCAATATCAATGTGATAAAGATGTGATCATGTAACTTATAATGCATATGACTAAGATACCTGATTGAATTGATATAAAAATGGAAGCTAAATATAACTAGGATCAATCATAAGACATGACAATGTAAATATAAAAGATAAGGGGGGATAACAAGATGTACTCAATAAGATATGGCATTGGGTGGGAAGGAACGGGGGGCTCTTGTTTGAATTTTGTAGGAAGTTTAGGTGAAGGTGAGGAGGATCTGGGGCATTCTAAGGGTGAAGATGTTGATAGGAAGGCCACAACTGATGTTTTGGAGTTGCAAATGTTGCCTAAAGAAGCTTAATTTATTTTGGATGGCTTATTTTGTGCTTGTTGTCAAGGTTTCATCAATGGTTGTTGCTAACAACTTACAATTGGAGGTGCTGCTCAATGTTGAAATTTGGAGCTTCTTGTGGTTGCTACAAGGGTTTGTGTTTCTAGGAATGGTGTTGGGTGTTCCCCCCTTGTTCGACACAAATATTTGTAGTTGGGATGTTTTTTGAAGAGTTTTACCTATAAGAGTACTTTTTTAGAGGTCCTAGGGGTAGTTGGGAGACCTATCCTCTAGAGTTGTTTATTGGCTACATTTTTAGTAGATGATGGTCATGAGAGCTTTGAGCCTAATGATTTTTGTTGTGAAAGCTCTATATTTATTGTGGTTGTCTTGGCTTGGTGGGTTGGTTTTACCCATGTTGTTGATTTGGGTACTACCTTGGTGGTTTGGGTGAATTTTATAGGAGGTTTGGGTGAAGGTGAGGAGGATTCAAGGGATTTTGAGGGTGAAGATGTTGATAGGAAGGTCACAACTGATGTTCTAGAGTTGCATATGCTACCTAAATAAAATTTTATTTGTGAGGTTTCTTGTGTGCTTGATGTAAAGGTTTCATCAATGGTTTTTTTTTATGACTTATGGTTGGAGATGCTACTCAACTTTGAAATTTTGGAGCTGCTTGTGGTTGTTGTGCGGGTTTATGTTTCTAGGAATGGTGTTGGGGTGTTTCACCCCTATTCCATGCAAATATTTGTGGTTGGGATTTTGTTTGAAGATTTTTACCCCTGGGAGTTCTTTTTTAGAGGTCGTGGAGGGAAATTTGGAGACATGTCCTCTAGTGTTGTTTGTTAGCTATGTTTTTGGTAGTTTGAGCCTAATGATTTTTTGTGAAAGCTCTATTTATTGTGGTTTTATTGGCTTGGTGGGTTGGTTTCACCCATGTTGTTGATGTGGGTACTAGCCTGGTGGGTGATGGGAATCCTCCCATCATTAGCTTTTGTGCCTTGGTGGTGACTAGATTTTTTTTGGTAAGTTATATGTTCACTACTATTGATGTTGGTATGGGTGGGAATAGTTATTCCCAGTTGTTTATTTTCTTGTTGTTGGTTGGGGCTATGCATAAAGTTTATTTTATTGGTGTTAGTGGAAGTTTTTTCTTCCAAATCCAAGCTTCTATTCTTGGTGTTATCCCCTTGTAGATTTTGAAGACATTGAAGAGAATGGGATCAATTTTTTTTTGGTTTCTTTATTGGTTTCTAGAGGATGCCAAGTTTTTTGTCATTCTTGTTGAAGATTTAAGGGAGTGCTTGCTACCCTATTCTTTGGTATTGAGTTGTTGGTTGAGATGAGTTTAAGGTTTTTTTTAAAGACCCAAAAATTATTGCTTATCAAGCTGCCTTAGGGGAGGTGGTATTTTGTTTGGTTAATTTAGTCTGTTGTTGATTTCTTGTTGTAGAAGTGTTTAGGGGGATTTTTCTTGAAATATTTGATGAAAATATTGTCGGTTTGGAAAACTCATTTGGCTTTGAGGGCTAAGGGTATAGTTGCCACCCTTTATACTATTCTCTTTAATATCCTTTTGGGTCCTCAAAATGTGACTCCTATTGAGGTGGAGTTGTCTCCTATAGAGGTGGAGGTTGTGGATTTGGTGGGGGGTATAAATCTTCCTCAGATGTCCCTTTTCTAGCTTCTCCTATTAAGGTGGAGAATGGTTTGGATAAAAGGGATTGGTGTTGCTACAAGAGGTTTATGCTACCTTTGGTTTTGTTTAGCCTTTGTACTCTTCTTTTGAGGTGGAGATTTTTGTGATGCTAGAACGATTGCATGGGATCCATGACTGCCTTCTTCTTGGTTTCTCTCTCTTGTCTCCTATTAACGTGGAGATGGAGATTGATGATGGGATCATTGATCCACATCTAATTTTTAATGCGTTGTTGATTGGGAGATGTTGCTACCCTGTTTTCTTTATGGATTTTCTTTTTCCTATAGAGGTGGGGATTGAGATCAGTAATGGTGATACTTTCTATTATATGTAATCTTTGAAGCACTTGTAATTGTTTCATCTAGCTATTGGCTAGTGCTTATTTTTTTCCCTAGCTTGGATTCTTCCTTTGTTGTGTAGATTTAATGTTGTAGGTGGGATGTTGTTTGTCATTGTATTTTTTCCAATGTTTCATGAAGTTTGGGTTTCACATCCCATTAAAACATGCTGATAAAGGGTTTCAAGTCCCTTCAAAACCTATTTTTCCTCTAATAAAAAACAAGATGCCCCCTATATAGATATAGAATATTTAGGAGTGATATACTAATAAGGATTAATAGTGAAATCTTAGATTATGATAAGGTAATCTAAGATCATGACATGCATACTTTAATAATAATATAAAATTACAAGATATATTAATACAATATAATATAAACCAATGTGAGATCATGATGTAAATTCTAAAGTTGAAAAACATGTCAATAATGAGTCATAGTTTTTTTATAATAGTTAGATAAAATAATGATATGGCATAGATCATATACAATGTGCTCAATATAGTTGGATATTTAATCAATGTAAGTATATAATATAATGTGATGTGAGACCTAAGAAAAGTATATCAAAAAGAAAAGAGACCAAAGGAAGAAGGATAAAAATATGAAAAATAAAATGAGAAAAAGAAAAAGAAAAATATTGAGCAATAAAAAGTAGTGAAATAATATAATGAAAACAATGGATTAACCTTGTAAAAGGGCATGGATAAATATTAAAAATATGATATGACATATGAAAAATCAAACCTAACCCTCAAGTTGAGGAGAAATACATTAAGAATAAATTGGGATCAAAAGTTAAAACATATATTCAAATTACTTAAGACCATGAATAAATGATATATTAAGAGTGATATCCAAGTAATGAATTTATCTCATATCAATCGGTTTCTCTTTTATGTTATGTGTGACCTTAATGTGCATCTTCCCTTTGTCTATAAATTCTTGAATTTTATTTTTATATGTAATATCTCTATGTTTTAAACATCCATCCATGTATGGTAAAAAATGTATTGAGTATAGCAACAATCAAAAGATATATAACTATGGATGTTAACTCTGTCATCAAACCATGATCTTCTCTTGAATTAACAAAATTAGATTTTTACAAATCCAATACATTCTAAATCAAGGGACATGGGTAATTAGGAAAAATTGCCTAACTAAGGTTCATAGAAGAACATAGCTATCATCCAAATAAGGATTCTTCTTAAAATGACCCATATCATGTGGCTCCTTAGTGATCATAGAATCATCAAAATAAACTTATTCAACTTTAATATTCTAAGAGGAGATTGAGAAATGACCATTACCATCAATAACAATAGAAGATGAACCATTCTCCAAATAAACATCATTTTTAGCATTAAAATTTATTCTCAAAACTCTAGGAATAGGACATGAATGATCTCATCCAATCTAGAATAAATATGAGTATTAATAGGATCCACATAATGTTGTAACACATTATTGGCATGAAGTGGAGATGAGATAAGTTAGGAATAAATAGATGCTATTTGAAACTAGCACTATACCACTTGAAAACTCAAGAATTGAACCAAATACGAGTAACACATTATATGGGAAAGGATAAGTTTGACCACTAGATGTAGATGGCATAAGAAATTCCATGTGACCAAAAAGGTAGAATATGAAGACGACATTCAAAATTCAAAATTCCATTGTAATAAATAGGATTAAGAATGAGAGACAACTAAAGACACAAACACATACCAAAATCGCAAAATGAAAATATTTTAAACCAACAAATCCTATCACAACAAAAGCATGAGTAGTCCCTAGTGAAAATTATCTAATATTTAGTACTTGTACTCATCACACAATGAAATTAATTGGTCTTATCTATCCTTCGAAATCCACATGGAATTCTCTAGTCTAATTTTATATAAATATAAAATAATTTTTTACATAAATTTTAAAAATATTTTCATGTATAGAAATTCAGATAATAGTATAAATGAAATTGTATTATGTACCAATAATTTCCTAGAAGACTATGTAGATATGGCTTCCTCCCTAAAATATCATAATCATATGTAAAATCATCATTACAATTGAACAAAATTGTGTTAATCATCCAAATGGTATTTCACATGACATACATGCAAGTGTCCTAGACCATTTTAATGAAAATTATTATTATTATTAGTGCTCCAAAATATAATTTTCTCCTAGAATGATTCTAATTTCAATGTAAAGTACTTATAAATGTGATTTTGATGATGAATTAATGCACATGAAATACCTTTAAATTTACCAAGACAACAATAAATTACACAAAAATGTACCAATTATGTTCATAATGACTAGCGAAATAGGTGGTAATTATAAAAAAATGAATTTGAATATTTGAATTTTAGGGGTCAATTATATGTGGTGTAATATTACACACAAATGTCATGAGATTGACTTGGGATATGGATGCATAAATGTCAAAGTGGGAAATGAATATATGAAAATGGATACAATGATAGAAGTAATAAATTACTATAAATAGTGATTGTATATATATATATTTTTTTGCCAAAAGTAGTAGACCACTTATATTTATATTATATTTGAAACATCATACAAAATATTGGTTTAGGCGAGCATACCGGCAAGAAAGAATTGGGAGAAGAAAACCTCTGGTTATCGATCGATACGACACATTTCCCTATTAACTACCCCGACTCAAAACAATAATACTCCTACAAATACCAACCAAAATACTTACTAGACACACTAACCCATTGTACATATTTCCAACTTACAATAATTCAAAAAATTACATGTTTCCACCCTTAATACAATGAACCTTCAAGACTACATATAAATAACCCCCCCTTTTACATATAAATGATAATCATAACCTTTTAGCAGATCGAAATAGGCTGACTAGAAAAGAATTACCCCAAAAATCTATCCAATCAAATACAAATTTTTAGAAAGAATATAATATGTTGCCAGCCCAAGTCTAGGACCATTAACCGAACTCTCCTCCACCACATGCTTCTTCTTACGATCAAACTCTTGCAAAGGCATTGTTATGTTGATATCTAAAACGGTAACAGACCTTCCCCTTAGCTCGTGGATTCAAGACTGAATCATGCACACAAGAATGACTTCATAAAAACGGAATTGCATGAAACTTCCTTTTAAATTGGTTTGTCTTCCATGGTAAATGCAAAGCGATACTTGTTCAAGGCTTCATATAGGTAAGATGAAGAATCATACATTGTTGACATAAGCATTCCCTGACAAATCTTTGCATACCATTTTTTATAATGGATTAAATGCTTGAGAAACAAACCTCCTACTAGCCCATCATCCTTGATGAATTCATATTGCTGCACACTTGTAAGAAAAGCATCATTTTCCAAATACCTTCGAACAAAAAATTTTGTAGCAATGAATTTTAAAACTAAGTCCATGATATTCAAAAGGAAAATGGACAAGAGATTTGCAAGAAAGATAATCCTTTGAAGCTCTGTATGCAACACATCCTAATAAATAATAGTAGCTATGCCATTAAACATAGACTTACAGTTCACCTTAAAAATAAATTGCAACTCTTCCCTAAAAATTCATGCCGAAAACAACGCCTCCCACGGCCTTACCACCTTTGGTTAAAACACCCTTGCTTCTTTATCCTCATCACCTTCCAAAGCCCGCACGCTTGAAATAACTTGATATCCACTCAACATCCACATTATCCAGCACATGATAGCATAACAAAAAGGGCATGCAGCGCCAAAACAAAAATAGTTGCAGCAACACTCGAGCAAAATAATAGACGCTTGAACAAAGGCCTTTCAGAAAGCTCTCGCCCCCATCTGAACAAAAAGTAATCTGATGCAACATGTGACGTGGCAAGCAACCGGAGCCCAGTCAAAAAGAAAAGAAGCGTTTGAAGGGAAGTTCCTATAAGACACCACGTGGCAAGCAACCGAATCTCAGCAAAAGGGAAGAGAAACGTCCCAAATGGAAGCCTCGATAGGACACCACATGGCGACGACTGGAAGACTGCGAGCAACATCGAAACCAAAAAACCGTGAAGGAAATAGTAGTACATGAATAGAAATTCACAACCGGCCGACTCACAGGGGCATTTCACCTTGCTCAAAGAACAATTCACGTTGAATATTTTTGACATTTTTGCACGTGCCATAAATCCCACAAGACCTGCACTTAAAAAATAAGATATTTATGCCATGTGGCAATCAACCGAAGCTCAAAAAAAGGGAAGAGAAACATCCCAAAGGGAAGCCCTGATAGGACACCACGTGGCGATGATCAGAAGACTACAAGCGGCATCAAAACCAAAGGCAAAGTCATGAAAGAAGAAAAAATACGAAGGAAAAGAGTGGTAGATGAATACACATTCACAACCTGGCAATGCACAAGGGCATTTCACCTCACTCAAAGTACAATTCAAGTTGAATCTTTCTGACATTTTTTCACATAACATAATACCCACAAGACTTGCACTTATAAAACATGATATTAGCAAAATAAGCAGCAATGCATATGCCCAACATCAAAATTGCCAACCCTCCCATAAATTAACTCTGCCCTTGTGCATCTAGGTGTATTAATTCCACCAGATTAGGATAATTTTTTAGAACATTGACATCAGGTGAGACCTTAATCTCAATGCTATCACTTCCTAAACTTGCCAAAAAGTCTGCTACTCTGTTTCCTTCCCTATATGTATGAGAAATAGTTGAAGTTGCAAATTTATCTAAAATTACCCTTGCTCTTCGCATTATGTAATGCAAGCTCCAAGTAATAATCTTCCTTTCGCTTAGTGCATTGATGATTATCAATGAGTCCCCTTCAACATGGATATTTGGGAATCCCAACTGGGCCGCCAATTCCAAGCCCAATAGCAAGGATTGAGATTTTGCAAAATTATTTGTGCCATCTTGAAGATGATAAGAGGAAGCTACCAGAACTATCCCTGAGGTATTTCTGATACAAATCCCTACCCTTGAAGATCATGCATTCCTTTAGATGACCCATTAAAATTTAATTTGATAAAATATTTATAGGGTGGAACCCATTTTACTAAAGTTCTATCAACTTTTTGAATGCAATGATGAAACAAACTGCCATCAAAGGGTAGCTTAATACCCTTCCATCCTTTCAAAGTGTCACTATCCCAACTTTTAAATAGTGAATTAATAGATTTCTCCCTCTGAACACATGAATTAACCCCTTCAGATATAGCATTCTCAATTTTAATCAGAATTGCCTCAATTGAAGATTTTACTTTCCTAAAAAATTTGCAATTCTTTTCCCACCATAAGTTCCATAATACAATTACTGGCACTATGTACCATAAGCATGCAAAAAAAGAAGACTGATATAATAACGACCAACTCTGGAAGAGGTCCCAAATTGAATTTGGTAGGGGAATAGATAAATGAAGCTTACTCCTAACAAAATTCTAACTTTGCTGAGAAAAGGAACACTAAAGAAACAAGTGATCTACTCTTTCAAACTCTCCATCACATAAAGGACATTTAAACAAATCAATAATCCTTAATTTACAAAGACGATCACTAGTCAAAATCCTCTTTTGTAAAGCAAGCCAGACAAAGCTACCTATCTTTGGAAGGAATTTTGTATTCCAACAAAAGACATATGCTCTTTGGGGTTGATCAAAAAATTTAGATTGTGCTAAAACTGCACACCCTTCCTTCACTGAGTATGCACCTATTTTAGAGGCTTCCCGTATGATTCAATTTGGCTTCCTGAATAAATAGATTATTTTGTCTTGCATACATTTACAAAACAGCTCCGCTTAGTTCACACTGACAAGACTATTTGAAGGGCTTTTCCATATGACCTTCTCGGTCATTAAACTTGCTGACTGGACATAGTCCACCAAATTTACACCCCAGGCTTGAGAAAGAATTACTCTAACATCCCGGAGATCAATAATTTTTTCCAATGGAGGCTTTCCATTCCATGAATCTATCCAAAACTTAACATTTTGACCATCATTTACCTCCCAGGATGCAAAATTGCTAATGAGACTCCTACTCTTTACAATGAAATTCCAAATGGCCAAACCCTTAGTAGGATCAACCATTGTAATTATACTAGCTAGATTTGTAGTACCCAAATACTTAGCTTGCAAGATTCTAACCCACTTAGCTTCAGAGTTAGTGCACATTTTGCATACAAGTTTTGCCCCAAAATATTGATTCCTCCATGATAAACACGGAACTACTACCTCCCCTTGTTTCTTTCCTTTAGCTAAACCCTCCAACGAGATTAGAGGAATATTTTTCTTTTGATCAATATTGATTTTACAAATAAATGTTCTTATTATCTTTTCAATTTTAGATATGACACCAATAGGATCCTTAAGGACTGCAAGGAAATAATTTGGAATAGATGCTAGAATTGCCTTAATCGGGAGAATTCTACCTGATAAAGACAACCATCTGGATTTCCACATTAATATTCTTGCCTTTAATATGTCAATTACCTTGCTCAAATAAGCATCTTTATTTGGTCCTTTGAAAAAAGGTATCCCCAAATAAGCATCTTTATTTGGTCCTTTGAAAAAAGGTATCCCCAAATAAGTACTAGGTAATTCTGCTTCCTGAAATCCTAAGACATTTACTATCTCATTACTCAAATCCTCAGGAGTGTTTAGGAAAAAATCACTGATTTTTGCGCATTTACCTTCTACCCAGATGTTGATGAATACTTATCCAAAACCTCTCTCAATTTCTTAGCTTCCAACAAGGAATAATTACTAAATAAGAGAGTGTCATACACAAAAAGAGAGTGGGTAACTGAGATATCTGAATTTGGTATTTGCACTCCCTGCCAAAGATTCAAATTATGCTTTAATTGAATGAATCTGCTTAGGGATTCTGCCATAATTATAAACAAGAACGGGGATAGAAGGTCCCCTTTCCTAACACCTTGCATAGAGTTAAAGAAACCCACATGGTTACCATTTATAATTACTAAGAATTTTTCTCCAAATAAACAAGACATAATCCATCTCCACCATTTTGAACATAAGCCAAATTTTGACAAAACCTTATTGAGGAATTGCCAATTTACCTTATCATAAGCTTTCATCATATCTAATTTGACAATGTACAAAGGGATTTTTGACAATGTAATTATGTGTAGTACTTCATGAGAAACAATTGCACCTTCATGTGTTTCCCTTCCCGGGACAAACCCTCCTTGCTTTGCAAAAACAATCTTTGAAATGAGAGGTTGTAACCTCAAATAGATTGATTTTGTAAATCATATTGCATAATGAAATAGGCATAAACTTAGCAAAAAATTTAGGCTCTTTGAATTTTGGTAGTATTGCAATATTTTTTACATTAAATTGTCTTAGGATTAACCTGGTTCTCTTGGATTCCTCTAGTGCCCATAAAATATCGAAGCACAAAAAATTCCAGCACTTCTGAAAGAACAAGGTTGTAAATACATCTGAGCCAGGGGCCTTCTCTAGAGGAAAATAAAAAACTGCATGCCTCAACTCCTCCAATGTAAAAGGTCTCATAAGAAGACTATTATCTTGCTCACGAATAAGACAAGGGATTGTGTCCAATAATTCCATTTCATCATTGAGCCGGCTATCATTAACTATTTGCAAGGTTGATAGTAGTTCAGAAAAGAACTTAACCCCTTCTTTATTAATATCTTCCTCTTTTGTTAACTAGTCACCTATACCAATCTCTTGAATTGATTGAATTGCCTTTGCCACTTTTTGAGTTGAGCAGAGGCATGAAAGAATTTTGTCTTCCGGTCACCCTCTTTCAACCATAGCTCTCTCAAATTTTTCCTCCAATATATTTCTTCCCTAGAACACAACTCTTCCCATTCTGACTATAACAATTTTTTTTTTCATACAAACCAACATCCAAACCATTATGAATTATACTCTCATGTACTGTTGTAAGCTCTTTAAACACTAAATCCTTTTGATGAAATATATTTTTAAAAACATTTTTATTCCATTCCTTTATTTGATGCTTCACATATACTAGCTTACTATGGAATTAGAACATATTAGTCCCCTGTACATATGGGGCATTAACCCACCAATGTTTCACACTATCCAAACACTGAGGATGTCGAAACCACATGCTTCCAAATTTAAATGAAGCTTTAGCTCTCCCTATGGTAATATTTGACACATCCAAACAAATTTTATAATGATCTGATCCTAGATACAATAAAATGTCAGATTTAAGACTATGCACAGAGGTAAACCAGTTTGAAGTCACTAAAAATCTATCTAACCTCTCTGCAATCTACAAAAAACCCTTCCTCTTGTTAGTCCAAGTGAACTTTCCAAAAGTTGGTTGTATATCTCATAAAGCATTTGTTAAAATAAAATCACTTAAATCTGCCATCACTCTAGCTGGAGGACTTATCCCTCCACTTTTTTCTTGCAAAGATGTTATTGCATTACAGTCCCCTGCTATGATCACTTTCTCATCTATAACATCCCCAACTACCTAGTTATTTCATCCCACAACTTCTTCTTTTCCACTGTGGAAGTAGGCCCATACACATTTATTACCCAAAAGTGAAGATCGAACTTTGTTACTTCTACAAGCTACCAAGAGCTTCTATTCTTATGTGATATAATATTTAATGATTTTGGATTCCAAAGAACCAAAATCCCCACTGATGCCCCTTGAGCAGGCGAATGCATAGATTCCCACTTATTCCATTTCTTAATGGATGCTTCAAATATTTGTATTGAAGTTTTAGTTTCTTGCAACAAACAAATGTCAGCCCCACAAGCATCAATTAGATGCTTGATACGAGAACGCTTGTCAGGGGCATTAATACCCCTGACATTCCATAAAAATATCCTCATTGGGATCAAGGAGAGCAACATGCCCTCCTCAATCTCTTATTGGACAATGACTCAGTAATTGTCTGATGCACTCCTGCTTCAATTTGTTCCTTCATTTTCATGAGATTTTATTTTCTACCTCTCTTCCCAGGGGACCTCCTGACTGATGCTTTTAAAGGAGACTGTGGTATCACCATATTGTTATTAACTGATATCTCCTTTAAAACCCCAAACTTAGTTATTCCCTAACCACTCAATGATTGCTCAATCCCCAACATACTGTCCCCACTACATTTATTTGGTACAACTTCCTTATGCCACATCTCAAACTACCCGCACAGTTCCAACCTCCCAGAAAACTTCTTCCACAACTATTTCATCAAATAAATCAGATCCTATTGACACCAACAAATTACTTTCTAACACCTCAAGCTCCGCATCAAAAGGACTATTGTTTGTAATTAAAGCTAACTCCTTATCATAGCCATTTTCTTGACAAGCCCCTATTACAACATGATCCATTTTCCCCGCATGACCCTTCTCATTACAACCCCCAGGTAACAACTCCCTAGTCCCTTGAAACATTAATTTCCTTACTAATTCCTCTAAATGTGCTTCTGAATTTAATTTTTCCATTGTTGAATATAAATTGAGCAGAAGACCAGCAAGTTCACCCATTAACTTCCATATGTTTTTAAACACTTTATAGATCAATGTTGGTTTTTTGTATGATTTAGAATTTAAGCTAAAACCCAATTGTGAACATTCATCCACCCGTTTCCTTTTAAGGAAATGATCATGCCTGGCATAGTCAAGGGATTGATCTATAAAATTTCTAAAAGCACATGAACGATTATCCTCTTGAGGTAAAACAATATTACTCAAAGATAACGATTGATCAAGCTAAACACATTGTTTTTCCTGACCCCTTCTTTTAGCATTAATCAGATGAGAAAAATTTGAAAAGGACCCAACAGAACACTCAGAATACAAATGGCCTATGGTATGACAATGAAAACAAGTAGTTTGAGACCCTTCAAGAAAAAATTGTTGATTCCAATTTCCAAATTGTGAGGAAAGTAAAATATGCTCTGGAAATTTTACACCCACCTTCATTAGAACACAAAATCTAATGGGGTTTGGTAGGATTTTTAAAAATTCATTATCATGCGTAAGAAACATTCCTACACGATTTGCTATTACCTCAATCAAATTCATCTCACTATACTCTAAAGGCAATGTAGACAATTGAAACTAGACTGGAACAAAATGAAAAGATGCATTCTCAGTTTTAAAATTTGGTTCCCACGGTCGCATACATAAACTAGAACCTTGAAATGACCATGACTTAATGCGAAAAACCTCATCTCTATTTTCTTTGCTATCAAAAATTTCTATAAATATGCCCTTATCAGAATCCAAATAAAAGACTTGTTGAAGCCCATCCCAATCACTATACATTAAGCTTTTCAAGTCATTCAAAGACAACGAGTTTCCGGAATTTACATATTAGGGCTTTATCCCTGAAATCATTAATTTGCGGTAGCAACATAGATTATGGAAAGGTAATTTTTAATACAATACCCTCATCCGAAGAACAATCTTGAACACATTGTTGATTGGATAGAGCTTGCAAGCCTACGACCAAGGATGGGGAAATCTTGCACCTCCAAACCTTTTTTAGCCCCTCATTTAATCCTTTGCCCTTTGTTGTATTTTATCTTTTTCTTCAATTTACCCTTTCTTGGAGCCACACTTGGCTGAATATGTTTTACAACACCTTCAGTAATGCCTTTTTGAACAAACTATCTTTGCTGAGACTTTGGATTGAAGGAAGCGCCCTGGGACTCCAAAACCGAAGCAAGGAAATCACCATTAAAACGAGTCGAGTCTGAAGAGGCTTTCACCCCTTCCAAATTTTTAGGGTTTTTTTGAACCCTATCATTCAATGTCGACTGCAAAACATCTAACTCCTTCCTAACGATTCCAGAAAACCCTCGTGTCGCTTCCCTATCTTTGCAATTTTGTTGAAACCTATCAATCGGATCATACTTCGAACACAAATCATCCAAATCTTTCCCTATTCGACCTTGAGTTCCTCCATGGTACACCTGAGGATCTTTAACTATCAAAGATTTAAAATCAGCTTTAGCTTCTTGATATAATCCTTGAAACAAAGTCTGGTCCTTCTCATGACATTTTCTCTAAAAATCTATATTATAGAGGGTGTCTTCCTCACAGCTGTCAATGATCTTCTGACCATGCTTTTGAAAAATCCTATGAGTAGACAACGAAGCCCAATTTGGACGATTGAAACGGTAACGCTTTGGGCCCCTAACATTTCCAGGAGGCCACATCTGATTGTTTGAAGGGCCGATAAAACTTTGTCCATATTGCCCATTGCCATGAAGACCACAAGGCCGAGAACTTTTTGTCATTTCCTGCCATTGACGCGTCATAGCCATTTTCTTGGAGCGTTTCTTGGAGAGAAAATTACTAATCAATGGTTATTTTATATTACTATGTTCAAATATGGATGGGATGTTTAGGAGTATGTATAAATGGGGATGTATAAAGGATTGAGGGGTGATTCTAGATTTACAAGAAAAAGTACACCATTTGTTGATATGTACTTATATTAAGGCATTTCATCAAAATGAGCCCAAAAATAAATGAGAATTTACATGAGTATCTCACCATTATAATTATTAAGATGTGCCCTATCTAATTCACCTCAAAAAAATTGAGATGCCTATCTATTTACATAAATGGCTTAGAACACCAATTAGATAAAATTAGATGACATCTTTTTAGAGTCAAGGATGGCAGGTGATCTCAAGATAAATGATTTATGATTAAGTTAAATATTCTCGTGAACATAACCATGAGTCCAAATAATGGATAGTATCTAGCACAAATTATATCATATTAGATGGGGCACTTGAAAATGAAATAACCCCTAGAATCGAGATAAAATGCTGAAAAAATAATAATAGCCAAGCACTCACCAATTATATTTTTTTGACAAAGTCATTCCATGTTGTATGTGACCAACGTGGTTATAAATTATGTGTGTATCTAATGATCATTCAATAACACATATAATTGTTACTAGTTTGTAAAAATTTAACGGGTATAAAAATTAAGAAAAAAGAAAATTGTCTATAAAAAGAAAATGGCTTTAAAGGTATTATAATTTATTAATATTAAATGATTATTTTCAAATATAGCCAACATTGATAGAATAAATCTCAATGTAAGAATGGAAAATTTGGATTTATTAATAAAATTTGAAAAAAAATATCTTAAACATTCAATGGTTACTTGGACAACCTTTAATGGTTTCTAATGTATCCAAAATCCAAAATTCTAATGGTGTAGGCTTTAAATCTTTACAAGACTCATTATTGTTTTAATCTATTCTTAACTCAAACACAGAGAGAACCTAAGAATCTAAGCTATGGATTGCTATGGCACAAGAGTGGACACTAAGTTATGGATTACTAGGGAATGAAAATGCAAACTAATTTATTGATTACAAGGGGATTAGAGTGGGCCTTTTGTGGTATTCTTGAAAATATATATCATTGCAAGCTTTTAAAAGAATTCATGTTTTCATATATTAATGTCTTCAACTCAAGCACAAAGATAGTGTTAACTCTATACTTGTCTTCATTTATAATCCCTTGCATAGAAATCATGGATGAAGAACCTCTACCTCTAAACTTTAGAATGCCTCCATATTGTGAAAAAGGGAAATAGAGTTACCATGTTTGGTGTGTGGAAAAATGTATATACACCTAAAGAGTCATGAATTGCTTGAGATTTCAATCCATCTTGCCATCCTTCACCATTTCTTGCAAAATAGACTCAAAATTTCTTGTAAATGACTTCGAAGTTTAACCATTAACTTGAGAGTAGTAGAAAGAGAAGAAATGATATTTGATAGGATTAAGCTCAAACTTTTGACACATCATTATGCTCGAAACTAACATTACATCAACAATGGTAACCTCAATGATGGCATATCCACATATGACATTATTGCCAACAATGATAAGTTAACAACACCTTGAAATATGACCCACATTATAGTCCACTAAAATTTAAGCTCCTAAGAAAGTGAACATCCCTAATCATTACACCTCCATAACTTCACATTACATATTGATATTTAATACACATAAAATAACTCAATCACTAAGAAAAAAATTAACAACTAAATTGAATACACCTATCAAGTGTCAATAGTTTCTCCCAATTACGTTTTATGTCAAGCTTTCATTTATGTTACCCTTGAATCACTCTAATAACTTACATATCCTCAAAGTAATTTATCATTTCATAAACCTATTCAATTTTACTATTTCATTATTTGGTTTGAAAATTTGTTCGAATTATCTCCATCTCATAAGAGTTGGTGTTGACCAACTCAACCGTATGATCTAACAAAACACAAATAACAACTAACTTGATCAACAAACCAATGACACTTAATGATGAAGTGTTCAACGTACAATGACATATGCGCTAAGTTGATAATTTAAGTACCTTGTTTGAGGAGGCAAGACTAGACAAAACTGCAAATCTCATCATCAAAATTCACTGCAGAAGACTGCAAACTTTATAAGACCTCTGTGCTGGATGGTCCTGTGCTGCTTTTGAATCCCATAAACTGCTTTGACTTCGTAGATGTTATTAAAATCTTATCTTCCATTTCATTTCAATGATTACTTGTATTAAATTCTGTTTTAAAAAGAATATTTAAGGAAATAATTGCAAGCCAAAGGACATTTGTTTCGCAGAACATTCACTTTTGCAGAGCAGTCGCTTTAGAGAAATCCAAATATCTAATCTAAGAATGGTCAAAAGGGACAGTGATGATTGATCAGGTGTTTGTCGATTGTGTTAACTAGTAGCCCACTGGAAGCCTAAACATATGGTCAAGGATTTTGTCTGGTTAACTGGTTTTCAGAGTTTCAGACACCCGAGTCTTTCAGTTAAGCACCTAAGTTTGATCGTACGATCAAAACTTTTTAACCTCTGGTGGGTAGAATGTTCTTTGGAATATCAGATGATATATTCGTAGGCTTTTCCCCTTGAGTAGGTCTAGTTTCTTTGTTGCTTTTCATAAATTCCAAGGTTGCAGGACGACAGAGTAATAACTCCTTCAAGACTTTTTCTTAGATTTTGTTTGCAGTTGTGTCAAGACTTTGTCTATTTTCTGGCAGAGTGAGATTTTTGCCACACATTTACTGGAAGGGTGTGAGACTTAGCATTACAATAATGTAAGATATTCCCAATTGTCTTGTATGGTGAGGCCAAAGAAGTAAATGGCATCAGCTAATAAGTCAGTTGTCTTACATGTCAGAGATTTCTACCTACGCCTTGCTCAACCCCACACCACTTTAGTCTTTCTTGATCACAGATTTGAGGACAGCAAAAAGGTTCACTCCACCTCATAAGAGAGAACGAGTGATGACCTTCTAATCTATGAAGGGTTGAGTAAGCGAGACTTTGGACAGTAGCCCTTTTATGGGCAATGAGGACAGTAGCTCTTCTATGGGCAATGAGGACGCTGGATAAAAACATGTCTATGAATCAGTGATTAACCTCCAATCATTTACTCTGTTGTCAACACAGTTACAGACCTTGTCAGATGTCAATGGTGGATTCTAGTAGTTTATTTGATAAGTGTTAATTGGAGAGAGTTTTTGGATTAAATTATGTATGAGTTTTCATGTTTTCCTCCTTTTCTTGATGATGGATCATTCAGTGTGATCCAAAACGTCAATTAAAACTCATACAGAGTTTAATCCAAAAGCTCTCTCTAATTAACTACATGGACTGTGGAAAACTCATGCCAACTATTGATAAGTGTTTTCAAATAATATGAAGTTTTCTATTTTTATAAGATGAATAAAGTATTTGACCATTGATTTTTGATATGACTATTCTATCATATTATATTTAAACATTACTTTGTTCAATCATAGTATATTCAATATTAATTTTTTGATTTTGATTTTATATGAAATAAAGTAGATTACAAAGAATAAGAATTATCAAGGTAGAGTCAATAGTAATTTCATATTTCATTTATATCAAAAAGTAAATAATAATCTTGGTTAAAATTGATTTTTGATTGTTAATTAGATTATGTTTAAGAATAGCCTCTTTTTTTTAGACTGTAGGAATCAAGTAGCCCCCCTATAAATTGCAGTGTGCTTGCTAAAAAAATTTCACATGACTGGTGGTGTTGGTGCAACACGTCCTCTGATACCACGAGGATGGGGGGAGAGTAGACCTCGTGACCTCACTTGCAACAAGATGCTTGAGGCAATCAAACTAGGACCTCGACCCATTTGAAAATAGCCTTTTTAACTATGTATTGAATGACTTTTTAAATAAGATCACTTGTTTCAAGGAGGAAAACTTTGCGAGCTTGGATGGAATCCAAGAAGGAGGGGCCTCGTCCAAGGTTGACAAGATACCATGTGGATCCTAGCTTGCATTAGTTGGGGGTTTGGTCTAGGAAAAGGTTGGATTTCATGAAAACCTAAGCCCCAAATCTTGGATTGATTTGCTCATGTCGTACAAAAATTTGAGTAAAGAGATAAGAGTGTCATTTAGCCCTTATGAGGATGGATTGGCTTTGCTAATTGCAAATATTGCAATCAATAGGCTCATCCCAAGAATGTATAATTCATTAGTGGGACAATTTTTTTAGGCATCAACTAATATTAATTTGGTATGTAGGTGAACTTTCTCAAAATAGAAGGTAAAAGGGAGCCTTGACCTAAATGCCCTTCCTAAGGGACTTTTTCTTTTGTCCTCTCTTTAGAAGGATTGTACTAAAATTTTGGTTAGTGACCCTTATTTTTTTGGGAAATTCATTAGTTATGTTTGCAAATTGAAGCCAAGCTTTGATCTTGACACTAATAAATGCTCAATGGCCCCATCTTGGATTTGACTCTCCAATCTCCCACTAGAATACTGGGGTGAAAAACTTATTTTTGGTATTGCTAATTCATTTGGTCATTTATTGACTTTAGACAATGTGACAAGATGTAGAAGCATCTTGGTGATTGTGAGATGCTATAGTAATGTGGAGGCTAATAAATTTCTTCCCATCTCTATTTGTTTGGAATCAAAGCTTGGTAGATGGATGCAAAATAATGTATATGAAAAAATCTCCTTATTATATCAAAATTATTTGAATGTATGTCACTTGGGCAATGGTTGTCCCAAAGTAGCAATGAGAAAAGGGACATCATAGAAACAAGGACACAACATAGACATAAGAGGTGTGACATTTTTTTGCAGAAGGAGCCTCCCCTAGTATCCCATAGGTAATAGTCACTAGCATGAGTGTTAACCTAGAAGAGGAAGAATTTAAGCCTCTCACACTAGATAAATTAGACCAAAAGGACTTACATTTTGTCACACCTCATTGTGCATTTGCCTATTTACTATTATTGTGCTAGGGTAAATTATTGCATGTGTGAATATACTTTGAATTCTGGTTGAGAATATATGTGCTTGCACCTTGTCATCAATGAATTATGAATGAATATTATTTCATTTAATGTTATGTGATGAAATGCACATATCTGAAATAGATGGTTATTGAATTGGATATTCTAACTATGGAGAAATATTATGTAAATACATATTTTGATGAACAACTGACTACTGTGGGAATGTGTTAGTCGGATGTAGGTTCATGTTCAATCCTCCAGGTGCAAGGGGAACTATCACTCAGGGGAAGAACTTGGTTGGGTAACTAGTAATGTAACGTAACTAAGCTTACATACACACTCACAGTAGAATGGTTGAGTCAAGTTATTGTGTTTGGAATTAGTAAGTCATCCTTAGTATGATGGTTTTTTATTAGGAAGGGTCTTGATTACTATTGAGTGCATTCTTGGATGATGTTTGTGTTTAGAGCTTATGAATTCTTCCTTATGTTACTATGCTTGATTGATGAGGTGAACATACATTGAATGTATATATATATGCATATGCATGTCCCATATGCATGAAGGAACAGGTACATGAGAGTACATAGGTAGACATACCTATGCACGCTTATGAACGGGTTACTTATGAGCATGGTGTTATTGAACGAATAATGCAACATGTGTGTATATATGTATATATACATTACACATATATTTCCTATCAATAAGATAGTAATTGTGTATGTGATTTATTGTGCAATCGAATGTATATATATAAGATATATATATATACATATGTATACATCATGTGTCAATATATACATGTGTGACAAATAGAAACGTCCATATGAATATATCAATATATGTATACGTACGTATATATGTACAAAGAGGTATATATATACATACATATAGGAACATTTGATTAAACAAGAATAGATTAAGGGTTATTCATTGAAAAGTTATTTGATTATATTAGATAACTTGTAAGTTACACCTAGGGTTTGATTATCCATTGAAGGGAGGGTAACTTGTATTTATGCTTTATGGGTAGAAATACCATTGAGTTTATGGGAAAGGGAATAGGCTGTTTTTAGGGTTAAAGACTACCCATAGAAGGAAATACCTATGCATAGATTATAATGGCCTAAAGTCAAATCGAGCTTGAGTAGTGTATGTGAGTAGGATTACTATCACTCCAAGTACTGAGTGAGAACACTTTGGCCAAAGTAGGTGATTGCCTTTGGCTCCACTGTCAATTCACCGTGATCCATTTATGCATGCTAGTTCAAGGTTGTAGGGTTTACAAGTTCTAGACATGTAGGACATAACACTAAGCTCAAAATGGTTGTCATTACGAGGTTACTCCACCAATGTCTTCGTCGAAGGGCATGGCCATCTATTGTATGATAGATGTGTTGGGGATCACATATGAGTTTGTGGTTGGTGTAAAAGCGCTTGAGTGATGCTTCTCTTCCTTAGAAGGTGACAGAAGATGAAGATTTGAAAGGAGATTCTTGGACCATCTATATCTTTATTTGAAGCTCAATTGAGCTATGTATGTACTTGTCAACTGAGGATATTAGTATGGGCTTATCACACTTGATCCATGAAGAATCAAAGCATAATGAAGCCACTAATATTCAATCTCAAACAAGATCATTCAAATGAAAGTTAAACTAAACATTTACTGAAACAAAGCATTCTAAACTAAGAAAGCATTGAAATGTCTACTCTAATCCATTTGAAACTTATCCCATTTTGGAATTGGTGTCGTGTTGATGTGAAACAATGACTCCTTCCCAATATCGTGAGCAGTGAGCTTGTTTCAATCGATTCTATTGAAGAGAATCGATGAAACCGTTGTGATAAATGGATGAAAACATGATTTATGCTAAAATGAACATGATGCAAGCTAAATTAACATGATTTTATGCTAAAATTGATCTAAATATGCAATTGCTAATCTAATCTAAGCTAATTCTAAGCTAAAAGATTCAAACCCTAATTTATAAACAAGCTAAGATGGATGCATGGAAGCCATTAATGAAAGATTAAAGCTATTATGCAATTAAAAATGAACTAAAGTATGCTAAATGTGAGTAAAGTATGAGTGTAAGTGTAAGTGAAAGTGATTTCAACAACATAAGTTTGTAATTGAAAGATGGATCCATTTGTCTCCAAATAGTGTTTTATTTATAGGAAAGCAAATGAGAGATGGAGGGTTGAGATTGAAAAAGATAATGAATGGTCAAGGATGGAGGAAATAGGAGGCATGGATCATGGATTCTCATTAATGATTGACAAAACAAGATGAGACTTAATCAAAGTTTCTCACTCCTTCCAAACAAACACACTTTTGACTTTTTTAAGAGTCAAAAATTAACTTGCACAAGAGATTACAAGATAACTTGCATTTGAAGCCAAGTGAGAATATTCCCTTTTTCAAGTGATTGGAGGAGAAATAATATTCCTTGGAATATTTATTGGTGAGAAAATAGATATTTCGCTAATCAAAACAAAGTTTAATTATGTAAAAGGGGAGGGAATATTCCACAAGTGGAAGGAATTAGATTAATTAGATAATTGCTAATTAAACAAGGTTTAATCATACAATTAGGGGATTAGAAGAATTAAAGTGATATTCATTAATTAAATGATTTAATGAATGGGGAAAGGTGAAATGATATTTAATTAAATAACTTAGGTTTAATTAATTAAATGAGAGGACTTAAGGAATTAAATTAAATACTTTGATTTATTTAATTTAATTAGATAAAATGTTAGCGTGAAGGGGGGCGAAATAACCCGATTAGGTTAATAGATGCAAATGACATAATTAATTAAATATCTAATCTAATTTAATCAATTAAGCAAAAAGAGGATGGGTTTTGAGAGAAAATTATGTTAGTATACCTGATTTGAGTGCATGATATTATTCAAGATATTTTTTAGTGTTTACATTTTGCCCCGCTTTGAAGCGAGGTACTTGTTGCTTCGGTTCAAAGATTGATGCTCTTCAGATTAAAAATTGTTGCTCAGATCAAAAAAATAAAATTATGATTTTCAGATGCCTTACTACTAAAGGAATAAGCTGATTCCCTTCCCCCTCGAGAAATCAAGTGGAAATTTTGAATTTTGGGTTGATTTCTCGACAAAGGTTAAAAGTTGTCCCAGGGGTCCAAAAAGGCTTCGAGATGCAAGAATTATACAAAAAACACAAAAAATGATGCAAAATAATGTTTTGATTGGAAAAATTGGTGAAAATGATGGTAAACCCTAGCTTGAATATGAAATTAGGGCAAAAAACCCTAATTTTCTAGCATAAATAAGCCAACAAGGGTCACTTTGATTTTATTTGTGCATTCACACCTTAGAGAATTCTTGCTATTTTGAGCTCTGACCCTCTGACGAAATGGTGCGATGAGAGCTTCCATGACACATTTCTGACCAAGTTCGAGAGCACCAGAGGCTTCAAGGTGCTAGACTAGCGATATGTGATTCAAACCTTGATTTGAAATTTGACTTTTCGATACATTTATTACACTTTATATTTTAAACTTTTGCGACATCGATATATAGTGATGCCCATTTGAAAATAGGCAATGATAAAATGATTTTTAGTGATGCATATGTATATGGCAACGCAGTTCACAATTTAGACTTAGGGTCTCCAATTTTAAATTGTGACACATATGTATATAGCGACACACTTCCCAATTTGAAAACTAGGGTTAGGGTTTCCAAATTTTAAATCTAGATGCACATCGTTTTGGTGATGCGATTTGCAATTTGCAATTTGAATGCCTTGGGCATCGTAGTTTAGAATTTAAAATATAGTGAAACTATTGTAAATAGTGATGCTACCATCATTTTGGAGCTGAAAATTCTAAACTAAGTAAAACAAAATCGATTGTTTTGATGCCATGCACTTCTTGGGTGTAGGGAGTCATTCCACCCGTGATGTCTCGTGAGCACCAGCCCACAGTTTTGGAGAGACTTGGTAATTTATCTAAGCTACGCCAGGAGAACCTGGGAGAGATTGGCCTATGGTATCTCACCTATATTCCTATCGTCTAGACAAATCTAGCTATGATGACCATGCTATGCGAGCGATTGAAGAGTGAGACTTCGTCATTCCACCTTCCGACAGGCAAGGTGACAGTGACATTGGAAGATGTATGGCGGATACTATGTTTTCTAATACATGGCGAGTGGGTTATTTACAATGTCGACGTCGGATATGATGCATGTCATGAGGTGATGGAGATTGAGGACATTGTTTTATCTACTTCACAGATCAGCCTTGAGATATACGGAGGCCATGTGCCCACTTTCCGATTGATTATTGTAGCCATCATTTCAGGATTGGTTGCTCCAAACCGACAGAGCAGAGGATTCAGCCCAAGATGGGGCCTGGCATGGCATCAGATGTTGTAAAGGAGGACATAGTTTGCATGGGTTCTAGTGATGTTGGCCTTGCTGTATCATCATATGCACAACTTTGACTACTGTGATGGCAGAGTGATTGGCACAGGGTTTACCTTGCTACACATTTGGGTTTGGGAGCACATTGTTGTGCTTTGTTTGATTGTTCGGATGGTTGATGTAGAGACAAATGACCCTGTGGTTTGGAGGTATAGATGCATCATTACCTTACAACACACTAGGAATCTTGGGCTTCCATACTGGCACTGGATCATTAATGATATGACAGTATTTGGATGGTGACCTTGGCTACAGATGCTCAGATGATGCTTGCATATGATGCATGGTTCACACCCCCGTGCAGGTTGACAGATATAGTAGGTGCTCCTTCACGAGGGAGACCTAGAGGGAGGGGAGCAGGCACGGGTAGATGTAGGGGAAAGGATGGCCAGGATGGCCAAGATGGGCATATTTTGAGGGCACCACTAGTGGGTCAGCATCCTCCATAACATCCTTCTATTTAACAACAACTAGGGCAGTAGCAGCTAGTGCATCCACCACCACCACATGATTCTAGAGATGTACAGATCCAACAACTACAAAAACAACATGTATAGGTTATTACAGGTGAGCAGGATCAGGCACGCCAACAGATTTTGGATATTACCGCGGAGAAAGACCAGGCACGATAGCAAGTTGTGGCCATGACTGCAGAGAGAGATCATGCTAGGTAGTAGTTACAGGCTGTGATTGTCGAGAGAGATCAAGAGATCGATTGTTTCCAACAGACAAAGGCGATGACAACGATGACACAGGGTAGGATTGTATCCACCAAACTATACATAGAGGCAATGAATAAGGCAACCTATTATAGGATGCATTATCATAAAGATGTTCCATAGGTGCTTAGACAGTTTGACTACTCGTAGATGAGTGATGCATGACCTAGGGTTGAGGATCAACCAGAGAGACAAGCCAGAGAGAGGAGTAGCCATCAGGGATAGCTCAAGTGTATAAACAATTTTTGATTTGTTTCCTGATTATTTGATAAGAATATATGTTCATGGGCTCCTTTTTGATAGCCTCATGGATATTTTATTTATGATTGATATACATACATTGATCTAGATATTGTACCATGACATTCATTTTTTGATATCTATATCATACAAATACAAATTTGATATGATGTGCTCATCTTATTTCATGCTTATGATTGTATGGTTGTATATGTTGTGAGGTGTGACATGCTTATATTCTATAATGTATGGATGCACTTTATTTATGCTTATGCAATGATGTGCAATGATATGCAATGTAATACTATGGATGGATGCAATGTTAATGCTTTTTTAGTATCTTTTCATGACATGTTATGGAAGGATGATATGATATGCATATATTATGCTATGATTATGTATGCAAATGTTATGGATGCATTATTTTTTATGTATTTTCTATGTAGTTGTATGATGATGATGGTGTATACATATGGAGGGATAATGCAGATGTTTATGCTTATGATATGATAATGCAATGTATGTAATGCAACAATTTAAGATGCTCAAAATAACAAATCTATATTATTTGTCACAACTTAAATGATAATGATGATGTAGGATGTATGCTTTATGATATGCTATGATTATGAGATGTATGCGCGTTGATAATTTGTGAATGCAGGATGAATGCATTGATGATGTTTTTGTTGACTTTCATGATACCAGGTGTAGACACCAAAAATTGGTCTAGGCCTGCGAGCACCACTTTCGACATAATTTTCTAATATCCATGGTCATGATTAAATAATGTTTATTAGTTAATTATCTTTCTAACACATATTTCCTCTATTAATTAAATACCCCTTTTTAATTAATTCATTAATTCATAATGACCATTTATTCAACTTGATTAATTAAATAAATCATATTTATTTAATTATGTCGCTAGCTACTTAATTCTCCTTCTTAATTAAATAATTTATTATTTAATTACCCCTTTTGTCATATTTCAACTATATTTAAATATTTATTATTTAATTATTCATTAATCCTTTTCAAACAGTCAATTAAATAAATAAAATAAATTATTTAATTAGTCTTTCAATTTAGAATGTTGAATTAAATTAACATTTAATTCATTATTAATTCTTTATGTCACATTCTTTTGTCATTCAGTTGACTAATCATTCACTCACCTTCTGACTCAAGATCTTTTTAAAATCTGCTAGCTATCTTCAAGTTCGATATCTAATCGTCTCTGCGAGAGGACTCTCTGTCACAACTAGTCAGTTAACTAGTTCTAACTCATATGCATGAAAGCGTTTATTAAATAAATATCTTTATTTAATTAATTAATTCGTGTGTGCATTCAAACTCTTTATTCTTTGATTTCTAACTTTGTCTTTGACATTCAAAGTTTATTTCTTCTATTTTCAAAGACTCTTAACTTAAGATTAAATTGTTTATTTAATCTTGAACTCTTGTTCTTTCTATTTTCAAACAGTCTTGACACAAGATTAAGTTATCATTCTAATTTAATCTTTATCCACTAGACTTTTCTAACTCACATCGCATGACATTCATCAATCTCATTCGTCGATCTCTCTTTTGAATCTGAGTCGATCGTTCGAAAACCAAATATCTATAAAATGGCTTGTCATTATCATTATTCCTCCTCCCAAAATCAATACTTTTGAGAAGAAACTTAATCTTTGATATTTTGCTTAGACATTCAACAAGGTTATGCTTGCATCAATACTGAAAATCTAAGGGAAAAAATACTGATACAAAAAAATGAAGGACAATCGAGATAATTCAAAGAAGTGGATGCATATTCGGTGAGATCTTTTTAGTTATTTGTTTTGATTGTTTTATGTTAATTTACTCGTTCTTTGTTGTTTTTATTTAGATTATTTGTTAGATTTGATCATCTTAATCTGTGCAACAAATTATCCAAAAAATCTATGTTACATTTGGTGAACCCGACGTGAATCACGCTTCAAATTCGTGCAATACTTTTTGTCCTTCCATTTTTTATTTTGTAGGTTATCGTACGACACACCACATCCGCTCAAATAAACAACACATTCGTATTCGTGAGCCGCATCTACTACATCCCGAGACGCATCTGCCATTTTTCACCGCATCTATGACATTTGCACCGCATCCGACTGTCAACATTTCGCACCGTGTCTGACTATCAACACAAACTACATCCACCTGTCAACATCGCGTCGCATTTGTGGCTTGAAAAGCCGCATCTACCTGGTAACAAATTTTTCATTATTTTATTCACTTCCATACATTCGTGTTTTCATTTTCATTTTTTGTGTTTTTTTTTTTTTTCGCTAATGTTTGTTTGTAGTTGTGTTTAGAGGAGTAACTTAGTTTTTGTAGGACGAAGCATAGAACACCAAATAAAAACCAAAAACATATTTTATGCAAGATGAAAGATGAAGACACAAAATGAACTACTGATCAGTTTGCATGCAGGACCTAATGACTTTGTTAATTCTATTTGGAAAGCTTTTTGTTTGGTAGTTTAGAAAATATCACTTGGGTTTAAAAAAGAACGTTTGTTTTTCGTGCCTGGAATTGTTTAGATAGAACCCCGATTAGGTATATCGAAGTATCCTCTACCCTTGCGCATTTATTCGATCGAGGGTGTAAGAGAAACGATTACTGACTCTAGAACTTGGGCTTGTCTTGGTGGGAAAAACTACTCAGCCCAAGACGACTCAAAACTGGTTACACGCTTATCGCCAGCGACTCCCAACTGGTATACAAATTTTAATACTTGAGGAAAGCTCAGTATTATGAGGATCCCAACGGACTAGAACTTGACTCCCCAATACCCTTGTGGTATCTTAAAACCTGTAGAGCCTAACCTCTACAAAACTTGAATGATATTGGCCTCTCAAATGGCTCTTCTGAATGGGTGCCCAAATTAAAAAGCCAAATTGTTGTAGTTTTCCAAAAACCTTTCTATTTGTTGGTGCAATAGGTTCGAACCTATGAAGTCGTCTTACATTCTTATGGTTCATGTGTGGAGATGAGATGCATGCCATGGGAGTTTCATGGGTACAGTAGCTTGGCTGCCCCGTATCAGTGAGTGTCATGGAGGGGAGCCAATGGGGTCAAGCTACTAGTCATCCACCTTGAATATGCATAGATGGATTTATCCAAGTAAGAAATCAACAAGTATTATCCAAAAAAGCCTAGGTTGTAAATGTTTTCTGATTTTAACAGATCTATCACTACAAACTAAAAACACTTGTATTTTGTGCTTGTTTTTGTTGTATTCGTCAATAAAACTTGATCAATCAAATGGAGTCAGTCAAAACAGAATCAACAGAAAAACCGCAGTTGTCAACAAAAGTCACAATTGTCATTTTCAGAACCGCATCTGTCCTAGAGAGTCACAACTATCATTTTAGTCACCGCAAGTGTCTATCAACATAGTCTAGTTTTGTAGAGTTAAGATACTGCACTGCAACTATCAACATAAGTCGCAACTATCATTTTGAGAACCGCATCTTTCCTAGAGAGTCGCAACTGTCATTTTAGTCACCGCAAGTGTCTGTTAACATAGTCCAGTTTTACAGAGTTTAGATATTGCACCGCAATTGTCAAATCCTGAGTCACATGTGTATTTTGGGGCTGCATCTATAAAGAAAACATCGTAACTATTTTTCAATAAGTTTAGGTTCACAAAATCCATATTCCGAGGCGTAACTGTTACTGTGAGTCTCATCTATCAAAAATTAAACTGCATCTTTCAGAAAACCACAATTGCCTGTCAACATCAAAACCTTTTTTTAGTCAAATCAACACATCTGCAATATAAAATGCATCTGTCAAAAATAGAACCGCATCTAATAGGTGAACCGCATTTGACTGTCAACAGAAAACTAAGAAAACTACAAACCGAGTTCGAACGTATAACTGTCATTTTCGCTTTTGTTTCTTAAGATCAACCTTGGACAAAATTTGGAAAAAAATTGCTCAAAAACCTTGCATTATTAGGTGTGATATACGTCCTAGTCATAATCATCCTAAGTTGCATCCATTTAGATACTTCCTAGGAAATTGTATATCGTAGAATAGATAACTTTCCTCGTCATTGGATACGTTCATGTTATGATTTGTCACAATCATTGAACCTAGTCACTATTATCCTATTTGTGAATCTTTCCAGCTCAATAGTCTAGTTTGGGAAATTCACCTTGTCAACTGTCTTTGTCCTACAATTAGGTTCCTTGGTCAAAATCAAATCATTGTATGCATTTATTCCATAGGTGGTGGGTTATACCCTTCGTAGAATCATTTATCATCATAGTCTACTGGAGATTTTTCATATTGTCCGTCCTACCATATGTCATATTAGTATACATCATTTTAGGAATCTTTAGCAACATCCTTTATTGTCAGAAAATCCAAAAAGAAAAAAACATAGAAATAGACATACTGGTTTTTAGGCATAGTTTGCATTACCCCTTTTTTGAGCAACTTTTAATGGTCGAAACAAGGTCTCAAAAGAAACATAAAGCAATGTCAGACCCTAAAAAAAATTTTAATCCTTTTGCAAATCAACCATCAAGGAAAGAAAGACCACACAAACCTTTGCTTGAAAAAAATGTCACTAGAGACACACATGGAAAAATTTATATTGAAGACATAGACGTCACCATACAAGATCCTGAATTTGCATCCTTTATGGATGAGTGTTTAGCAAATGATCCCCAACGATATCTAGCAAAGTTTCTAGTAGAAGGTGCCACTCTACCACCAGGATTTGATATTCATACTTTGAAAACACCGTCTATTCAACCAACACAAACTGTGACGTCAAGTGTTTCTATTCCCCAAATCACCACAACAATACCAACTAGCATACCAACTCAAACATCGTGAATTGTGAACCCAACCCCTTTCAACATAACACAAGGTTTACAATTTACTATGGGAGCAACTTCATCAAACCCCTTTGGCACTAACACGACTGGTAAGAGATCCAAAGTTGGCATGAATATTCCTATACCAAATCAGAACATTCAGACAACAAATATTCCTATATCCAATCAGAACATTTAGACAGGGAAAATTCCTATACCAAATCAAAACATTTAGATAGGACATATCCCCACATTGAATCAAAACATTCTAATGGGATATATTCCCTCACCAAATCACAACCCGACATAGAACACAACATTTCAAAACACCTACATTGATCCAAAAAATGCAAACAACATGTCCTTGAAACAAGTAGATGTTCTTCAAAACCAAATGCAAATGCTTCAACAACAGATGGACAACATGTCTATGTCAGGAAAATGAACTATCTCAGTGCAAGATCTATGCTCATGTCCATTTGACAAAGCACTTTATATGACACCGTTCCCCCATGGATACATCATATCGAATTTTCCTAAGTATAATGGGAGGAAGAATCCTTGGGAACAAATTAGAGAATTCTCAACGACATGCATGGACATATCATATGACCCCACATACTTGATGAGACTATTTCCGCGAACCCTTATCGGGATAACACTACAATTTTTTTCTAAATTACCATATGGCATACAATCCTGGGGTGAATTAACTGAGAATTTTGTTGAACACTTTTCCTTTAACATAGACAATGAAGTAACAATAGCTACCTTGTTCCACACAACACAAGAAGATGACGAAAATTTTACCACTTTCTTCCAGAGATGGAGAATTCTAGCTAGCAGATGTCCAATTGAAATACCAGAAAAATAGAAGGTCACGATATTCCTTGAAAACATCAATCCAAAACTGAGAGGTGACTTAAGGGTACATTGTTGTACTTCATTCCTAGACTTGGTACAAAAGGACATCATCCTTGAAAAAGGCCTTATTGACAAAGGAGAAATAAAAGTACCAGGCAGAAACCTAGTGGTTCAACATCAAAATGCACCCAGTGATAGAAACAAATTTTGGTCTAGAAACAAAAATGTTACAAATGACAACATTGTTGATGCTAAAACTGTACATATGGGACCAATTATCACAATTAGAGGTTACAAACCCAATCAAGACATGACAAATAGTCTAGATCAAACATAAAATTTTGTCCAAAATTCACAACAACAACGACCGCAAAGGAGATTTTCTACATGTGAATTTACCCCTTTAGGGAAACCAATCAAGACAATTTTCAAAGATTTGATTAAACATGATCTCATTAAACATTTGGAACCAAGAGAGTATGATCTTGGACAATTTAAACCTTCATGGTGGGATGATAACGCCTATTGTGACTATCATCGAACAAAAGGACACAACCTACAACAATGTCGACAACTGAAGAATATTATACAAGACTTTGTTGAAAACAGAACCATAGAGGTCGATGGGCCAAAAAATACCAAGAATAGTGATCATAAGGTCTTCACAGACCCATTGACCACACAAAAGGAAAATCCTCTAGTTCGGGAACCAAGAATACTCCATCAACCAATTATGCCAATACCAAGTATGACTATGGAAAAGGAAAGATCATAAATCACCTCTGAGCTCCAAACGAAAATTTCCATACCATCATCATTAAGAAGCATCTGAAATGTCTTGTAAACACACGCAAAACTAAGATAATTCTTCCAAGTCCTTCTTAGCCACCTACACAATATTCTAAGTCTAATTACAATCTCCTTGATCAACTGAGCAAAATCCCTGCATAGATATCCATTTTGGAACTATTGACTTTATCACCTGAGCATCGAGCCATTCTTGACAAAGCTTTACAAAACACGACTCTTCCTATCGACTTAGATGTCAATCATTTCAAAGAAATGGTGGGATATATAACCAACTCACATCATGCCATGTTTTCCCAACAAGATTACTGAATTGAAAAGAATGATCATAATGACCCATTACATCTTGAAGTCCCAGTCCATCAAACCAAAGTCAGATTCTTGGTAGATGGAGGAGCAGGTTTGAACCTGTGTACCCTAAAATTGGTTAAAGAATTAGGATTCTTAGAAGAATGCATAGACACCTCTAAGATTATAGTCATCAAGGCTCATGATGATGAGGAAAGATCATCCAAAGGAGTTGTCACACTCCCTATCAGAATTGGCCCAATAATTATGAACACTAGCTTCCAAGTCTTGGATCTCACCCTTCTATTTAACCTATTGTTAGGTAGACCTTGGATACACCCAATGAAAGTCGTACCTTCCACATATCACCAATGTCTTAAATTCTTATATAATGGCACCGAGATCATGATTGATGGTGATCCAAATCCTTTTCAATATTATACAAGCCTAAGAGAAATTCCACAATGACAGGTACCAGTTAACCAAGAAGCTTCATCATCCACTTTATTCCTATACGTTGACCCATCACATCTTACTAAGTCCATTTCATTCAAACCACCATCATCCACTCCTAAGGTCAAGATCCAAGACAAATGTTGTGGAGAATATTACATGAAGGCATCCTACTATGTCAGTCAGCTGATCCCACCTAAGGCATATGGCTTACCCATGGCAGATAGAAGACAATCAGTAGTCATAATTCATTTTCCCCCTACAATGACATTGACCAAATGGGGAGAGTTAAGTGAAGAAATTGTGGATCAAGGAAATATTACCTACTAGTTGTACCAAGAAGACAATGAATACCCCTCGTCATCTATTCACATATAGCTAAGGACCAATATGGAAAAGGCTTTAAGATGATTCAAAGCGAAGGCTATGATGATCAAAGTGGGTTAGGACTACATCAAAATGGAAGGACAAAACCAATCATTGTCTTGCCACGACCGAAATACCTAGGGCTAGGGTGTCAACCGCTTAGAATTGGGTTTCCTAGTACTTCATCACCATTTCAAGAGGAAGTGAGTGCTTGTGCAGACATTGAGATATCTCACGAACCACTTCCCCCAGTTTACGATGAATCTCCTGACTCAAGCAATGGTGAATGGGATTCCCTTTCCTCTACTAGTACCATGAACATAGATAATCTATTTGGAGATTTAGACCTAATGATAAAACCCTTACCAAAACCATCTAGTCCCCATCATAGGAAGTACTTATCTATTGAAGAATGGCATAAGCACTATTATTGGGAAACCCTTGATCATGCATCTTGGGCACCTGACAAACCATCTTCTGACGACTTAGTCCTTACAATAGTTTCACATCAAAGTTTACCCACCCATAGGAAAAAGAATAAGGAGTTAGTCCAAAACTTCTATGACCATGTCAACCATTCTATATTCACCTTGTCAGCTTCCACCTTTGATAACTCCGATGATGACATTCCTCTCATATATCCCAAACTTATCGACTGGGATCAACAAGGTACACCCATCATAGACACATTCGAGAATGACGAAGCAATAGCTGAGTTCATGGGACTTCGAGAAGGCATACCAAGAGGGGATCATAAAGCTGGTTTTACCGTAGAATTGGATGACAAAGCATATTTTTAGGAGTCTATTTACACCTCTAGTTGGAAAAATGAAAATAAAAATAAAAAATGATGAAAATGAGAAAAATGACGAGTCCCTAGGTGAAAACCGAAAGGCACCTTTGGATGAAGAAACAGTCAAAATAAAGGACGTATTCGAGGGCGAAAACCTCTTTGAGGCACCCAAGGATGGAGGTTCAAATATTCTCCCCATTGAATAGGAAAATAAACCAATGCTAGTAGAAGAGTCTATTGAAGTCAACATAAACACAAAATAACACCCTTAAAACATTTACTTTACAGCATCATTGACAGGGACAGAAAAACAAGAATTTAAGGAATTCTTCGCAAAGAGATAGATAAACTTTGCATGCTCATATGTTGACATGCTTGGGCTAGATCTAGACCTAATATTGCACCATCTACCATTACAACAAGGTATTAAGCCATTCAAATAGAAGTTAAGGAAAATGCATCTATAGATTGCTCTACTGGTCAAAGCAAAACTTAAGAAACTCTTGGATGTTGGATTTATAAGAACTATAGACTATGCAGAATGGATTTCAAATCTTGTCCCAGTGACTAAACCAATTGGGGGCATCTACATTTGCATAGACTTTAGAGACATCAACAAGGCATGTCCTAAGGATGACTTACCTTTGCTGAACATAGACATGATAGTAGATCTTACAATAGGATACGAGATGCTATCCCTCATGGATGGTTTCTTTGGATATAACCAAATCAAAATCTTAGTTGAAGACCAGCACAAGACAAATTTCACGTGTCCATGGGGCACATACTATTGGAATGTTATGCCTTTTGGGCTTAAGAATGCAGGAGCTACCTATCAACGAGCAATGACTACTATTTTCCATGACTTTGTACATCCTCTCATGGAAGGTTATGTAGATGACATTATGGCTAAATCAGAAACAAGGGTAGATCATTTGAAGGTTCTAGACAAGATATTCCAGAGGCTATAGAATTACAATGTTGGGCTAAATCCAAAGAAGTGTGTCTTTGGAGTAAAATCAGGGAAACTTCTAGGGTATATCATTTCTAGAAGAGGCATTGAAGTAGATAAAGATAAGGTAAGAGATATCATAGAAATGCCTCCTCCAGTCAACATTGGTCAACTAAGAACACTACATGGAAGATTACAGTCCATCAGGCATTTCATTGTACAACTGGCAGACAAAATACACCCATTTCAACATTTACTCAAGAAAGGAGTACCATTTGTATCGACACCTAAATGTCAGGAAGATTTTGAAAAAATCAAGGATTATTTTCTCACTCCACCTGTCTTAATTCCATCTACAGATGGAAAATCATTGATACTATATATTTCAGCAACTCAGTCAGCATTAGGAGCTCTTCTCGCACAAAACGATAATCAAGGTCATGAAAGAGCAGTGTATTAAATCAGGTGTACCTTGGCAGGATATGAATTAAATTATAGAAACATATAATGTGCTAGTCTTGTGGTATTCTTTGCTACTCAAAAACTTCAACATTATATGCTCAATCACCAAACAATGTTAGTCGCAAAGATTGATCCCCTCAAATATCTCCTAAGTAAATCAGCATTAATAGGCCGGATGGATAAATGGGTTATGATACTTAGTGAGAATGACATCCAATATGTGGAGAGGAAGGATATAAAAGGACAAGTGATTGCAGATCAATTAGCAGATGCACCTATGAAGGCAGACCATCCTTTGGTGGCAGATTTTCTTGATGAATTTATCTTCACAGTTGACACTAGAACCGAATGGAAATTATGCTTTGACTGGTCACATAGAAATCGTGGTTCAGGAGTAGGTATTATATTTGTTACACCTCAAGGTGATACTATTCCTAAATCATTCAGGATTGCTTTCCCTTGCACCAACAACATAGCAGAGTATAAAGCCTTAGTGATAGGATTAAGAATGGTAGCCCAGTGGAAGATTCATGTTTTTGGCAATTCCTAGCTAGTAGTCTGGCAAGTAAATGATGATTATGAGACTAAGGATGAGAAAATTCCCCCCTACAAGCGCATGGTTGATAGTGTCAAGCAGTACTTTGATGGCATTAGCTTTCAAAAAATACCACGTATTCAGAACAGGGTTGCAGATGCTATGGAAACCGTGGGTTCCTTATTGGATATTCCGAGCAACATGCCTAATTTTGAGTTTTTGGTCGAACAACTATTGGTCCCTGCCTATGATGTCCCTGATTCTAAGATGGTGTGTACAATTTTTGGTTCTACTTCCCCTTGGTACAAAGACATATTCGACTATCTAAATGACCAAACCTTACCATTAGACCTATCAAATAACCAATGTAGAACCTTTATCCGTAAGTCAGCTAAATACACCATCATCAGAGATACCCTATATAGACGTACCTTAGATAACGCCCTAATGAGATGTACAAACAACCTTACGAGCGGTACACGAGGGTATATGTGGATCCCATTCGAGTGGTCCTACTTTGGCCCATAAGATTATGAGATTAGGTTATTATTGGGCTCCAATGGAAAAAGACTCATATATCTTTGTAAAGAAATGTAGATAGTGTCAGATACACAAAGATTTCATAAGAGTGCCAACACAGTAGCTTCATCTAATTACATCACCATGGCCCTTTGCCCAATGGGGACTTGACCTCATAGGTAAGATACACCCTCCATCATCCAACGGCCATAAATTCATCATAACTGCCACTCAATACTTCACCAAATGGATTGAAGCCATTCCCATGACCTACATCACCGACACGCAAATATCCAAGTTTATCCTAAACTATATCATTTGTCGGTATGGTGTACCCCAATCCATTATCATAGGCAATGGCTGCCCATTTAGAAACCAAGAAGTACGCCATCTATGTGAAGAGTTCCATATCAAACATCATTTTTCCACCCCATATTACCCACAAGGTAATGGCCAAGCCAAGGCATCTAATAAAACCATTGTTAGAATCCTAAAGAAGACTGTCAATGACATTGGTTGTGACTGTCACCTACAGCTAAATCCTACCTTATGGGCTTACCGCACAAGCATTTGTACTCCCACTAGCACCACTCCATACTCCCTAGTATTCGGGTTTGAAGCTATCTTACCTATTGAGGTTGAAATTCCTTCCTTGAGGGTATCCTTCAAAGGTCACATTGACGATGAATAATACCATGTATCTAGATTACAAGAGTTAGAATTATTGGATGAATGAAGATAGAAAGCACTAGATCATTTGCAAGCATATCAGAATCCTCTTTGTCATAGCTATAATAGGAAAGTTCTAAATAGACACTTTGACATTGGTGACTTGGTTTTAATGGAGAATCCCAAGAATCAAGTTGAATGAGAAAAGCTAGGTAAGGTTGAACCTATCTAGTTAGGGCCTTAAATTGCCACAACAGCTTTTGGATCAAGAGTGTACCAACTCTCTACCCCTGAAGGAGAGCCACTTTTATCACCAATCAACAACCTTCATCTGAAGAGGTTCTATGTGTAGCTTCTGAGAGTCTTTGTCTTAATCGAGAAAATACAAAAAAAATGGAAAAAAACATGGTTATCTAGATGAAAACTTGGCTAATAGGCGTCTGTGTAACACCAAAAAAATTGGAAAATCATCAAAATAATAAAGAGAAATAATCCATCCAATAGTGAAAACCACTTCAGTGGCGCTATGGATAAGTACCATGGTGGAAACCTAGATAATAGGTGCCATGTGTAGTCAACTCGCTCTTTCATCTATCATCATTCCAATCAGATTTTTTCACCATCCCTCATAATAAATGGTTGTCCTATCCATTGCTTGAAACGATTGACATCAAGTCTATTCCGTCACATTCCCCACTCCATCTCGCATGTCTTATTCCCGATTGGGGGCAAATAATTTTTCTGTGCCATGAGGACCTTGTACATAGCATCACACCATTGGAAAATGTCTTGAAAAAATCCAAAAATAATAGAAAACTTCAAAAACACAAAAAAAACAAAATATGTCAGAAAATCCCAAAAACAAAGTCAAAGTTAGTCATGTTAAGTCACTCATGGACATAGTCGAACTACATTGCCTCTGCGACTAGACATAGGCAAGGCAATCAGTCGATGTGCCCTTGAGGCATTAGGTGTGTCTGTATAGGTTTGTCATGTAATCACATGCGTTAAAATCATGAATCTTTGTACATTCAAAGTCATTGGTCGTGTCGAACTATGAGGTCTATGCGTGTACAACGTAGGCAAGGTTAATCAATTGATGAGTTCTCGAGACCAAACCAGGTCAGTCCTATAGGGTTTATTACATTCACATTCACTATCACACACGTTCCATATCATCAGCTTAAATACATATTTTTAGTCAATTATGTCAGTTAAAGTTTTGTCGAACTACGAGGTCTCTACGTGTGCAACGTAGGCAAGGCTAGTCAATTGATGGGCACCCAAGGCTACATTAGGTCAGTCCTTTAGGGTATCATCTCAAGTCATAGACTATCAAATACACACACACAATCAAATCAGTCAAGGAATCAAAACAATTCATTCACTAACAAGGCAAACATCTCAAAATAGTCATCAATTCAATATCAAACACATTGTCAAATTGATCAACTTATGTCTTAGCAAGATATGTCTTTCTTGTCAATAGACGTCGTCAAATTGTCATAGTCTCATGTAGCTTGTTGCATCAATTTCATCAGGCTCCAACGTCCTATATGGCATGTGTCTTTATGAAACCAAGCTTTGTCATGCCTTACATAGATAGTCACCAAGTCGAAACTAGACTCAACATCTTATTGTGGTATGTGTCATCCCTCACATTACGCTATGTCAAACATCAAACAATCAAAAAATCCCACAAGATCAAGTTTTGGCGAATAATTTTATTTGGCTTTATGACTTTATATCTTATTTTGTCTTATCTTTTTATCGATTTGTGAATAAGTCTGGTTACTAGCTTTCTCAAGGATGTCCTTTCAAGGATTTAGAGAAGCAAGGATGTCTCATAACACTTTTTCTTTGGCTGCAGTCTGTCAACTGTCTTTTTAACTTTGGTTTTTGAGTCATGTTACTAGTTTCCTCAAGGATTTCCTATCAAGGATTTATAGGAGCAATGACATCTCATGACCCATCTTTTATTTTTTTGTTGTATGTGGTTTGTCAAGACAAAATGACTGGGGCAATCTTGTCCTTAGTATGAGTTAAGACACTCCTTGTCTATGACTGTCTATTTTTTGTAGATGGATGACTTTGTACACTATGGTCTATCTCATATCATGGTGTGTAATATCCATTTGTGTCATGTCCCATCCAATGATGATAAAAAAAAAGCAAGCATAGCATATCTGGAAAAATATCGAAGATCATATGTTTTTTAATTAACCACCTTCAATGTTTCTTACTAACATTCTGAAATCATTTGTGCTAACATTTCTCTTCTTCAACATAATGATAAAGTCCTATGACACAACAAAAACATTAGATAATTTGCATATGCATACATTCTATAAGAATTATGTAAATAGTATAGTACATCATATAGATAGGAACATTAACATCTTCATTGCATATCTATTAAATCATTGCATAATAGGCATTCCATCATCATAAGATACATAATGGAAACATTACATGTATATCACCATCACATATAAATAACATCATATAGAACATTGCATTCCATTATCATAAGTAAATATAGAATCATCATAACATCATAGACTGCATAAACTCATCATGTAGAAACATTCATTCATAACACATATACATGCATCATCTAGGAATCATAATCATATAGAAGCAATGCATCACCATAAAATAGAATTGCATATCATATAGAAGCCACCAAAAATCATATATATATTGCTCAAAATACTGTGTCATAGTACAATGTTAGAATATGTCCATAAATAAAAAGGAGCTTGCAAGCTCTCTCTGATCAAAATACAATGTCTACATATATAACGTTGTCAATGTGTCCCACTACCACTACTGTCACATGATGATGGAGGAAACTTCCTCAGAGGTACTCTTTGTGAGGTGGAAGGCCTATCATACAGACCTGTCCTTGGTGGTCCTACCACACCCTCTATACTCTGTGTCTTGGTCTGACTCTTGCTTTGTGATCTCTGGCTATGAACCTCTAAAAATCTAGGAGCTCATCTCTCTTTTTGGCACCACTGACTCATATAGATCCCTGTAATAGGTAGCTCTCTCTACTAATCTGACTAGCTCATGAACCATACCAGATGAAGTGCCACTGCAAAGGCGTCTGACCTCTATAAATTGTTGCTCTATCTCCTGTCTCTGAGCTATGGCCTAGTCTCTCTCCATAAAAGCACTATCTCTCTCTATCTGCATGGAATCTAGCTCTGTTGTAACTAGTCTCAACCTCTACTCCAAAGCATCCCTGTCACTATCCCTAGGATCCCCATCATCCCATCTCCCCTCTACAATCCGATCTCGGAGCTCTCTCTCCTGCTCCTCCATAGGTACCTCCTCAATATCATCCTCCCCATAGCCTGCCAAAATACCAAGAGGATCAAGATCAACATCAGCCTCCTCATCCTCTATAAGGTCCTCTTTGCCAAAATCTACCTCTGCATGCTCCTTTGCTACTGTCTCCTTGGAAGCATGCTCATCTCCAACTCGTGGCTCTGCTCCACCTCTGAGGTCCAACATCGGTACATCCTCCGCCTCTACCTCTCAAATAGGTGATAGTCCACCTACTCGACCACCTCTCCGACCTCTCTATCCTTGTCTACCATCACTGCCTTTGCCTCTATGTCACCCTCTCGTCCATGTACCTCATCTCTCTAATGGTGTCATCTAATCTGGATATGTATAAGGAATCAAATGATGCTCTGCTCACCATGTGTTAGACGCAACTGTAGTCCCTGGATCTATTGCTCTGCCTCTCCATACCCACTGTAATGGTTATAATGACTGTATCTCTACCTCTACAGTAGGTACTGGTATCATAGGCACCCAGTGTGGAACCTCTCTAGAAGATCGAGCGAACTCTGCTCTACCTCTAGGCTCATCCTGAACCTCCCCAAACTATCTCAAAACCCGATTTGGCAAGTGTCTCTCAATAATATGTACACTCAAATATTTAGTCCTCCCAATCGGGTATTGTGTTTGCCTGCAGAAAGTCAAATGCTCATCCTCATCTGACCATCTCTCACAATCCATATATGGCCTCCAAGTAAACTGATCCAATATATCCAGTGCATGCCTCCAGTAACCTATGTCTCTGACATGACTCAAAGTAATGTTTCTCGTATACTGAAAAACATAAGGAGATTTAGCCTCCCGCTTTGTCGTAACAAGAGGTCGAAATTCAACTATCCGCTCTCATGACCAAACCATGAGAAGTGTGGTACCACAACTCATCGATTGTGCATCTCTATACACTATATCATGTAGATGGAAGTACAACATGCCTACCAAACAAGGACCCCAGGCATACACAGTCTCTCTCTCCAACATCCCCACCAACATCTCTCCCCACCCGATAGGAAAACCATGACCCCGCCGGTTCGAAAGAACTATACCTCCTATCAATGTACACCGGATGTAGTCAATCCTATGGTACCTATTAGCCAACACCTGCCATCTGATCTCATAATGCTCTATCCCTAGACTCCTAATGTCTTCATACACATAGTATCTAGCCAGCTCACTAAATCCGCATTGGGTATCATACATAACCCCCTCTCCTCTGATGGAAAGTCTCAAAATCCTATAGACGTCCTCTAAAGTAACCGTCGCCTCCCCAATCGGAAAATGAAATGATGAAGTCTTTGAATGCCATCGCTCGCACAAAGCGGTCAACATGCCTCTGTTTGCCCGAATTGTGGGCATAGTTAGCACATGTTGTAGACCTAGTCTGCATAATAACCGTGTCTCTGCACTGACCAACTAAGATATCAACTCAAAGGTATCCAGACATGTCTCCCGAGTATAGATAAGATCTAAAACAACCTGCATTTCAACCAAGATGTCACGATTTTCATATTTTTCTTAGAAAAAAAATTCAGAAAATTTTACCAGCCAAATGCGGCTTACTATAGCACATGCGGCACATTCATACAAATGTGTTGCATCACAAGCCTTTGTGTTTCAAAAAACCCCAACCATTTGTAAAAATGCAAACGCGTTGCAAGAATTCAAATGCAGTGCATTATTTAACCTGCCTACCAAAATGAATATGCATTTCAAAATATCATATGCATTGCATAATCCTACAGGTGTTTATACTACATGGAAATGCGATTCAAACCTACAAATGTGGTGCATTTTATATCATTTGTGTTGACTTCCTAAACTGACTACACCTAGCCTAGACATCTTTTAACATATGTGTCATTCCGCAGGCATATGCGTTGCGTACGATCGCATATGCATTGAATGAGAAAGGCCGCATGTGCAAATTAAACTTTAGGTGCCTAAAACTATGTGCAAATTGAAATTTCTAAAGCTCAATTTAGGGTACATACTGGTGGTCCTACGTCAGTTGGCCATCTGAATGTATGGATTCGATATCCATGATGCACAGCCTAGGGAACTGGAGACATCTTCGTCCAATACTTAGAGAAAATTTCTCAATTCTTCAACTCTTTCGGGTGCAAATGAATTGGTTTTCAACCTAATTCCTATTTATACCTAGGGTTTGGGTGGAAATTATTTTGACCTTGTCTATTGGTCGCTTAACCTTCCAACTTTTATTGACTCGTACACATCCATAACACTTCCAAGTTCAATTCCATCAACTCCATAGCATTTCTAACCATCAAATTGACTTATCGGGAATATTTCTTGATTTTTTTGAATTTTTTCAAAAATTTGTCAATTTTCCCAAGGGGGCATACCCTAACCTATTTCATACTGGGGAATGATCGGGGCATATTTTTTTAGAAACAACGCCGAAACAACATTGTATCAAAGAGGGGCAAACTGTAGACACCAAAAATTGGTTTAGGCCTACGAGCACCACTTTCGACATAATTTTCTAATATCCATGGTCATGATTAAATAATGTTTATTTTTTAATTATCTTCCTGACACATATTTCCTCTATTAATTAAATACCCTTTTTTAATTAATTCATTAATTCATAATGACCCTTTATTCAACTTGATTAATTAAATAAATCATATTTATTTAATTATGTCGCTAGCTAATTAATTCTCTTTCTTAATTAAATAATTTATTATTTAATTACCCCTTTTGTCATATTTCAACTATAATTAAATATTTATTATTTAATTATTCATTAATCCTTTTCAAACAGTCAATTAAATAATTTACATTATTTATTTAATTAATCTTTCAATTTCGAATGTTGAATTAAATTAACATTTAACTCATTATTAATTCTTTGTCACATTCTTTTGTCGTTCAGTTGACTAATCATTCAATCACCTTTTGACTCAAGATCTATTTTAAATCCGTCAGTTATCTTCGGGTTCGATATCTAATCATCTCTGCGAGAGGACTCTGTCACATCTAGTCAGTTAACTAGTTCTAACTCATATGCATGAAAGTGTTTATTAATTAAATATCTTTATTTAATTAATTAATTCGTGTGTGCATTCAAACTCTTTATTCTTCGAGTTCTAACTTTGTCTTTGAGATTCAAAGTCTATTTCTTCTATTTTCGAAGACTCTTAACTGAATATTAAATTGTTTATTTAATCTTGAACTCTTGTTCTTTCTATTTTCGAACAATCTTGACACAAGATTAAGTTATCGTTCTAAATTAAACTTTATCCTGCAGACTTTTCTAACTCACGTTCTATCTGACACAAAACTCACATCACATGAAATTCATCAATCTCGTCTATCGATCTCTCTTTTGAATTTGAGCCGATCGTTCGAAAACCCAAAATCTATAAAATGGCCTATCATTATCATTATTCCTTCTCCTGAAATCAATACTTTTGAGAAGAAACTTAATCTTTGATATTTTGCTTAGACATTCAACAAGGTTATGCTTGCATCAATACTGAAAATCTGAGGGCAAGAATACTAATACAACAAAATGGAGGACAATCGAGATAATTCGAAGAAGTGGATGCATATTCGGTGAGATCTTTTTAGTTATTTGTTTTGATTGTTTTATGTTCATTTACTCATTCTTTGTTGTTTTTATTTAGATTATTTGTTAGATTTTATCATCTTAATCTGTGCAGCAAATTATCCAAAAAATCTATGTTACACTAGGTTAGCGTGGGGAGAATATACAAGAAACAAGATGAATGACCATTGATCTTGATGATTTCTTCAAAAGATCCAACAAGTCTATGATCCACCAAGACTTTATTAGAGATGGTAATGAGAAAATGCATGATGATGATGAATTCAAGATAATTATTTTCTCAAATCTTGGGATTGGGATTTTTTGTTGTTCCTTATTGTTTGATATAACACATAGAAATGATGCATCAAGGTATTGATAACCAGGACGATGTTGTATCTAGTGTAATGGACTTTGACTCTGCAAATACCACTTATTCCTCCTATACCACTAATCACTCATTATCCCATATAAATACCTCGATGCTTGAATTTTTCTTGAGGGTATCTATTTAAACAACCTCTCTACCTCATTTTGGGACCATCTAATATATGCATCGAATCTTTGTCAGTATCACTCACAATCCAACTATCATTTTTATCTTGCATGCTAGTTTCTTCTCAAGTTATAGTTTTAATTTATTAGATTTGCAATAGTCTTTATATCTTGCATTTGAATCTCAATAAATCATAGCCTTTTGTATGTGTGCTTTTGATAGCCATTTAATTTACACAAGATCTTGATTTGAGGAGTGTAAAAGAGATAATTAGTTTATTTCCTCGCAAGTATATTAGAGTTTTGCATTTGCATTTGTGTGTTTGAATAATCTTCTTGCAAGTTCTCTATTATTTGGATGTTGGAATGATTTGAATCTTAATCCATAAGAATTTGAATCTATTTTGTTTCTTCTATCTACATTTGGCACATTTGGTGGGACCAACATTTCTCACAAACTATAAATTGGGTCTGTGAGAAATTTAATGGGTTTTTGCGTCTTGATGTTTTCTGAGTTTTGTCCAAAAATCATAGAAACTCATATCGTAACTTTAGAGATATGATAAAATCACAACTGTGGGTTGATTCACCTAATAGAAGTCTTAATTAACATCTGGTTTGCTGATAATATCTAGTTTGTGTTGAGTCCATGTGCATCGAATGATGGAAAACAATTGTTGATGATCTGGCTTTATGCCTGCCAACTATATTTGCTTGATATTTTGAGTGAAATAAACAATTTTCTCCTTGTTTGTGCTTGAAAGGATAACTCTCTCTGTCTACGAATAAATTGTCTTTGACTATATTTGTACTTGAAAAGTGTCATTCATCTGCAAATCTATGCATTAACAAGTGAATTTTGCTACTTACAGGTTGTTTAAAATGCCATTTTCCATATTACAATGGCAAGCATTTATCATTCCTGAGACACATTTATCATTCACTGCAGGCGATTTTTTTAATTTAAAAAAACTTGTTCTTGATGGCATTTTATCATTTTAAAAATCTGGTTTGAGGCATTTAAAACTGCATGAGATTTTTATTATGTTTGTTTTGTTTATTTTTTATTTTTCTTTGGTTTTTTTTTGAGTTACAATAGTTTTTTCATTTAATATTGAATTCATTCTTAATTTAAATTTAATTTTAATTTTAGTTTAAATTTAGTGCTAATTTAGAACTAATTTTAATTTAGGTTTAATTTTCTAGTTAAAAATTAAATTTAAATTAGAACTAACTTTAAATTAGATTTAATCTAAATTAGATTTTAATTAGATTAGATTAATATTAGAATTAACTTGGATTTAGATTAGATTTTAAATTAGATTTTGAATAGAATTAACTATAATTTAGATTTAACTTTTTATTTTAACTTAGATTTAATTTTTTATTTTAGATCTAACTTTTAGATTTACATTTAATTTTTAATTTTAATTTAGATCTAGTTTTAACTTAGATTCAATTTTAGAATTTAGATTAGATTAACTTTTAATTTAGATTAACCTTTAAAATTAGAGTAATTTTAATTTAAGTTAGCTTTTAGTTTAAATCAGTTTTTAATTTTAGATTTTAGATTAGCTTTTAATTATAGATTGGTTTTTATTGTTAGTTCTTTAATTCAGATTAACTTTGAATTTAGTTTAGTTTTTAATTTTAGATTAACTTTGAATTTAGGTTAGTTTTTAATTTCTAACTTTAGATCTTTAATTCAGATTCACCTTTAATTTTAAATTAGCTTTTTATTTTAGATTAGCTTTTAATCCTAGATTAATTTTTAATTTAGATTTATGTTAATTTTTGTTTTAGTTTTAGTTTTGTTTTGTTTTAGAACTATTTTTTGTTAATTTGGTTTCTTTTGTAGGTTAGTTTGGTGAATAATTGAAAATCAAAACATATGTTTATTAAAGAAAGGAGGCATGAGACTACTAATGAGATTTTGATGTAGTACGTTTGTTGAAGACTTGATTTTGAAAAGGATTATCTTAGAAAACATTTTAATTGGTGCTTTAAAATGAACAACTATCTTTCGTCATATAGATTTAACTAGGGGGTGAATGAACACTGTTTGTGATGCTTGAGATGGTAGGGAGTATGGTTTCACCTTATGTGAACTTGGTGATAAGAAACCAGACCCATCATCTTTGTATGTGTTTAATCCTCTAGAGGGCTTGCCTTGGTGGGAGAAAAGTACTCAACCCAAGGGAACGACCCAATCAGTAACAGGCTAAAGCAAAGCTACTTCTAGTCGGTATATAAAATGGGTGCTTGAAGAAAGTTCAAGTACCACGAGTGTGGATGTGTTATGTTGACAAGTGAATCCCCATAAACCCTATAGAGTGTAACCTCTGTAGGTTGGGAATCCTCCTTATCAAAGCTAATCTTGCCGCATATATAGCCATTCGAATGATTGCCCTTACTAGACACCTCTTGTTTGTAGTTGCCAAAATCCTTCTATTTGCTGGTGCAGGAGGTCGAACCTCTAAAGTCATCCCACATACTCATGGATCTTAGTAGAGATGAAGACTTTATCATGGGAGATTCATGAGAACTCGAAACTTGGTTGACCCAAGAAGTGAGTGTCGTGTTGGGGGAGCCAGTGTGGCCAAGCTTCTAAGTCATCTACTAAGAATAAGCATGGCGTGAGAAATCCAAGTGGGAACTCTACAAATACTATCCTTGTCAACCCTAGGATTGTGCATGATTTTTTTATCTTGAAATCCAAACTGAAAAAAAAAATTGTTTGTTGTGTCCTATGTGTGTGTTTTAAACCTCAAACAAACATCACACCTATTAATTTTCAACATCTCAACCTTGCAAACCCCAAAAGGTCAAACAACAAAAACATCCAAAATGAACCTATCAATAAAATATCTTAGGGCCATCATCCTTCAGTTTTAATCTTTCAATCCTTGCATTCCACCTAGCCCTTGCATTCCACCTAGTCCTTGCATATCCTCCACCCTTGCATATCCATTATTGCTCAAAAAAACCTTTAGCTTGCACTTAGGCTACTCTTCCTAGGTATTGAAATCAAACCATTGGCTATCTATCACCTACATCACTTGAGGTTCATCTTCCCTGAGTTAGGGAACATACCATTATCCTTGAGTAGGGAAATCCTTTTGGAGTCCATCATCTCCTACACACCCTCTCTTGATCATTGGTCCTTGTTTATATCCATCATAGCACAAGTAGAGCCTTTACATCATAACCAACTTTGGAACTAGAGTTTCCTTTGGGCTCTTGCATTCTTAGCTTGTCACACCATACCATACCATTTTCATAGCCCATCTTAGAATCATATCCTTTTTAGTGAATCCTACTCTTAGGTCTCATACATTATCTCGGGTTGAAAATTAGAACAATCACCTATGACCCCTAGAACAAGAGAATAAATGTTTCAAGAGGGGAACCCTTGGCGAAAAGACTTTGATGGGGAAGATCACATTAGTGTTGCAACTAGTGAAACAAGTGAAATTGAGGACGAATAAATAACCCAATCCACTATAAACAAAGCTCTTAATGATAATAGATTCACTTAAATTCTTACAGAGGTGGTCAAACGCAACCCACAACAATACTTCAAGGCTCTTGCTGATGAAGGAATAAAAATACCCCCTGATTTTGACATATCATTACTCACAATGAATAACCAACCTAAATCTAGTGAATCTAAGCATCTCAAAATAAACAACGATGAAATAATCAAAGATCATAGACGCTTTTGTCTACAACCTGGTTACAATAAATCTTCAAAGACATCAAAACCTACACCTACAAATAATCCTATTTTGGATGAGCTTAGAACATTGAGACAAGAATTGGATACTCTTAAGAATAACAAAACATCATCTCACAAGTTCTCCATTGAAGATGTATGTCCTTATCCCTTCAATCCAAGCATACCAATGCCACCTTTTCCTAACCACTGGGACATACCAAAACTTGACAAATATAATGGAAAAGGAGATCCTAAATACCACTTAAGAAAATTTTGTGCTACTACCATGGAATTTGCAGTTGATGAAATGTACCTTATGAGATTATTCCCTCATAGTCTAGGAGTAGAAGCTATGGAATGGTTTTCATGATTAACCTCGACCATCTAATCCTTTCAAGAATTGGCTGATAATTTTGTCTCCAATTATAGTTTCAATTGTGACCTTAAAGTGACCATGACAAGCATTTTCAACACCAAACAAAAACAAGGTGAATCTTTTGTGTCATTTTTACAAAGATGGAGACATTTAACAAAACTATTGTCGTATGCCATTCCTAATCAATAATTGGTTGACCTCTTTTGTCAAAATTTGAACAAATAAATTGGAAGGGAACTTCACCTCAAATGCTTGGATTCCTTTGATGAATCCATAGAGATGGGCTTTCGAATCGAACAAACTCTCATTCATGATATAAATATAAAACTTAATAATGACAGAGATCAAAAATAAAATTCAAAGAAGACACCTTTTTGGGTAAAGAACAAGAATGTAGTCAATGAAAAAGTTGATGATGCAAAAACAACTAAAACATCCTCACCTATCTATAATATCAAAGTTCCATCTTTAGATAAAGGAAAAGAAAAATAAAAAAGTTTTCCTAAATGAAATTTTACACCATTGGGACAACCACTTGAATCTGCATTAAAAGAACTTCTTGAAAATAATATTATAATGCTACCCAAAATGAAGGAATATAATCCACAAGTCAAACCCCCATGGTGGAATGGGGATCTCTTTTGTGTCTATCATAGACATAAAGGACATAAGATTAATAGTTGCAATAAACTTTGACATGTAATACAAGACCTTATTGATGATGGTAAGATAGCAGTTGATGGACACACTCCTTTTGGTAACTCTGATCGTGAGGTGTTTAAGAACCCTTTCCCTAAGCATGACAAGGATAAAGAAAAATCCTTGGAATCTAGTGATGTGTAAACTATACTACTGCTAAGTATAACTATACCATACATAAAATTAGTGAGGTTGATAATCATGTAAACACTTTCATTATAAAAGGAAAAGAACCTGACTACAAGGTTAATATTTGCAAAAGAATAGTCACCCTTAGAGGCCCTAATGCAAACCCTGCTACACTGGATTTGCAATATAACCTCATAAAATATTTAAGAAAATGCTCACACAAATTTCGATACTTGATTTGTTATGCCTATCTCCTGAGCATAAAGCTATCCTATATAAATCACTTGCTACTGCTATAGTGCCTACAAACCTACATGTGGACCAATTACAAGCTATGGTGGGACACATCACCTCTCCTCATGCTCTCAATTTTACTTAAAACGATGATTCATCCCCTCGATAACCACATAATGCAGCTTTACACATTGACATCCTCATCCATAATGTCAAGATCAAGCAAGTTATGATAGATGGAGGAGCAAGTCTTAATATTTGTACCCAAGAATTGATCATAAAATTAGGGTTTTCTGAAAATGCAGTTGATCCAAGGAACAAGATTACCATTGTAAGTGTGAATAAGGTGTAAAGCAATAAACCATTTCTTAATTAAACATTGCATCAAAGATCAAGCTAATAACCAATTAAAATCGTCTCATTGTCTCCAATCTTTAAATATTTATTAAGTTATGTGCTCTCAGATTTAAATAACACTATTAACTATTAAAATGACAATCTAAAGAATGGAATGATGTTGATGCAAATGATATGAAAATAATATGATAAACACTAGATGATAAAAGAAACTAAGATGACATGAATTGATATAAAAACTGATAAATGCAGCTATAGGAGGCAACCATGATTGTGAAAGCTTGAATGTTGGATGTTGGATGCTTAGTGCTTGATGCTTGATGCTTGAATTCCTATAGAGTAAGAGTGCATAAGTTAGATAATTTGGATCCTTTTCTTGGTTGAATGAAGCTTTATTTATAGATTTCTTGGTTGTAGAAATGCATAGGGATGGCAAAGAGAGGCTTGGATTCAATCTGGAGGATTGAATGGTAAAAGATGGAGGAGATTGAGATAATTTTGGAGATTGTCTCTACCCATGAAAACACCAGGCAAGAGAAGAGGAAAGATTGATGGAGGAGTATTGAGAGATAAATTTCCAATTTGTCTCCAATTCTTCCCGTGAAGTTTCAATCAATTAATTTTGACATGATTTTGACATAAATTAGACATAGGATATCTAATTTTATTTGAGGAAATATAGAGGAATATTCCTTATGCCTTTATTTAAATATTTTTGATTTATTTAAATAGTCAAAAGAGAGATAAATAATTTAATAAAATAAACTATAGAAGCTTTTTATTAAATTAAACAGAAGAATAATGGCAATTAATCAATAAAGTGTTTAATCTTTATTTAATTAATTTAAGATTGATGTGATAGAATAAAATAGGAAAATGATAATTAAATCAAACAAAGTATTTGATTTTGTTTATTTAATTAAGATGAGACATTAGAAGAATTTAAATGTGGCGTGAATGTGAACTAAATAAATATTTCTATTTATTCAAACAGTAGGGGAATTCAGGATAATTAATCAAATAATTCGTATTTAAGTAATCGGGTTCTCCAGACCAATTTTAGGTGTATACATTTTGCCCCTCTTTGAAGTGATGTTTTTACACGTTGCTTCGAAGAAAATTTTGTTGCTACTGCCAATATCGATGATCAAAATTTAGTGTACCCCAGATATGGATTTTCAGATGATTGCCGATAATATGCTCCCTCGAGAGATAAATTAATGATTTGATGATTTTTTAGAATTTTTGAATTTTCATGATGATTTGATGAAAAAAATAATTTATCTCCCGACATTGATGAAGAAAAATATAGCCTGTGGTTGAATTTCAATTAATTCTATGGATAAAATTAATTAAAATAAAATAAAAACCCACAAAAATCCCTTTTCAAAAGTTATATAAGGTCCAAAAGGTCTTTTTCAAAGTCAATTGCACTTTGTGACTTTCAACTTCCAGTGATAAAGAATTTTGAGCCAGCTGGAACAAGATGCCTATCCCCTACCACACTCATCGTTTCAAGCACGTGCGATTTCACCAGTGGCCAACTACCTACGGACCTCCGATATGTACCCATAATCCACCTCATTTTTCATATTTTTTTGTTTTTTATGCATTTTAATGTTTTCTATGCTTTTTCCTTAGTTTAGCACATCAAGGTCGCGTTGTAGCGCTTTGCACTCCGGTGTAGCACTTCCATTAGTTGTTTTAACGCTTTGAGGTTTAGTGCTTGCATTATTTTCTCTAGCGCTTTCGTAGGATAGTGTAGCACTTTCATGATTTAGTGCTTAGGTAGTTAGTTTTAGCACATCGATGCCGAATTTTAGCGACTAGAATGTTCTAGCACTTTGATTTGGTAAAATAGTGCATCTCTTGTCTGTTATAGCGCTTTGGTAAAGCGACACTTTGATGGACTATTTTAGCACATCGATGTGGTAAAACAATGCTTTGAGTAAAGTAGCACTTTGAAAGCCTGTTATAGTGCATCGAAGTTCTGAAGTAGCACTTCGGAAACCTGTTTTAGCGCATTCGATTGATAACGTAGCGTTTTTGAGTTTTAGTGCTTTGGATGTCTATTTTAGTGCATCCATGTCAAAATTGTAGATTTTGACTTAGTTTAATTCTGATTTTTCCAATTCTGATCATGTCCATTCTTCAGTTTGGTATGATTGATTAATCCAAATTCCTAATGTTTGATTCTGTTGATTTAAATAAGACTTACTCTCATGATAGGTGAGAAGAAATCCTATTTGTGATGATCTTCATGATAGGCGAGGAAATCATTCATATCTGATAAACCTCATGATAGGTGAGATTAGATAATGTCGTGATGAACCTCATGATAGGTGAGGTTTTTTGATGTTCGTTCATGAATTTTGATCGAAAATTCATACCAAAGTTTGATTAGACTTGATAGTAGAATGACCTTTGATTTCTTGACATAGTGCACTGATTGTAGATTTTTCATTGTGATAGGAGGATCCAGGGACTCTCTAGATGTGAGAGCAATTTCCTTAGACCATCGATTTGATACCGCATCTTAATCCATATGAGATTCAGGTCATAGGTCAATGTGGCCCTACGAGTTTACTTGACATGCCCCAGATTAGGATTAATTGGGGTCTTCTTACTGCTCTAGCTGAGAGGTGGCACAAAGACCATAACACCTTTCACTTACCCACTGGTGAGATGATGGTCACACCCGAGGATGTGTGGTGGATTTTGTGGATTCATTTAATGGGAGAGATTGTGATTTATGATTCTCATGAGGTTGGTGGGAGAGATGCTCTTTGCAGAGTGTTTTAGGATCAACATATTGCAGGTCCAAGTGTCTGATGGAGGATGATTGTTGATGTGTATGCTTCACTACCAGCAGTGCTTGTTGGATTCATTGGAGGTTTCCTTTGCCCTGATCATAGGTCAAAGGGATTCTCTGTGGGTTGGGGCCGGATTCTAGAGAGCATGGTCGTACATGGTACAAGATACGCGTGGGGGATGTATATGCTAGCACATCTTTATCATGACCTTCATTCAGTAGTGCATTTGGGGGCGCACAGTTTATCAGCAGGGATGACCCTGTTACAAGTGTGGGCATGAGAGCATTTCTCCATTGCTCGACCATTTCCAGTTTTGGACAGACCAGCAGGTAGACCATATGTGTTTTGGTACAGAGGTCGAATTACCCAGGCTTGGTGGGTAAGTTGGAGCATTGGAGACGAGTGTTTTCTGGCGGCCATACTTAGACTATGAGTAGTGGGATGAGGATGACACCGTGCTTGGTTACCTTTGTGATTTGATGTACCTGATTGGTAGGACACCTTTTGTTTTGGAGAGATTTTTGTTATGATTGGTGTACAAATAATAAGACATTGTTCAGTGTATGCCACATGAAGTATCCCACTATGACCGATGATGGAGTGATGTACCTGATTGGGGGCCATGCCTATCATAAGAGACCATCGTAGAGGGGTACAGGGCTCTGTAGCCATCTACCTGGGATGTGCGGAAGGATATTTCTGAGGCACCTATGACAGAGGAGTATGCAATTTTTTTGGCATTGACTCCACATCCTCGCATCATGATTCTCCATGAGCCAACACTGTTACCCATGGAGGATGATGTTGTCAAGGGTTCTGAGGAGAGCAGTGGGGGTGATACTGCATCAAGTAGCAGTACTGAGAGCAGCAACGGTGATAGTAGCAGTGACGATAGTGATGGTGGCGGAGGGGATGGAAGAGGGGTTGGACCAGTCAGTGTTGTTCCATCATCCAGTAGGCCTTGCAAGAGGTGAGCAGTGGTAGTACTGTTAGTAGATCGATAGAGATAGATTGTTGGTTTACAGGCATAGGTACAGACCTTATAGGGACAGTTTGTATAGGCCTAGGGGTTTTTGGTATAGATGCAGACCCTGATGCAGGCTTAGGCATAGACCCATGCTCAGGTGTTATTGTAGGTACATGGATAGTTGGCTGCTATTCAGACTCAGGTTGCTACCTTGACAGTCGATTGAGACAGTGAACAGACAGATTGTTGAGAGGGCACAAGAGATAACTGAGACCTTGCAAAGAGTAGCGGATGGTACCTCTGTGGCAGATTATATTAGGGAGGTTCTATGGGCTGGCCGTAAGGTAGAGTCTTACTGGGGTAGATACCATGATGTAGTTCCTACCGAGCATAGAGTCAACTATGCCCCGTCGAGATCTGGTCGGACTCGTACCCAGATAGTGAGTGAGGGTGTGACACCAACCTCCTCCAGGAGATCCTAAAGATCCTGGTCCTTCCGGGGGTGGTGGTGGTACTGGTCCTGTTGGGCTTGCACATTCTGGTAGTAGCAGATCATAGATGCTATTTTGTGATTTTGAGACATTCCCTTTTGAGATATGATGTATACTCCGATTTAGCTCATTTTGATGATGTATCTTTTCTTATTGCAGACTTCATTGTATACTTGACATTGACGATATATATGATATGCAATGATTCAATCTTATGATGGTTTATGATATTTATGATGGACTTATTTATTATGTGATGATGTATCTTGTGATGTTTCTATAATGAACGCTTTTTTTATTCCTGTAATGATTCTATGATGAATGCATGTGCAAAATATATGATGTATGGATGTATGATGTTCTAAATGATGATTTATGATTTATGATAATGGATGTATGGATATGTGATGTTTAAATTATGTATGGATGTATGGATAATAATGACATAACTTGCATTTATTTCAAATGTGATGAAATATATGGATGGATGGTAAATGCTTTTTATTTTAAATGTGATAATGATAATAAAAAGATGATCTTATGATGAATGATAATGGATGGATGATGAAATTTTTGTGATACAATTTATGGATGAAAAATGATGTATGGGTTTAAAAATCGATCAAATGCATATGATGTTGATGGATGATAATGTAATGTATGTTTATGGTAAAATGAACATGATGTATTTATTTATGATTTGATGTGAAAAATAATGGTATGATTAAATGCATAATTTATTTGATGTAAAATGTATGAATGATGAGATGATGACTTCTACATGTTTTTGATGATTTTTGGTTTATGTCAAGTATACTTAATCATATTTGTAGAAAATATAATCATTAATTGGATCCCTTTATGCAACAAATACTCTGTAGATAATGAATTTATGATGAATGCAGTCTAATTTTAACATGCAACTATATCCAAACCATTGTCATTTTAACAGTACCTTGAGTTTGGTATCATCATAGAGATTTTATTGGATGTTGAAAAGTGAGTACAAGCGTTAATGGTATGTGTTGGACCAATAACAACCTGAGTACTTCTTTCATGATTTTGATATTGCAAGTGAACACAAGCATCTAGGTATAACTGAACTGAGATGACCTAAGCATTCATTGCATGAACAAGCATTGATTAATCATTTCAATGTGTGAATTCTGAATGTCATCGGTGATACATTTACATAGCACATGCCCTGACAATTTATACATTCATATGATTAACTTACAGACAACAGACAATAAAAGTATCGTTCTTCTTCCTTGTTTCTCTAGTTTATTCACATCATCAAGCTACTCAGATAAATGATAATATCATTCAAAAATACAACTTATCCACCTTTTACTTAGAGTGTTTCAAATTATTATTCAGATTAGATCATCCATCCTGACTTTTTTGATGTTTTTGTGATTTTTTGATATTGACCAAAGACCTAACTTACTAACCTATCCTAGGGTTCTCGAGGGTTGATCAAAGATTAGCCTTGCCTACGTCACACACACAGAGACCACGTAGTTCAACTGACACAGACTCATGATTTTTTGGTTTTGACTTTTTCAGACTGACTTTTTGAATTGTTTTTGGATTTTGATATGATATGGATGTTTGATGCATTTCTGATGGTGATTTATGTTGCATTTTAAAATCATTATTTTTGTCGTGTTTTTGCTAAGCTCGTTGTTTTATTGCCCCCAGTGATTTCAGGATTTTTCCCCCAAGCTAGGGTGAGACATGGCCACATTGCAATGATATGTACTTGAGATTTTATTGGACCTTTTTTCAAATTTTATGATTTTTTTGTATTTTTCAGGATATTTTAAGATGAAATGAGATGATATGCTTGATTGAAGGAACAAGATGACCCACAATAAGGGTAATGCAACCATGGATAATTGATTGATCAAAATGAAAGTTTCACTACAAAACATGTCACACAAGCAACATATCTCTTGTCGAAAGATGATAATGGTATGATTGATTAAGATGCCAGGAATGATCGATTCCATAAGACATGATGATGATAAGATTGATGATTTTTGATGATTGGTTGAAAAAATATATGAGGATTGGATAATTTTTTGTAGCTAGGCTTAAATATTATTTGTATGATAAGATTTGAGGTTGCAAATGGACATGATGACATGAATTTAGGTAAGCTAGAAGATATGGAATGGAAGAAAGTGAGGATAAAAATAATGAAAGGTATGATCAATATCAACTAGATAAGATATAGACACAAGGCCCAAATATTTTTCCCCTATTCCTCATCAAGACCAAGGAAAGGAAGAAAGGATGTATTTAGTAAGAATTATGGAATATGGATAAGATGAAAGATATGGTATGGAAGATATGGATAAAGCGTATAGGATAAGATATATGATGTTCAAGAATATCCTTAACCTTGTCAAGATCAAAGGTGGAAATGTAAGGAATGAGCATAGAAAGGATAATGACCATGAATGATAAGATGGACAAAAATTTTCCTTAAATGTAGAGTGCAAGAGTAATATGGAAGATAAGATATGGATGATAGGGATATGGAGGAAGGGCCTAAGCATCAAGTTTCACAACCAAATATCCATCTAATAAACTATGGAAATGGGAATTAGACTCCTAAATGTTGGCAGATTAATGATATGATGGAAGAATCTAAGGACTTATGCAAAGGTTTGCATTAAAGGAGAATGATTGGGGATGAATGTTGGATAATGGATAGGAGGTTGGAAGGCTTGTTGATGGATAGATGGAAAGGATGGAAAGATCAACATTGGCACACACCTTGAAGGGTGGTGGAGTGATGGAGGAAAAATGGATTTGGAAGGTGATAGGTTATTAGATGGAAAATTGGAGGAAGCTTTTGGATTAGCAAATTTGGATGCCAATTTATATTTTATTTCTTCTATGAGACTTTTAGGAATCCACATGATTTTTGACTTTGATTTTTTCTTTGTGGGCCTTTGCGGCCTTTCACATTTTTCTTTTTGATTTATGGACCTTTGTGGTCTTTTAAAATTTCCTTTTTGCTTTGATGGGCCTTTGTGGCCTTTTGAAATTTTATTTTTGATTTATGGACCTTTGTGGTCTTTGAGAATTTTTATTTGATGGGCCTTTGCAGCCTTTTAGATTTATCTTTTGATTCTCGATCAATTTTTGTTTTATTTTTGCATGTGTCTTCGAGGAGACATGTTGATCCTTTGATACATGTGGATTTTGATATAGAAGCTTTTGATATTTGGCATCCAAATTTCTTCCAAGAGCAATGGGAGGGGTGGATTAAGATGAATGATATGGAGGTATTATTGAGGAGTTAATGTGGGTAGAGTTTTGAAAGGTCATCAAGGATGTGTGCCTTTGTTGTTCTTGAAAAATAGGATATGGACCTAGGATAGACGAAAGGTTTGATGGACTAGGATGAGGACCTAGGATAGATGGTATGTTTGGAGGATTAGGATGAGGACCTAAGATAGATGGTATGCTTGGAGGATTAGTATGAGGACCTAGGATAGATGGTATATTTGGAGGATTAGTATGAGAATCTAAGATAGATGGTAGGTTTGATGGACTAGGACACTTAGGTGTATAGCCAAGGTCATGGTGATATGGGTTTCTTTGAATAGAAATGGGTTCTAGGATACCTGTTTCATGAAGGCCTAATCATTTTCCTTTATAATTCATACTTTGACACATTTGTTTACCAATGGGATATGTATTGTTTGTGAAACAAGATGCAAGTCCATTTTGGGGAGGATATGATATGGATGAGAGGATAGGTGTTGGAAGTAAACCAAAATGGATAAAGGTGGAGGATCCCAATTTATAGGTGTAGGGTTCATGGATAGCTTGAATAAGTGTGATAGGCTCTTGACATGGGGATGATGGGGTGTTTTGATCTTGACTTAGAAAATAATTATGAAGTGGTATGAAAGGAATATCTTGATCATGAGAAGGATAAACATCTTCATGGGATGAAAGGGTATCCTTGAATGGAAGCATATCTTGACTTTGATGAGGAAGGGAATCATGATAATTTGTAGAAAGCATGTCTTGATCATCAATTAGTAAGAAATAACTTGATAGGATGGAATAACAACCATGCTCTTGTGATGCAATAGAATCATGAGATGATATAGATTGATGAGATGATATGGAAGAAGAACCTAGAAGGATACTTGTCTCTTGAGATGAAAGGGAATTATGTTGGATGAAAAGTGAAAGGAGGGGATCGTCATAAGATTCATGAGAAATGGGATCTTGATCAAAGATTGGAAGAATTTGTGGAATGTTGATATTGTTGCATGGAGTGGAAAGAATATTTTGATCTTGATGTGTAGGGGAGTCTATGCTAGCATGCTTTGGATTGAGAGATTGACATGAATCATTGGATGTTGAAGATATGATAGAAGAGGATGATTGGATGGAATTGTTAATTTGAGTGAAAGAATCTTGAGGTTTATTTTGGCTTATTTTGGATGGAGATAAATGCATGACATGATAGGATTGCTCAATATCATTTGTATTTGAGGACTTAGATTTGGGCTTATGGATATTTTATAAAAATTCAAAGACACCGAACTTGGATGATGTAGTTGTTGGTGGAGGGGGTGTCATGTCAAGATTTTTGTTAGAGGAATAAGCACAAATGTCTAGTAACATATATTTCTCTGTGATTCTTTCCCTTTGCACATACCAAATTTGTTGTTGAAGTTTTTTCATTTGATGAGCTAGACCATTTAATTAATCCTCATCTATTTTGGCCATGGTGGTTTGAGTTTCAATTTCTTGTTCTTTGGATTTTTAGTCTTCATGACCTTGTTAAAATAGACCTACGGATATTATTGTTTTCAATAAACTTTTGATCTTAGTTTGGTATAGTGTCAAGGATATTAACTCAAGTCAAATAGAATGATAGATTCTATTGATTAGACTAAGTTTGAAAAGTTTGATTATACGGTTTCGTTTCTTTGATTTAGGATGACTGATCCTGAAACTTAACTTACTAATCAAATGTGTTTGATTGAGACACTTTTGGATGGTAGATATTGGTTTGATTTGAAAAAATTCAATTGTAAAGTCCAATTTATGTAGGTTTAAGACTCTGTTTTGATTGAGGAAAGTTTATGTTCTGATAAAAATCCAAATTTTAATGTTAACTGTCTAACAGGGGTTTCCCATAACTTTTTGTTTTCTTTGTATTTTTCAGGATGATCTTATCTGAATTAATGTTTTGAAAACACAACAAGCATTTGTAAAACAGTTGTTTCTTTAAGATATAGAGTCTAAACAACAAGTGTATGTTTAAGAATCAAACATGATCCTTCTTGATTTCCACTGGTTTTTTTACAAATGTACACAAATCAGACAGACTCACACTTAAGGACAAATAGGTCATTTTTATACTCAACAACCCACATCTTGAAATTGCGTTGATGCACACAGTCATGTCACCCCCTAGAGGGCACCCGTTTTTTTGTTGTTTCCAAGTGCATACTCAGAGTTGGATTGCTCGTCCTCTAAGAAAATGGTCCTTGGAAATTATATGGTGAGTGTCTTGGGGGTAGATTCTTCCCTCCCCTTGCAATGTGAGTATTACAATGTTTGGTTACTGACTCAGTTGGATTCTACACTATGGTTCATAGATAGGGTTTTTGTTCAGAGCGACAAATGATAAACTCCCTCAGGAGACCTCCCAATCTTTAGAACAAAGATTTTGGGGATGGTTATCTTGCACACTTCCATCAAGTTGGACTTTCATCAACAACTTTCTTTTGATTATAGTGGTTTGGAATCCTTGGCTTTAGGCATTCCCACTTAGGTCATTCCCATAGGGTGAGTACTTGTTCCCACTACAACAAGCCTTCTAAAGGATTTAATAAAGCATGAATTGCATGAAATCAAAGGATGATTTTGGCATTTTGATCACCCAGTTAAGGGGAGAGCATAAGCCTATTCACCACACAAGCACAATAATCAATGTTCAATTGTAAAACCCAAAAGATAGTTTTGCTATTTTGTGTGAAGATTTTGCTTCACAAAATACATGATGTTAATTTTAACCGATATAGAAAATGTGTGATGGCTAGGCTAGGATTGATATGTTTTAAACCAAATGGCTACCCTAGGATTGATTCTTTTTAATCCAAATGGCTACCCTAGGATTGGTTCTTTTTAACCAAATTTGAAAAATCTTGTGTAGATGGTTAATTTTAAGCCCAAAGCAATGCTATTTGGTCCTAAATCATGCATGAAAAATAACATATGATGGGTTATTTTCCCATGAGTGTTTGAAAACACTATTACAATGGATATCAAATTCCTTTTTTTCACTTTTTTTTCTTCAATGCTCCATATTCCTCTTAAAAACCTGCAATAAATGCTTAAAATGTTATATGAGATCAATAAAAAAGGAGATATAAGGGTTAGATGAATGATTAAGCATAAAAACCCTAAAACTTAGACCAAGTTACAATGTGATTTGACTTTAAATGTAAAATTGAAATTTTTAACTCTAAAAAAAGTGATAAATACCTACACCATTGCATAGCTTATGAAATTCTACCCCATTTCAAAAAACAAAGTTTCAAAAAAGACCTTCGTATGACAAAGATACGGCCATTTTAAGATTGATTGTCAAAGCGCTAAAACAAACATCCTATGTGCTAAAAGAAGTGTCGGATGCACTAAAACACGAATGCACTAAAAGAAGTGTCAGATGTGCTAAAATTTTATGAAAAAGAGCATGGAAGTGCCATAGTTTTCCACGGATGCGCTATAGTTTTTGACAAAAGCACTAAAACAGAACATGCCAGAAACCTAAGCAACACTTTTTTTAAAAATTGATAAAAATATGGGGTTTAGCCCCACGGTGGGCACCAAATTGTAAGTGTGAATAAGGTGTAAGACAATAAAACACTTATTAATAAAACATTGCATCAAAGATCAAGCTAATAACCAATTGAAATCGTCGCATTGTCTCCTACCTTTAAAGATTTATTAAGTTATGTGCTCTCATATTTAAATAACATTATTAACTGTTAAAATGACAATATAAAGAACATAATGATGTTGATGCAAATGATATGAAACTAATATGATAAAGACTAGATGATAAAAGAAACTAAGATCACATGAATTGATATAAAAACTAATAAATGCAGCTACAAGAGGCAGCCATGATTGTGAAAGCTTGAATGTTGGATGTTGGATGTTTGGTGCTTCATGCTTCATGCTTGAATTCCTACAAAGTAAGAGTGCATAAGTTAGATAATCTGGATCCTTTTCTTGGTTGAATGAAGCTTTATTTATAGATTGCTTGGCTATAGAAATGCACAAGGATGGAAAACAGAGGCTTGGATTCAATATGGAGGATTGAATGGTGAAAGATGGAGATTGAGAGAATTTTGGAGATTGTCTCTACCCATGAAAACACCAGGAAAGAGAAGAGGAAAGATTGATAAAGGAGTATTGAGAGATAAATTTTCAATTTGTCTCCAATTCTTCCTGTGACCTCCCACTGACCTATAATATCCTCCTTGGAAGACCTTAGATTCATGAAATGCAATTAGTACCTTCTACATACCACCAATGCTTTAAATTCCCACATAATGGTGTTGAAATCGCAATATCAGGAGATCCCAACCCTTTCATGTATTGCCATAATCTAAGTCCTAAAACTTGAAATCACAATCCCAAGCAATCGTAGGCATTTCCTTCCCAAGCATATGTTGATCCTGAGTCCTTAAAAACATCCTCCTCAAAATCCAAGGAAGTTGAGACCAAAATACAAGTAAAAGAACAAGGAGTAGAAGAATATACTTTGAATCATGCCATTTGAATTGGAAAGATACCTTTATCTCCCCATACCTATGGCAAACCATAGATGACTAAGATCACATTAGATGAAAATACTACAGTGACTTGTAAATTAACCAATATCAAAAAAATGAGGAGCCGTCTATAATGAAAAAAAAGAAGTTGATCTCCTAAAATAGCTATACATAGATGAGGATACAGAAAAATAACAAACTAAAATAAAAATACTTGTTGAACAATATGGTAAAGGATTTTATCTTATGAAAAAATGGGATATGATGGTAAAATTCCTCTTGTCTTACAAAAATAGGGTATCTTGGAACCAAGACAACCTACTCGTATGTAAAAGGTCCCTAGTTTAGGATATGATGCACATAAAGATAAGACCTTGAGTGTTGTGTGTACTTCAAGTAGGGAAGTACAGTCCTCTAATGCTACATAGGAAAATGAGGAAAGTTCCATCGATGACTTCATTGACATTTATGACTATGATAGTATCCCTACTCCTAAACCCGATCATAAAATTTGTACCCTTGAATCCATTCAAAATCTAGATTCAAATTATGACCCTCTATCCCTAGTTCACCCCAAACTCATTGATTTGGACCATAAGGGACCACCACAACTCGATGTATTTCAAAATGATAAGGAAATCATAAATTTTTTTAGAGAACGAGAGGATATACCTCTTGAGGATCATAAAGCGGGATTCATCATAGAACTCAATAGTGCGACTTACTTTGGGGGGAGTGCCAAGCCTTTCAGTTGAAAAATTATTGAAAATATAAATAGGTCTTCTAGTGAGAACCGCTTTGCGGCACTATTAGACCCGAAATAAGTAAAAATAAAGGATGTATCCAAGGGTGAAAACCTCTCGAAGGTGCCTAAGGATGGAAGGCTTGACACACTTCCATTAGTAGTATATCATGAAAAATAATCTATGCTAGTAGAGAAAACAATACTAGCTAATCTGGGTACAAAATAAAAACCAAAGATAAAATCATATACTATAAACTGCTTAAGGAACCTCTTGAAATATAATATGTATCCTAAGGTCATAGATCGTTTCAGGTAGTTTGTCTTTATTTCTCATAGATTATAAAATACTAAGGGAAGTCTTAGTGTATGAAAGATTCACATGTCCTTGGGGAACCTTTTGTTGGAATGTCATTCCCTTTGGGTTGAAGAACGTCGGAGCAACATACCAATGTGCAATGACCACTATCTTTCATGACATGATGCATACTTATTTAGAAGACTGTGTAGATGATTTTTTGGGAAAATATTACATGAGAGCTTTACATTTCAAGATCATGGATAAAATTATCACAAGACTAGAACAATATAAGGTCTGATTGAATCCAAAGAAATGTGCCTTCGGAGTAACCTCTATAAAAATGCTTGGATATATTGTCTCATCTAAAGGAATCAAAGTTGATCCTACAAAAATAAAGGCTATACTTGAAATACCTCCACCTAAGAATATCAGTCAGCTACGATCATTACAAGGAAAACTCAAGTCTATCCATCATTTTATAGTGAAACTCACAGATAAATGTCACCCCTTTCAACATCTACTACACAAAAATGTTCCATTTAGATGGGAGGACAAGTGTGAACAAGCTTTTTAGAAAATAAAAGAATATTTGATGACACTGCCAGTATGAGTACATCCTACATATGACAAGCCTTTACTTTTATATATATCCACAACCACCAAAACACTAGGGAAACTTTTGGCACAACATGACTCTAAAGGAAAGGAACATGTCATCTATTACATTAGTCACACTCTAGTACGATATGAGCTCAATTATAGTCCTATTGAAATAGTGTGCCTTGTCATAGTTTTTGCATCAGAGAAGCTGTGAAATTACATGCTTACACACCAAAAAAATCTCATTGCAAAAATTGATCCTCTTAAGTACCTCTTGAATAAAGCAGCACTCACATGATAATTAGCTAAATGGGTGATGATTCTCAATGAGTTTTATGTTGAGTACATAGAAATAAAAGCAATCAAAGGACAAGCTATAGCAGATCAACTCGTCAATGCTCCTATGATAGATAGTCATTCTCTTATCACAAAATTCCCTAATGAATCAATCTTCAACATGGAATATACACATCTTTGGACCTTATATTTTGATGGCTCCTTCACACAAGGTGGTTTCGGTGTTGGCATTCCCTTTGTCACACCACAAGGGGATTGTATACCTAAAGCTTATAAGATACAGTTTTTGTGTACCAACAATATTGCAGAATATGAGGCATTACCTTCTAGGCTTTGTATGGTTGTGCAATGGAAATCCTACAATTGTGTGTTCTTGGTGACTCTTAGCTAGTGATCAAACAAGTTAAAGATGACTATTAAAAAAAAAAGATGAAAAATTGATACCTTACAAAAGAATGGTAACAATCTCTTTTGAGCAGATTCCTCGAGATAGTAATAGAGTTGTTGATCCAATAGAAACAATTGGTTCACTTGTGGAAATGCCAAGTAATGCCACCTAATGTGAGTTCTTAGTAGAACCTCCCTACAATATACCACAATTTGAAATGAAATGTCTTATTGTTGGTCCTAATTCTCAATGGTATGGCGATATTTACACCTATCTATAAGATAACACCTTGCCATTAGACCTATCCAATAAATCCTGTAAAACCTTTATTCGCCAAGCCTCCCTTTAAGTGATCTTAGTTGATACCCTTTATCGCCGAGGCCTCGATGGTACTTTACTCCGATGTCTTGAGCACGACGAGGCCAAAACTTCTTTATGAGAAGTACATGAAGGTATATGTGGGGCACATTCTAGCGGTCCTACCTTAGCCAAAAAACTCTTGTGTATGGGTTATTATTGGCCCACAATAGAAAAGGATGCTTATCATTTTGTTAAAAAATGCAAGTAGTGTCAAAAACATGTAGACTTGACACATGCTCCTGCATAGGAATTGCAGTCTCTCGCTACATTGTGGCCCTTTTATCAGTGGGGACTCGATCTCGTCGGAAAGATCCATCCACCTTCATCCAATGGTCATAATTTTATTCTCATCGCCATAGATTATTTCAAAAAATGAATTGAAGTTGTCCGCCTCACTCATATCACTAGAAAAAAATAGCCATTTTCATATTAAACTACATCATCTGTCGTTATGGTGTTCCTTTATCCATCAATGGTAATCCATTCAAGAATCAGGATGTCCGTGAACTTTGTGAGAAATTCCATATACAACTCCATTTTTCTAGAACTTACTATCCTCAAGGTAAAAGCCAGGTTGAGGCCTCTAATAAGACCATTCTCAAAATTCTTAAAAAGATAGTCAATGAAGCTGGTCGAGATTGGCATATTTAACTGAATCTTACCTTGTGGGCTTACCACATGAGTATCCACACTCCCACAGGTCTACCTCCTATGCCCTTATCTATGGATCCGAAGCCATATTTCCCATCGAGGTCGAGTTTCCCTCTTTGTGTTTCTCCTTGCACAATCGAATTAGTGATGAAGAATACTGGGTTTCCCATTTGCAAGAATTAGAACTGTTGGATGAATGAAGATGAAATTCATTCAATCATCTCAAAGCATACCAGCAGCGGATGTGTCAAAGTTGTAGTCAGAAAGTGAAACCACGTACATTTGAGGTTGGGGATCTTGTCCTTCATGAAAATCCTTGCAATCAACAAGATAGAGAAAAGAAGGGTAAATTTGAGCCTAACTAGCTGGGTCCATACATTATCACTGCAGTGTATGGATATGGAGCATACCAGTTATCTACTCCAGAAGGAGAATTTCTTAGTGATCCTATCAATAGTATGCACATTCGTAGGTTTTATACTTGAGTACTTCAGAGGGTACGCTATTTTAAAGTCTTAAAAAAACAAAAAAAAAGGAAAAAAGTCTTGAAAAAATACAAAAAAATGGAAAAAAAAGTCTTGATTTTTTTTTTAAAGTAAAGATAAATCAATTCATTCAATGGTGAAAACTTCGTTGGCCTTGAGCAAGTACCATGGTGAAAACTAATAAATTGATGCCATGTGTAGAGGCTTTGATCCTCTTTCCTTTGGATATCTACTTGATCTTTTCATCCCATTTTCATTCACTCTCCAGTTCAAAATGACATTTTCATACTCACCATGGCTTGTGAATTGTTTGATAGTCCCCTCACTTGCTTTCTCTTCCATGTGTACTAGGTTGGTCCTATTCGTCACTAGGGAATTTCCTCAACCTTAGACATGGGTTAGGATATTGAACATATTGTGGTCAGAGAAACTACCCTCTTTGTCTATCTGCTTGCTTGAGATTTATCTCTTTCCTTCGTAAAAACTTTAAAAAATCCAAAAAGAAAATCAAATATTCCAAAAATCCGAAAAAAGATCAAATATTCCAAAAATCCAAAAAAATTACATAACTTCAAAAATCCCTAAATAGTGACACTTTTAGATCACCACACAACTTTGAACTTTAGCAAAATTAAACCGTGCTAGGATTAAAAATCAAGAAAAAATTATAACATACATATCAACCCATCTTTCAAAATATAACATACACTCCCAGACCTCCTATGCCCTTATCTATGGATCCGAAGCCATATTTCCCATCGAGGTCGAGTTTCCCTCTTTGTGTTTCTCCTTGCACAATCGAATTAGTGATGAAGAATACTGGGTTTCCCATTTGCAAGAATTAGAACTGTTGGATGAATGAAGATGAAATTCATTCAATCATCTCAAAGCATACCAGCTGTCAAAGTTGTAGTCAGAAAGTGAAACCACGTACATTTGAGGTTGGGGATCTTGTCCTTCATGAAAATCCTTGCAATCAACAAGATAGAGAAAAGAAGGGTAAATTTGAGCCTAACTAGCTGGGTCCATATTATCACCAGTGTATGGATATGGAGCATACCAGTTATCTTTCTTAGTGATCCTATCAATAGTATGCACATTCGTAGGTTTTATACTTGAGTACTTCAGAGGGTACGCTATTTTAAAGTCTTAAAAAAACAAAAAAAAAGGAAAAAAGTCTTGAAAAAATACAAAAAAATGGAAAAAAAAGTCTTGATTTTTTTTTTAAAGTAAAGATAAATCAATTCATTCAATGGTGAAAACCACTTCGTTGGCGCCTTGAGCAAGTACCATGGTGAAAACTAATAAATTGATGCCATGTGTAGAGGCTTTGATCCTCTTTCCTTTGGATATCTACTTGATCTTTTCATCCCATTTTCATTCACTCTCCAGTTCAAAATGACATTTTCATACTCACCATGGCTTGTGAATTGTTTGATAGTCCCCTCACTTGCTTTCTCTTCCATGTGTACTAGGTTGGTCCTATTCGTCACTAGGGAATTTCCTCAACCTTAGACATGGGTTAGGATATTGAACATATTGTGGTCAGAGAAACTACCCTCTTTGTCTATCTGCTTGCTTGAGATTTATCTCTTTCCTTCGTAAAAACTTTAAAAAATCCAAAAAGAAAATCAAATATTCCAAAAATCCGAAAAAAGATCAAATATTCCAAAAATCCAAAAAAATTACATAACTTCAAAACTCCCTAAATAGTGACACTTTTAGATCACCACACAACTTTGAACTTTAGCAAAATTAAACCGTGCTAGGATTAAAAATCAAGAAAAAATTATAACATACATATCAACCCATCTTTCAAAATATAGCCAAACGCATAAACTGTAACAAAAATCCGTTCTACATTGAAGCATGATGCATGTTTTTCTATTTATATTTGATTGATTTATGATTTTTATCTTTGATAGCATGTCTTTTAGCTTCTCAAGGATTTCTTGGACTAGAGAGGCAAGGATGGGGCATGTTCACGTGTTTGTTGCCTTTGGATTGTTTCTCATTTACAGGAGGACTTGTCTTAAGACATGGTTATCTAAAACCATCGAGGACCTATGAGTCTAGTGTGGATGAGAGCATTCCTTTTCTGATAGTGTCTTTTATGCAATAAGTATTCAGGTCATCTAAGGTCTTTATACCTAGATGCTTATACTTGACTACTAAATAAAAATTTAAATAGTATCCAAGTCATCTAGATGTTCATGTTATCTAGACGCTTATACTAATTTGCAACATAATAATCTCTATGATGATAAAATCACTCTGTAAAGAACAAGCGGCTTCATCACCTTCATTTTCTTTCATCTTGCATTTCTTCCATATTTCGCTTCTTGCATTTCATTTTCTTCATCTTTCTTGTCACAAAGAAATCAATCAATTTCTTTATCTCACTGATATATGTTGTTTGAATCAAATCTCAACTCAATCAACTTTCTTCTCAAAATCTCATGTCCCCTTAATCAATCAATAGAATCATTGTATCATTTTTTCTTGTGTAAGCATCAATTTCAATTGGCTTAATAAGCTCAATCAAATTAATCATCTTGTCAACCCGGCTATACTCATCATTTCCATCAATTGTTTAGGTACACCCATCAACTGTGCATTTCCATCAAATGTACATCTCTTCTTAATACTTGCACAATTTCAATCATTTAATCATTTTCCTATAATCAATTGAGAGATCAATCTTCTTGCAATCCGTTCGATTAATCTCTTGAGGGGGCATACCATATTCATCATCATCCTTACTAGGATATCTTTGGGGCATATATATCAGTTGATCAGTTTTTCTTTGAAACAACACGACAAGTTGCATTGTCTCAAAGAGGGAAAAAATGTACACTTTTTTTTTCTATTAAATTTATCCTCATTTAACTTTGATTTTCTTCAAGCATTGACTATATCCTTAATATGTCCTATCATTTCATTTTTATCTGTTATTCATCTCATTCCATTCTTCTTTTCATATCTTCCATTGTATTAATCAAATAAATATTATTCTATCCTTAACACACGCACCTTATATCCATTTTCTCCATTTATTAAATAAAATCCCTCTAGTATTCCCTCCTATCACTTACCATTTACCACTTATTCCTCCTATACCACTAATCTCCCATTATCACATATTTACCCTGATGCTTGACTTTCTCTTGAGGGTATGTATTAAAATGGCCTCTCTACCTCATTTTGATACCATGTAATATATGCATCAAATATTTTTCAGTATCACTCACAATCCACCTATCATTTTCATCTTGCATGCTAGTTTCTTCTCAAGTTATAGTTTTAATTTCTTAGATTTGCAATAGTCTTTATATCTTTTATTTAATCTCCAATAAATCATAGCCTCTTGTGTGTGTGCTTCTAAGAGCCATTTTGTTTACACAAGATCTTAATTCGAGTAGTGTAATAGAGATAATTAGTTTATTTCCTCACAAGTAGATTATAGTTTTGCATTTGAATTTGTATGTTTGAATAATCTTCTTGCAAGTTCTCTATTATTTGGATGTTGGAATGATTTGAATCTTAATCCATAAGATTTTGAATCTATTTTGTTTCCTCCATCTACAAGCACAACAAATGAAAGATCATGATTGATGACCCTTTCCTTTCTCTCTAAATCATTTTGATAGACATCATTAAGAGGTCCTCAAAATGGGTCATTAAGATAAATTAGAAGAAAAGATCAAAGACAAACAATTAGTGCTATCTATATATCTTTCTCGTTTAATTTAGCTAAGTTGATTTTTGATACTGATGTCCATTGTAGGAAGCATACATCCTAGGACATGTTGGTCGGGGATTATTTGATCTTAGGATGATGATGAGCTTTATGATAAGTTGTTGATATAAACCTCACTGACGTATTTACCTATGATCTAGACTTTAGATTTTGGCACTTAAGTTCACACTTTAGGATTTGTGATACTTGCTTTCTACTTGTTTTGCCAAAGGGTGAAGGTAATTATCGATTTATTATGGATGAAGGTTTATTGCGGGTGAAAGAGAAATGGGAAGGATGGTTTTGGGGTTTTTGGAATATTTCAATGCTTTTTGGTATTTTGAAAATGTTTTGAGGTTGTTTTTAGTCTTTTTGAAAGTTTATGCGAATGTTTATGGTTTTCAATTATTTGAGGCATTTTAGAGTTTTCTAAGGATATTTAAGGCTTTTTAGATCTTTTGAATTTTTTCCAACTATTTTTGGATTTTCTATTTTTAAAATGTTTTTGGGGTTTTGAAGATATTTGGATGCTTTAGGGATTTTATGATTTTTCTAAATATTTAAGGATTTTTTTATTTTCGACCAAGAACCTAATCTAGAAGACCTATCCTAGGGGCCTCAGGGGCTGATCAAAGATAAGCCTTGCCTATGTTATATATGCAAAGACCACGTAGTTTGACTGAATCGACTTATTAACAACCGAGATATGAACAGATGAAGGGATGCTAGTTTATTATGATGGAATCCTAAAGGACTGACCTAGGGTGTCTCGAGGGCACTTCATTCTTGGCCTTGCCTATGTTCAAGCTCAAACATGAAATAGTTCGACAAGGGTAATATTTTCAGGATTTTTAATGTTCGACCTTTTTAGGGATTTTCATGTGTTTTGGATGTTTTGGATTTTTCCCTTTACAACTTTTTGAATGTTTTTGGATTTTAGTTGTACGGGATTTTGCAAATGTTTTTGGATTTCTTGATGAATTTTTTACCAATGTTTTTAGGTTTTCTAATGAGATTTTCCAATGACCTTAGGATACACAATAACCTAATATGATCCATAGCGAATTGCCCCTACTGTCAGGTGATAGACTACATCGATATAGCCAGGAAAAACTGACCTAAGGAATATGCCAAGTAGTACTAAAGGGGATATGACACTTCACAACATCAAGCTATGGTAAGGATGTGGATGGGTGATGGAAAGAATGATAGGATGAAGATCCAAAGAACAAATGGGTGTGCTTTATTTACGTGAGGTTCTTGTTTGCCAGGTTTTCACCAAGGTACTTTCCCAAAGCGGCACCAAAGTGGTTTTCACTATAGGAAAAATAAAATTCTCTACTTTTTCAATCCTTTTTCTCATTTTTTTTGATTTTGATCATTTTTTTGATTTTTTGTATTTTCATATTTATACCCTTCAAGACTAGGCATAAACCTTTTAAGATGCAAGCTATTAGTTGGATCTTGCAAGGGTTCTCCTTTAGGCATTGATAGTTGATATGCTCCTGATCCATAGCTTGTTGTGATGTCAAAGGGACCCAACTAGTTAGGCTCAAAATTTCCTTTACTATCTTGATCTAGCAAATTCTTTTGATTATGCTTTAGGACAAGATCCCCTACCTGGAAAGACCGAAATTTGATCTTGTTATAGCTTTGTTTCAGTTGGTTTTGATATACTTGCAAGTGATTGAGGGCATCAAGATGACACTCATCTATAAATTATAGCTCATTCAGTTGAGAGACTCTTTATTCTTCATTTGTGATCAGGTTCTAGAGTGACACTCATAGTGATGGGACCTCAACCTAAATCAACATAATTGCTTCTTATTTGTAGATCAAGGAGAAAGGGGTCGCACCTATTGGTGTGTGGATAGTAGTTCGATAGGCCCGAAGAGCAGTATTTAACTGTAGATGCCAGTCATGGCTAGCTTCATTGACCGTTTTCTTTAGGATTTTAAGCATGGTCTTGTTTGTAGCCTCAACTTGATTGTTGCCCTTGAGATAATATGGGGTAGAGAATTAGAGTTGGATGTTAAATCTTTGGCATAGCTCTTTCACATCCTAATTTTTGAAGGGTGTTCCATTATCCGAGATAAGGGTTTGTGGAACACCATAATGGTAGATTAGGTAATTCAGGATAAACTTGGCAATTTGCTTCCCCATTATGTAGGTCATAGGGATGGCTTCAACCCACTTGGTGAAATACTCAATTGAAATTATGATGAACTTGTGGCCATTAGATGATGGAGTGATTTTGATTATGAGGTCAAGACCCCATTGTGAAAAAGGCTAAGGTGTAATCATCGGTTGTAATTCCTAAGTTGGAGCATGAATCAGATCTCCATGTTGTTGGCACTGAACATATTTTTGCACATATTGATGAGCTTCTTTTTCCATAGTTGGCAAGTAGTACCTCATCTTCAACAGTTTCTTATCTAAAGTCATACTACTAGAATGGGAACCAAATATGTCATCGTGAACTTCTATTAAAGCGATTAAGCCTTACTCTTGGTTAAGACATCGTAGTAATGCCCCTTTGATGCTTCGACAGTAAAGGGTATCACCTAGAATCACAAATCGAGATGCCTTCTTGACAAAGGTCTTTTTAAGATTGGAGGTGATATTAGATGGGAGGGTTTCTCTACTTAAGTAGGTGAATACGTCATGATACCATGGGGATCTAGGACCAACAATGACACATGCGAATTTAGATTCAAGAATTTTGAAAGTTGGTATGAGAAGTTATTCTACCAAGAATTTGCATTGGAGGACATTGTTCGAAATGTCTAACAATGATTTGATTGTTGCCATAGCATATGTTGCTCGATTGTTCATGTGAGGAATTTTCTCAAAAGTTATGTCTATAAAAAGGTCTTTGAGATTCTCTACCATCTTCTCATAAGGAGTGAACTTATCATCCTTACTTTGATAGTCATCATAGACTTGGTTCATAACCAGTTGTGAGTCCCCATAGACTTTCATCTCTTGTATTTGTCATTGAACTGCTATCCTTAGACCTGTGATTAGGTCTTCGTACTCAAAAATGTTGTTAGTGCATGAAAATGATAGCCTGCGGGACTTTAGAATGCAATCACCTTGAGGGGTGATAAAAAAAATGCCTGCTTCAGATCCATGTTGGGTGAATGATCCATCAAAGTACATCTTCCACTAAGCTATGAGATTGGCCAAGAACGTTGATTTTTTAGGGAGCTTAGATATCAAAGGTTTCTCCACATAGATAGGTGCATCTTCTAGTTGATCTAGGATTGGTTTTCCTTTGATTGCCTTGCGCTCCACATACTCTATGTCAAATTCAGTTAATATCATCACCCATTTGGCCATTCTCCCAATGAGAGTTTCTTTAGATAACAAGTATTTGAGTGGGTCGATCTTTGCAATGATCTTGATTTGATGGGACAACATGTAAGGTTTGATCTTTTTTGAAGAAAAAAATACTGCTAGGTATGCTTTATCAATGGGTGAATAATTCATTTCATAGCCCACCAAGGTTCTGCTGATGTAATAGATAGATCATTCCTTTCCATTTTCATCATGATGTGCTAGAAGAGATCTCAGTGTTGTTAATGTTGTTGAGATATACAAGATCAAGGATCTATTTGGTATTGGTGACATTAACACTAGAGGTGTCAATAAGTAGTCCTTGATCTGCTAGAAAGCTTTATCACATTTCTCATCCCATTTGTAACTTATTCCTTTATGGAGAAGATGTGAAAAGGGATGAATTTTATCTAATAGTTGTGCTATGAACCTTTTGATAGACTGCAATCTTCCTTGTAATCCTCTCATCTACTTCAGTGTTTTTGGTGGTTCCATGTCAAGGATGGATTTTACCTTTGTTGAAACAATTTATATCCCTCTTTGCTACACGATAAAGCCAAGAAGTTTCCCTGATGTAACCCCAAAGATACACTTTTTTGGATTCAATCATACCTTATATTCTATTCTTCAAGTCTATCAAAGATGGGTCCTAAGACTTGTATATGCTCACTTCTTTTCTTTGATTTTTCCAAAATATCATCCACATAATCTTTGACTATTTTGTGGATCATGTCATGAAAGATGAGGGTCATTTCTCTTTGATAGGTTTCTCTTGCATTCTTTAATCTGAATGACATCATGTTCCAACAATAGGTTCCACATGGACAAGTGAATGCAACTTTATGTTGATCCTCCTTGGTGACCATGATTTGATTATAGCCTGAAAACCCATTCATGAGTGATAGCATTTCATGCCCAGTTGTTAAGTCCACAATAAGGTCAATATTAGGAAGAGGAAAATCATCCTTTGGGCATGCCTTGTTTAAATCTCTAAAATCAATACAAATTCTGATGCCCCCAATGGGTTTTGATTGGTATCAAGTTTGAAACCCACTCAGGATAATCTATAGGTCGAATGAATCCAATGTCAAGAATATTTTGTAACTCTAGCTTCACCAAGACTGCTATCCAATGGTGCATCTTCCTTAACTTTTTCTTGACTAGTTTGGCTTCATGATAGACTGCTAAGTGATGCATAACTACCTCTATATTAAGCCTTGGAAAAATTGTGTATGACCAAGAAAAGTTAGCGTGTCGCTCTTTCAATAATGTTGCTAAGTTTTTTGTTCTTCATCCAACAAGAATTCAACATAGAAAGTGATCTTGGGTGCTTCTTTTTTTCCCACATTGATTGGAGTGGCCTTTTTTGCTAGCATTGCTAACTTTTCGGGATGCATTTCACTAAGGGGGAGATTGAATCCCTCATCCTTACATGCCTTAGAGAAGTTTTCACCATCAAATACGTCCTTTCTTTTTATTGTTTTAGGATCAGAGAGTCATAATGTGATTTTCACTCAAAGATCTGCATGTTAGTTGATTTTTATCAATTTTTTGACCGAAGGATTCAATTGTCTCCCCATAGTATGTCCCTGTGTCTAACTCTATGTCAAAACATACTTTATGATCTACCCATGGTAAGTTGTCATGGAGTCCCATGAATTTTGAGATCGCTTCATCATTCTCAAATAAATCTAGAATCGGTGGTCCTTGTTGGTCCATGTCAATGAGTTGTGGGTATACTAGGCGTATTTTAGTTGGTTGATTGCTTGCAGAAAAGGAGGTAATGGATACCATGAAGATGGATTTATTCTCAAATAGGTTATCAATGTCAAGAGGGAATTTATCTAAGGTCGTATCACATGATGTAGGTAACCAAGAGGAAGCCTCGTCTTGTGTAATAGATGTACCTTTTCCAATAAGGGTGACCTTGCTAGTAGTACAACCTAGGCCAAGATTCTTTAATCATTTTTCAAGAATGATAGGTTCTAGCAAGCCATTATCATTCTATCCTAGCTTCTCATTCTTGTTATAGCCCCATCCTTTCATTAGTTACAAGCCTTTATTATCATCTTCCATGGGAAGAACAGGGACAAGTCATTCATCCTAATAAAGGAGTTTAGAGACATCCTCCTTGTTGATATATTTTTGATTTAAATCCCCCCACGTGGTGAAGGTAGTAGTTATCATCTTGATTGTTTCATGCTCTTTGTTGTTAGATGTGGGTTTCCCATGAGATTGAGGTAGAATAGGAAATTCTCCTAAGATAAAGGCATTCTTCATTAGCTTATAGTTCCCACAACCATCATCCTTAATCATTACTTTGATTTCAGGAATGTTCTTTACAATGGGTGTTTTCATTGCTGAGGTAGATACAAGGGAGGATGGGTCAACAAATTAGGTAGATGGTATAGGTGATTCATCATTATTGGGTATTTGGGGTATCTTATAGAACTTGGCCTCAAGATTCTTGTAGTAGTAAAAAGGCTCAAGATCTCCATGGATGGTAATTTCTCTACCCTTGAAAGGAAATTTTACACATTGATGATAGGTCGAGGCTATAGCTTTTAAGGCATGGATTCACGGTTGACCAAGTAAGAAGTTATAGGTAAGATCAAGGTCTAACACTTGGCATGTAGTTTCTGCAATGAGAGGTCCTACTTAGATAGGAAGTGCAATGATGCCTTGTGATACCCGTTATTGGTTGCATATGCTCTGATGGTGGTACTCTTTTCTTTCTCAATAGTATCGTCTGAATAGCCTAGATTCTTGATTAACTATAGGGTACAAATGTTCAAACCAATACCTCCATCTAGTAAGACAATTTTGACCTTGTTTCTATGAATAATAGCTTCAAGGTGTAAAACACAGTTATGAGATGGTTGTGATGGTAGATATTGTTCTAAGAAGGTGAGAAGATGATTAGTGATATGCCCCACCATAGCTTGAAACTGATTGGTGTCAATATCCTTAGGGATGGATGAGTTAGACAAATATTTCTTTAATATTTCCCTATGTATGGGGGATAGTATTAATAGCTCTAAGATTGATATCTATGCGGAGGTCTTCTGAAGATAGTCTAGGAGATTATATTTGCTAGGATTTGATGTTGGAAAAGTAGGTTGTGTCCTAGATTGAGGTGGGACTCCTTGGACGGTAATTTTTCCACATCATGTAGTGACTCCATACTCTACACTACATCCTTTGATGGTGATGACAGTGATGACACTATCGCAGAAAGCGATGACATTGGAATAGGTATGTTGTACATTCATGTAATCCCTAGTTGTGTCGTTGATGTTTGCTTTCTTATGATCCAAAATAGGGTTCTTGTATATCTTAAGATCTTGATTCCCAGCTGGTACTTCAACATATATGGTGTCATTCTCAATGAGGTCTTGGATGATATTATTGAGTCTCATGTAGTTTTTTATTTTGTGTCCTTTTATTTTCTCAAAGTCACAAAGATCATTCTCATTGTACTAGGATGGATTCTCTTGTGGATCTTCATAGTTTTCAAAGTTGGGAAGTGTTATTAGATTTTATTTTACCAACTACTTCATGATGGTTTTGATAGGTTCAAATAATTGTGTGTACTTGCATTTGGGATAGTTGTTCTTGTTAGTGGTTCGCCTTTGTTCCATGTCAATGCTATTGATCTGATTATTCTGAGGAGGTGTTGTTTGTTGCACCATCGGTTGAATGTTAGCAACTTTATTGTTGTTTGATCTAGGAGCACTTAGGACTACCTTAGCATCTACCACACCATCATTAGTTACATTCTTGTTCTTGGCCCAAACATGAGGCTTGTCATTTGAGTTGGTTGATGGGTGGTTGTAAGTTTGAGTATTTCCTCGTGAGATTAGAGATCATTCGATGTTAAGGGCTCTAGGGACAAGCTTTTCATAAGATTTGATGCACTGCATTTTCAAGGGGAAAGATAGAACTGCATCCAGATTTTCTATGATGATTCCCACTTGTTGTTCATCCGGAAGGGTCCACTTGCTCTTACTAGATTTTTGTCTCCATCGTTGCAAGAAATTGGTGAAATATTCTCCTTCGGTTTGTTTGAGAGTGTACAACTCTTCTAGACTAACGTCCATGTCAAGGTTGAAGGAGAAGTGATCAATGAATTTATTAATGATTTCTTGAAATATTTTGATCCCAAGAGGTAGATGAGAAAACCAATCCATAGCAAGACCTGTTAAGCTTCGAGGGAAGGGATGCATTAAATAGGAATCATTGTAAGCTACCTCCATACACATTCCATTGAATTCTTTGATATGGTCAACAAGACTTCCTCTCTCTTTGTATTTATCGAATTTGGCGATTTTAAATCTGGGAGGGAATGGCACCATTGCAATGTTTTGATCAATGGATAAGGACATAGATTCTATGTATGAGGATTCTTTGTCTTTCCCATTTGAATATCCTATATTTCTTGGGATAGCGCCTTCAATTGTGATGCTAGATTGTCCTGCAGGTTTTGTGGGGGAACATATGGTGGGATGATGGATGAGTTGTACATAATATTTTGATATGATGATGTGTTTTATGGGGTATATGGTGGTGTGAGGTTATGTTAAGGTGATTGAGGTGTTGATGTGTATGTTCCTAACGCATTTTTATTGATGATATTTTGTTGAGGATTATAGTAGTAACTTTGTTGTTGTTACTGATGTTGGGCATATTGTTGAGCTAGTAAGGCTTGTTGTTGTTGTTCCGCAAGGGCTTGTTGTTCGGCTTGTTGTTGTTGTTGCACCACTAGGGCTTGTTTTCGAGATTGATGTTGTTGTTGTGATGCGAGGGCTTGTTGTTGGGCCTGATGTTGTTTTTGTGCTACTAAGGATCCTTGATAGGCTTGTTGTTGTTGTTGTTCTACTAAGGATGATTGATAGGCTTGATGTTGTTGTTGTGCTGCTAAGGATGCTTGATAAGCTTGTTGGTGTTGTGCTACTAAGGTTGCTTTATTTTGTTATTTTTGTTGTTGTTGTTATTCTAAGCCTACTTCTTGTTGTTGTTGATAAGCATGTTGTGCTTTTTGTAAGTCTAAGTTATGAGATTGTAATGTAGGACTAGTTGATTGTTGGGACACTTGCAATGGATTGTGGGTGTTGATGTTTTAGATGGGTTGTGAGATGGTGATGAGAGTTTGGGAGTTCCCTTGGTTTAACGTTCCTTGTAAGATAGTGGATTAAGGTGGAGGAATGTAGGTTTGAGGTCTCATTTGATTTTGAATAGTGAAGGGGACCATGGGGAAGGATGAGGATGGTTTCATTAGATTTTGCAATGGTAATGACATATTAGAACCTTGAGTCCATTGATTGAAAAGGTTCCCCTGTCCAATGTCATGAGGATTTCCTTGTGCTAGAGATGTAGACAAATGATTACTTGTGTTGATGGGATTCATTACCAAAGGATTTATTTGAGATGGGTTGATTATGGATGGGATGGATGTGTTTTGTGACACCATTGGTATAGATGAACCAATGGGGGGATTGGGAAAAGATGTCCCTATTTGCATTAAGGGTTGACTATGTGATATATTATGGACATTCCCTTATGTGCTATTTTGAGGCTCTTGGTCCATAATACTTTGTGTGATGGTGGGAACACTTGTGGTACTCATGGGTATGGATGAAGAGGGGTGTCCACGATAGGTGGAGGTCATGGTGGAATAATGAAGGTCAAGAGGTTTATATAGATACTTAGGATTTTTGGGGATGGGAGAAGCACCAAAGGTAGGTGCCCAAGTGGTTGTTGTAGGTGGAGGATTGGTATCAAGGGTACCCACAAGTGTATTGATTTCAAATGGAAGAGTTAGCCCAAAGTCCTTGGTGAGGCCAGATGCAAGATTAGGAGAGGGTGTTTGACTTATCCCTGATGGTGGAGTTGTAAAGCCTTGTGCCAAATTTTATGCAACAAATGATGGAGAAATAGGAGCTATGTTTTCGAAGGCTTCATGTTCCATGATTTGCTCCTTAGTAATATCAAAGGGATTTTTTGTGATGTCTTTAATATCATATGGCCTTGTTAGAGATGATGGTTGTTGTTATGGGGTGACTTGACTTCTTGGATAAAACTTTAGAGGATTTGGATCACTTGGGGTAAATGTGACTTTGTTTTTCTCCATGATTTTGTTGTATTATGATCTTATCTTTACCATAAATTTTGGGTCGCTAATGGGAGATTTGTGTTGATATTTGTAATGTTTGAACTCTCTATTTAACTCAAATCTAGGTAAAAGGGGCACTCTAAGTATTTATTTTTGGAACAATGATGATAATGGGGGATAAAAAATGGGTGATATGGAAAGTGATCTTTACAAACGTCTTGGGACAACACTTTTGACTTGAGTTTGATGTTTTGATGTTAGGATAAAGGATGTTTATGAACTTGGAAATATTTAGGGTAGACTCATGACTTTCAAGATAAACTAGTCCAAAGATGATAACTAACTTAGCTGGTTGCATGGAAAAGGATACATTTCACATACAAAGTAGCCAAGCTAGGGGTTGGTTCGATAGATGTTGAAGTCACAAAAGTGTTGGTGTGTTCAAATTTTTTGTAAATTTTGGTGAAGTGAAGGATGAATTTTGATGAAGGGTGGATGAAATGCTTGACCCAATGTTGACTTAGAATGAACCTTTATTTTCCTAGACCAAGGTAGTGAGAATAATGGTAGACCTCTAAATATTTCAAATCCTAAAGGCCCAATGTTGACCTAAATGAGAGGATAGATGCAAGTACGAAAATATAGTTCATTCCTCCTAGATTGAGCATAATAGTTTCTTGATAAGAGGTTACGATTGTGATAAAGTATTAAATCCCACTTCCTATCAAACTTTGAATTGTGATGCCTATGTCTATACTAGTGGGATGTAGATCTTTCCCTATGGATTTTGATTGAGTGGTAGATCATTCAAAGAAGTTCAAGACCATAGAAAGGACCAATGTTTTTAGATAGGTTGATTATCATGAAAAATACATGTATTTTGACCCATAAAGAATGCATACATGTCTGGATGCCTTCTTAGTGCATGTTCATAAAAGTTCACCAACACATTTTTTATGTTTTGGTATAGTGCTAAAGTGCGGTTTTTTATTGCTTTTAAACTAAGGTGCCTAAGTTTCAAATGATGACCAGTAGACCTTATCTTGGGGATTTTGATTTTGTGTGAGATCATTTACAGAAGAAGAAGATATTTATTTCCATGTGGTGGGTGGTAATATAGGCCTTCTGGCCAAAATATCAGCTCTTTGTTCTTCTTTATCTAAGATGGTTGCTAAAATTCTCCACTGATTGAATATTTCCTTGGTTTCAAAAGTGAAGCTTCTCAAACTGCTAATGATATCCATTTGTTCTCCCTCAATGAATTCAAAGCTTGGTTGAATGATAGCACATGTAAGGTTCGGTTGTTGAATGGGAGAGATCGATCTCCAAATGGTCATGTGGGGTTCAAATTATCAAGTTATCTTGCTTAAGTGAATTTATTTTACCAAAAACACTTGTCTTGATTATGCTTTCAAACTAAATTGTTTATGTCAAGAACATCATAACTTTCACAATGTCCATTTCATGAAAATCATGAGGTTGAATCCATAATTTCCTATGTTGTCTTTCGAAAATATGGATTGAGATATAAGTCAAGATATTTAAAAATCTATAAGGATAGAAACCCTTAGGACAAGCATTAATATCAAGCCTAATTCAATAGGTATCCATATTTAGGCCAAAGTGTTTGAAATTTTGAAGAAGATTGTGAATGTTTGTTTTAAATGTTTTGGATCCAAGCAAGGTATTAAAGATGTATGTGATTTTGCAGAATGTTTCTATTTCTCAAGATCGTCGAGTGGCATGAGAGAATTGCATATGCATCCAATAACAATGTTGTAAATCAAAACACATTAAACACTCATAAATTTTAACACCTCAAAGTAGTGATGAGCTCGTTTTAAGCACCAAATGAAATTTTAAGTTGCCTTGTTCAATTTTAAACCCAAAAGAAAATAATGAGATGAGGGTTCAATTTTAGTCCCATTTGAGCGTTCATTTTAAACCCAAATTGAAATTTAGTGAGGTCCTAAAGCATAAAGTAGAAAACATAAAAATTTGGGTTATAATTGTCATCCCAAAGCATCAAACATTTGTTACAATCATAAAATTTCAAGATAAGAATGCTTGTCCACTTTAACTTTGTGTCTTCCAATCCTGCAAAATTGTATTAGTCTAAAAACCAAAACAACGTTAGAGGCATGTTAGTACTCTGACAAACCAAAAAAAATTAAAACACATGCTGAAAAATGATTGTTTAGTTTCTTACCAAAGTTGGGCATCACTATACATGATAGTGTTACTTTGGTGAACAAGTGTGTCGCTCTATGGATAAAAAAAACAACACGATAGTGTCACTATATGATTAGGCGTCACTATTTGCAAATCTTTGATACCTCTATATTATATTAGCATCACCATTTTTTTAATTAGTGTCAGTGTATTTAATAGACGTCATAGTTTGAAATGACAATAGCTTCGCTATATGGCGACACCCTGTAAAGGCATCACTAAAATTGAGTTGGGTGTTACTCCTTCCTGCAAAAGTCAAAACAAAAGGAATTCGAGCTAGAAATTGATTAAATTTGATCGATTTTCCCTCCTTCTGCCACTAGAATTTCAATCGAGGATATTAGTATGGGCCGATCACACTTGATCCATGAATAATCGAAGCATAACGGAGCCACTAATACTCAATCTCAAACAAGATCATTCAAATGAAAGTTAAACTAAACATTTGCTGAAACAAAACATTTTAAACTAAGAAAGTGTTGAAATGTCTATTTTAATCTATTTGAAACTTATCCCATTTTGGAATTGGTGTCGTGTTGATGTGGAACAATGACCCCTTCCCAATTCCATGATCAGTGAGCTTTTTTCAATCAATTCTATTGAAAAGAATCGATGAAATTATTGTGATAAATGGATGAAAACATGATTTATGCTAAAATGAACATGATGCAAGCTAAATTAACATGATTTTATTCTAAAATTGATCTAAATATGCAATTTCTAAGATAATATAAGCTAATTCTAAGCTAAAATATTCAAACCCTAATTTATAAACAAGCTAATATGTATGCATGGAAGCTATTAATGGAAGCTTAAATCTATTATGCAATTAAAAATGAACTAAAATATGCTAAATGTGAGTAATGTATGAGTGTGAGCGTAAGTGATTTCAATAGCATAAGTTTTCAATTGAAAGATGGATCCATTTGTCTCCAAATAGTTTTCTATTTATAGGAAAGAAAATGAGAGATGGAGGGTTAAGATTGAAAAAGATAATCAATGGTCAAGGATGGAGGAAATAGGAGGCATGGATCATGGATTCTCATCAACGAGTGAGAATGCGAGATGAGACTTAATCAAGGGTTCTCTTTTCTTCCAAACAAACACACTATTGACCTATTTAAGAAGTCATAAGTTAACTTGCACAAGAGGTTACAAGATAACTTGCATTTGAAGCCAAGAGAGAATATTCCCTTTTTCAAGTGATTGGAGGAGAAAGAATATTCATGGGTGAGAAAAAATATATTTTTCTAATTAAAAAAAGTTTAATTGTGCAAAAGGGAAGGGAATATTCCCTTGCAAGTGAGAGGAATTGCATTAATTATATAATTGCTAATTAAACAAAGTTTAATCATATAATTAGGGGATTAAAAATAATTAAAGTGATTTTCATTAAATTAAATGATTTAATGAATGGGGAAAGGTGAAATGATATTTAATTAAATAACTTAGGGTTAATTAATTAAATGAGAGGACTTAAGGAATTAAATTAAATACTTTGATTTATTTAATTTAATGAGATGAAATGTTAGGGTGAAAAGGGGTGAATTAACTTGACTAGGTTAATAGATGCAAATGACATAATTAATTAAATAGCTAAGCTAATTTAATCAATTAAGTGAAAAGAGGATGGGTTTTGAGAGGAAATGATATTAGTATACCTGATTCGAGTGCATGATATCATTCAAGACATTTTTTAGTTTCTATAGTACTATGTACATATTCACTGGAATATTGTAATATGTGAAGTATTATTTTGGAAATGGAATCAATGTGGTCTATTGTTCTATCATCTATGTTCATTTGTTCTCTATAAAGAAAACAATTTTTATTGCAATGATAAAGTTACATAGTTTATTTACTTGAAAGTGAAAACTTAGGAAATTTTACTTGAGTGAATGATTGGCATGTTACACATTTTGAAAGGGGGGATACTAAAACTCAAATGATGGAAAAATTAATCTAGGAAGATCTATCCCCAACAAAGGTCTGCAAAATTTCAATAGACAAAGAGGTTGATTATTCTTTAAGCACCTTCGTTAAGGAAGGAATGACATTGTAGAAGAAAGATGGAAGTAAGAAGATTGGAAACTCCTTAAGTGGTGTTTTTATTGTCTCTCCTTAGATGGAATAGTGTAAGACACCAAAATATCTATAAAGAATAAAAAATCAATGAACATAAGTGTTGACTCAAAATTTGGGAGAAAGAACCATAGAGATATGAGAGATAAAGAGATATGTTCATTTGTTCTCTATAAAGAAAATATTTTTTATGGAAATGATAAAGTTACATAGTTTATTTACTTGAAAGTGAAAACTTAAGAAATTTTACTTGAGTGAGTGATTGGCATGTTACACATTTTGAAAGGGGGGATACTAAAACTCAAATGATGGAAAAATTAATCTAGGAAGATCTACCCCCAACAAAGGTCCACAAAATTTCAATAGACAAAGAGGTTGATTATTCTTTAAGCACCTTCGTTAAGGAATGAATGACATTGTAGAAGAGAGATGGAAGTAAGAAGCTTGGAAACTCCTTAAGTGGTGTTTTTATTGTCTCTCCTTAGATGGAATAGTGTAAGACACCAAAAGATCTATAAAGAATAAAAAATTAATGAATGTAAGTGTTGACTCAAAATTTGGGAGAAAGAACCATAGAGATATAAGAGATAAAGAGATATGTTCATTTGTTCTCTATAAAGAAAATATTTTTTATGGAAATGATAAAGTTACATAATTTATTTACTTGAAAGTGAAAACTTAGTGAAAATTTTTACTTGAGTGAATGATTGGCATGTTACACATTTTGAAAGGGGGGATACTAAAATTCAAACGATGGAAAAATTAATCTAGGAAGATCTATCCCCAACAAAGGTCCACAAAATTTCAATAGACAAAGAGGTCGATTATTCTTTAAGCACCTTCGTTAAGGAAGGAATGACATTGTAGAAGAAAGATGGAAGTAAGAAGCTTGACAACTCTTTAAGTGGTTTTTTTATTGTCTCTCCTTAGATTGAATAGTGTAAGACACCAAAATATCTATAAAGAATAAAAAATCAATGAATGTAAGTGTTGACTCAAAATTTGGGAGAAAGAACCATAAAGATATGAGAGATAAAGAGATATCTTGAGAAGTTTCTAATGGGAAAAAATGACCCTAGAGATTTCATGCTCCAAGAAGTAAAAAAAATTAAAATCCTTTCATGGAACATACAAGGGCTTAATAGACCCCACAAGAATATCCTAAAGAATCTCCTCAAGGATCTTAACCTGAATATTTTTCTATTAGAAGAAATAAAAATAAACTTCAACTCCTTTTCTTTTGTCAGTAAGAATATTTCACCTTATTTATATTTTCACATTCCCAATGTCAATGGATCCTTTAGGGGATTATCACCATGTGAAAATATATGTTTTTGGAAGGTACCTTAATTTCCATACACAATAACTTTCTTAACATTCCTTGTAAGCATAAAATTTCTAGTCATTCATGGATCCTTTCAAATGTGCATTGCCATAATAATAGACCTCTTAGGAAAATTTTGTGGGAGCATATTATTATTCAAAAGAGACTATCATAATTTCATATGGATTGTAGCAGGTGATTTTAACTCCCCTTTTTACCCTTCAAAAAAATGAGGGGAGTCACTGACTATTTGGATAGTATGGTTGACTTAGCTGATTTTCCCTCAATAGAGGCCTTATGGACATTGAGCTAAGTGGTTCTTCATTCACTTGGTCTAACAAGAGGGTTGGTAACAACCATATATAGGTTAGGCTATATAGGTTTATTTTCTCTACTAATTTGGACACTTTGGACAAATGTTTCCTTTCAACTCTTGCTAGAATTAACTTAGATCACACTCATCTTTTGATAAATTAGGAAAGGATTTGTGAAAGAAAATTTATCTTTTATACTTGATGTAGTGTAGGAAAATGTATCCCTTTACATTTTCACACTTTTTTGGGCCCTCCCTCCTAAAATAGGGCTTCTTTATGCCTTATTTGGTCCTAGTTTGCATCCACAAGCCTTATTTAATGCATCTTTTTGAGGATAATCTTGACACATACCTAATAACCAATCATAATTTAGTGATTTTGGATTGTATGGCCTATTTTTAGTGATTTGGGACTCATATTCCACCTTGGGCGTATGGGTCCCACCTAAGTTTCGAGGCTTGGATCTGAAATTGGCATAGAACTTAACATTTCTTGAAAATTATGTTTCAAGCTTAGCCTACTGAGACTCATACACCCCAACTGGCATATGATTCTCGCTTAGCTTGGACCTATTTTAAATTCAAATTATTGGTGTGATTTTATTCTCCTAGATCTGATATCGGCTTGTAGTGTTGTAATTTCAAGAAATTTGGCATAAACAAGTATAAATACAAAGTTATTTCACATAATTTCATCCTAGAATTTTATAAGAAATCAAGAGCACTTACACAAGAGCTTACAAGAGCATTCAAGATTATTCAAGAGCTAATTATCAAGAATTTTGGAGAAGTATACAAGATTCAAGCATCATGTCAAATTCATCATGCATCATGTTTGTTTTTGAGTTAACATTTGTGATGTAGGTTCTTATGATTCAAGCAAGAATTGAAGTCAAGATCTACAACATAAAATCAAGAGTCAAGATCTACATTCATGCTAACCATTTCATACAATATTTCAACCTTTATTCTAAGGGTTTGGTGAGTTGCAACATCACTTATTGGTTCCTTCATCATTTCTATATCCTATTTCTATTCATTTCAAGGTTTGATTACCAAAATAGGGTTTCACCAAGGCAAATCCCTATCCACTAACAAAACAACATTTTTCCCTCTCTTTGATATGTGTGATTTGTAGATCTAGGTTGAAGATCCATTGAAGAGCAATATTGGAGAAAATTTGTCAAAGTTGTCAAAGTTGTCATCCACATTGCAAGATCACGAAAAGAGTCACCTATAAAGCATAATTCAAAGTTTCAGATTTGGATATTCGATAGGAGAGAAGATACAAAAGAACACTAGAGGATATCATAGTTTCAAATCAACCCTGGTATTGGGAATAAATCACCACTATGATTCCTAGTATACCACATTTCAAGCATTTTATGTAGATCCTAGTTTAGTAGTTTTAGATTTCGGATTCAACCCAAAACCCTAAACTAGGACTAAATCACCCCTACTGGTGTATGAGTCCCATTCTACATTAAAAGTCAGATTTTTGGGAGTGCAGATCTTATATGAGAATCTTCAGTTTTCCAGGTGCCCCTCTGTCCTTTCTCAACTCATTATTTTGATTTTCAATTTCATATCTTAGGTTGCATGGTTAGGTTTGCATATCATTACATTTTATTCTTTCCAAGCCTTTGCTTGGTGGTGAACCCCCTTTTTGTATTTAATCACACCCTAGGACACCTTATTGTAGATATCTTTCCCTCGTTCCATCCCTAGATTGAGATCTCTAAGGTTTCCTTGAATGAAATATAGGGAAATAGGAGGAAGGTCCTAACCCCTTTTTGTGTTCCATATCCTAAAAGGTGGAACCCCCCATATTTCATTTATTTCACTTGATATTATATGGAATCTATATGTGGATATTAAATATCTTATTAAAAATAGTGTGACATAGAATTGACATGAAATGTTATATGCTTAGGTTTATCAACAAACTCAAAAATGTTGAAAGGAATATAAATTAGTGGAGAAAATATTTTGTCAATAACATCTTTTAACTAGAAAAGGAGATCCAAAAAACTTTAGGAAATTCAAAATGAAATAGAATTTATTGTGGCTTCAAATGAAATATATCAGAAAGAAATATATTATTTATAATCTACATAATATTATTGAGAAAGAGTGTTAGCATGATATAGGGTAGAGACTAAAAGCTACCACAACCTACCACATAAGACTTGTGGAACCTAAAGCCGACAAGGAAGATGGAGTAAGAGGTTCCCTATAAGGGTCACATCTCTCTGGGAGACACATAATTAATATATGTAGTAATATATATCAGATAAGGATATGGGAATATAATATAATGTAATGCAAAGAAAAGACTAAGACTTGCTATTGTATCTATTATATGAAAATATAAAGTTATAAGGATTGAATCAGTGTATGTGTTATGAATGAATGCTATCTTTATCCAAGTTACATATGAAATGTTGATATATATAATTTCCTACCACACCCTCTTTTCTCTCATTGTATCCTCTGGGTATAAACAAACTAAATAAGGGATACTAGGGTACAAATCTCTAGACTATAATTCCCTATTTCCTCTTGCCAACATTGGTTTCATTGTTGGGACCCTAGAGTGAGCAATGAAGAAAATACATGGTAAAGGAATAGAAATAGTAGTGCTAGAGGAGAGACTAGTAACATTAAGAAAAAAAGTTTTGTAGACACAACTCTTAGGTACTACCCTTGTGAGAGGGGGGTAGGCACTTAAGGGATGACAAATGGAAAGGGGGAAGGAATCTTAAAGGATTTCTAAAAAGAGGTGACTATTCAAAATTTAAACTAACCATGAGAGATATAAGGATTAATGGAAACTCAAACTAGAATAAAACATGGAAAAATGAGACAACAAAAGGAAAGATGAGATTATTGAAATAATTAAGTTGGCAATGGAAATGAATACAAAAGAGAGAAATCTGAAAGAAAAGAAAAAGATCAACAAAAAAGATATTGTAGAAGGATGGAAGAAGCAAGAAAGGGAGAAAGAAAATAGGACTTAGAGATAGTGGTAGAAAATATGAACGGAAGATAGGAGTGCACCAATGAGGGTGTTTTTTAGCACACCATTGTGGGTAAAATTAAGAAATTAAGAAAGTATATACCATAAATAAGTTCTAGTATGGAGAGAATAAATTAAATTATACAAAATATAGAGGGATAAATTGAAGATTATGGAAACATTAAAAATGATTTAGAGCAAGAAGTTACATGGATAAAAAAACCACCCATAACCAGAACATCAACTACTTATTTGTACTGGGAAACCAATCAACTAAGGATAGATGAAGATTGGTTACTAGCAACTTGACCCCTATACAGAATATTTGAACAATAAAACTTGATGCAAAATACTTAGATGGGCTAGTAACTAGAAGTGTTTTTATAATATGAGGGGAAGATGCGGTAGAAAATAAATAGGATCTTGTAATTTTAACAACTTTTAATGAAGCGACACCATTAACTAATCAAATGACACTGATAAAAACCATCTCCAAGGATGAATTTTTTTTTGAACAAACACAACCCCTGGACCAAGAGTCGCCCTTAATGCTGTTAAAGTCAAGAAGGATTTTCATAGAATCAATAAAACACATCCTAAGCGAGCAAGACACATTAGAACATGAAGGAAAGATTAATAACATAGGATCCTTGGGAAAAAATCACTTTAACATAGGAGATACAAATAGTTATTGTGAAGAAGTAGATATGAATAACTCTAGGAAGATACCTATTTTAGAAAAGACACCAATGAGGACACAAAACACATCCTTATTTGGAAATTAATGTGGCAGAGGTAAAACATAACTAGGGACAACACGAAGTTGTTTTATTTTATTGGATCCATATGAGGCGATACCTTGAAGTGGTACCAAAAGACTTATCTAAAAAATGACGAGTGGGACACGATAAAACAATAGTTCTTAGCAAATTTTGAAACTTTTAAACTACCTACCGAGGGGGTAAGAAAACTATGATAACTTACACAAAACGAAAATGAAACCATAACTAAGTTTGATAAAGAGATTTAAGGAATTAAGTAGAATATTGGAGGAAACACTGGATGAAAAACAAAAAATTGAGTGGTTCATATCCGAAGTAAAACCATAAATTAGAATGGCCCTAGATGGAAGAAATTTTAATACATATTTAGAATTAGTTACTTTGTCTTACCATATTGAAAACCAATCTAGCATAAAATATAGAAGGAAAAAGAAAACAAGGAAATGGATAAATTAAGATTGGAAGTGGAACAACAAAGATTCCAATAGGATATTACATGGAAAAAAAAGTTGGCATAGAGACCTAATATCTAGTGTAACTATTATGGATGAGAAGGTCAATTAAGAAATTAATGCCCAAAGGAAATAGGAGAAAACAAAGCAAATGTACTAAGGGTAGATCTAAGGGCACTACCTAAATATGAACTCAATCTACTGTGGAACTTGTGGAGAATGGGACGATCATGAAACAGAAGATTGTCCATCACAACTATTTCAGTTAAGATAACATCCCAATGTAGCAAACTATAATGAACAACAAAGGTTGGCATATGTCAAAGGTTTGGCATAAATAACACTTTACCTATAGGACCATGGATATAAAATATCGAAATGGAAAAACTAGAGAAATATAAACACTCTACAAACCCAATAGAATCAGGGACCATATAATGATAGAGGTCAATTCCAAGGAAAAAGAGGTCAAGGTAGAGGAAGAAGAAGATGAACAAATGCCACCTGCTTCAATTATGGTGTTGTTTTTTTTTCTAATCCCAACCAATTCCTAAACTATCTAAATAATTTATAATTCTTATGCTCAATGGTTTCAAGAGGTAGGCCAACAAACAAGATATTAATGTTACATTTTTCTACTCTACACTTCAGGTTCTACAAGACTTAGGAGGGTAGTCCTTAATAATTTCATATGGATTTACTTTATTCATACTAGGATATTGTTTAAATAGAAATTCTCTCTTGAAATGTGTCAAGAATTACAAATAGATCAAACTTAATTGGCAAGATTCTTGGAGACTATTGCTTTACTGGCTCTGAGAACATGAATAAAATTTAAGTAATAAATTACAACATAAAATGCAAATTTATTTGAAATATGATGATCATGGATGTGCATTCAGTGTTCATACCTAGATTGGTTCCTTAAACTTGGGCTAGAAAGTCAAAAATAAATATAATTATCTTTTGAACAACAAACTAAAACAAATTCAGTTAAAGCTTATATATCATTACCTTACAACAATATTCTTTAAGATTTACAACCAATTATTCTTAGCAATCCTTGAATATGTTAGAGCTCTCAATGTTCTAGACACAACAATTTAATCTATTACTTGAATAATATATATATATATATATATAGGAAATATTCATTTTTATAAATGGCAATGATGAATAAAATTGATCCTTAATCTATTTTATTCATAAGAGTAAAATATACATTTGGGGACAATTGAATGTAAAAAATTCACAATATTTTTATGTATTTTAAACTTGTATTGATGTAAAAAAAACCAATTACATCTATATTTATTCCCTGGAAGACCTGGACTAGACAAATACATACCTAAAATAAACTTCCTCTACATACAAAAATCCAAGATCCTTAGAAAATGGCTCAGAATACCTTTTTTATAAAAATAAGGGAGAAACAAGCATTAAACCATGGATAAATGTCACATTTTCATTTGACAATATTGTCCAAAGGATCATAAACAAAATACTACAACTACTTTGTAGAAGACAAAAAGTGCACAACTAAAGGATAAAATAGTTTATAAATTTTGTTGAAGAAGATATTTTTGGTTTTGCAATGATGAAGCAGAATGGGGAAAGTGCATGATCATTCTATTGTACTACATACCCTGTGTTGTAAGAACATATTCTAAGAACCCAATGGAAATGATGGTGACTACACCATAAAATATAAAAAGAGCCAAAACTATAAAATTGTATGAGGGATAACTAGATACTCAAAATACCATGTCATTATCTAAATTGTATACTGCATTAAGAACTTAATGACATGATGGTATTGGAATTATTACAAAATTTATTATATTTTTCATCCCATCCCACATAAATTTTTTATGTTGGCCATTGTAATGAGATCAATTTTTCAACATTGTAATTATATTAAAGATACATTGCATTCAAGAGTACCCTAACCTATTTGCAAAAATTATCTAAACCCACCTATGAGGAGACCGGCTTGTCTATTGTGGAATTTACAAATTATGTATCCACATCATCTCTAGCATAGATAAAGGCTGCAATGGTCAGGACCATTGTGATAAATCCTACCTTCCATTTATCTAAATATTTTGAGGTCTTTATTGCCATCTAGGATGCAAGGAATGACCTTCATTTCTATGCATTCAAAAAATTTGAATTTGATCTTTATTTTTTGCACCAACTTTTTCATGTATGCCTATATTTCTCCTATCAATTTAGCCATATCCCAAGTAGGAAGAATTTTATATAACATATCATCTTCAATCTTGCACTTTTGTAAATTCCCTACAAACTAGTAAACTTGGGTATCCACTTATTCATAATATACCCTAGCTTCCCTTGATCCTGTGCAATTTTTATATAGGCGTCCTTAAGATTTGAATAAGTTGAGTAAGAATCCTCTAATATTCCAAGTATCTTTAACACTTTGTGCTTAATTAATTCATCCATTGTGCTATTTTTTAATTTTTTCTATTTGCATTCTTCAACTATTCATTCATCTTCTCTAGCTTAGTGTTAGAAAATGCTAGTATTCACACGGGAGTTTCTAGGTTTGAGTACTAGTTGATTCATGTAAAATATTATGAATTGAAATAGATTGCATCCCAAGAATATAAACAAGAAATTAAAAAAATTATAATAGGTTTTCTTATTTCCATAATCTTTCTTGCTTGGTTGTAATGTCATATTACATAAATTATGTTTTTAGTGTATCAATGGTTTCAAACTTTGACTAGGTGTTGCTTTAAATGTGTAAACACTATGCTTAAGTTCTTTGTTAGAAATATGTATACAAAGACACCATAAAATATAAATCTATAAATTAAGAGAGTGATGTATATAGACTATTGCTACGCATACATCTAAAATTGTGCCCATCTGTGTATAAAGAAGATCCTAACTATAAAAAAAATAAAGTAGCCCTAAGTTAGGCTTGATATATAAAAGAGTTGAGAATGTTAAAAATATATATGAACACGTGAATACAAAACCTAAATCTATAAATTTAGAAAGTGATGTGCATATATTGTTCCTACACATGCATTTAAAATAGTGCCCAACATCTAAGAAAGTGATGTGTATATATTGTTGGTACACATGCATCTAAAGTTCTACCCAACATCTATGTATAAAGAAGCTCATAACCTAAGCAAAAGAATAACTAAGTTAGGCATAATATATAAGAGTTATAAATGTAAATGTAATTGAAATTAAGAGGATTAGAATGACTTAGCTCTATTTTATCTATTTTGGGCAGTTTAGGAAGGATGATTAGTTGTGGAATATAATTGACAATCTATATATAACTTTTTAATTGAATCAACGTTATCTACACTATTACTAATCTACCTAGAAAATATGATTTGTTCTTGGACAAAGACATGCATAATCTAGTCCTGTTAGAATGGTTTAATCCTGGCGTTGTGGTTAGATCCTTTACTTTTCTACTCCTCATTACTTATGCTCTATGCATTCACTTGTGTCTAAAATTTGATGATGCTAAGAAGCACCATTAGGGACCTACTATAGACAAAAGGGGATCCTTTCACCTACCTTTATATCAATCATGTCTCACTATCAATAAACTAGATGGGAAGCCCTACCACATAAAGATGAAAGATGCCTAGATGATAAATTGTAGCATATGTTTATAAAATTTTTGATGCAACCTCTAAGTTTCTATTTGGTGTAATACAAGTAAGACCTAATGATTTGATCCTTTCAAAATTCCTCTTAATGGTGTGTAATGACTTAGGGTTTGGCTTTAAATGCAAAATCCTTAGTGCTCAAGTTAAAGTATTTGACATAAGTTGACAAATAAAGGTCAAATTATTCAAAGGTGTCAACTCAAAAAGTAGAAAAATAACTTTAAATTACAAAAACAAAGACACTAAGAAGTCTTGTTTGAAGGAAAGAATCGTACCTTGATTTAAATCCACGATATATAAACAATAAGAAAGAAAGATTGATCTAAATCATTTAAATCCAAAGTGAATATATAAACAATAAAAAAAAAAAGATTGATCTAAATCATTTAAATCCAAAGTGAATAAATAAACAATAAAAAAGTCTTGTCTAAAGGATAGAATCATACCTTGATTTAAATCCACTTTATATAAACAATAAAAAAGAAAGATTGATCTAAATCGTTTAAATCTAAAGTGAATATATAAACAATAAAAAAGTCTTATCTATAAGATAGAATCATACCTTGATTTAAATCCACGATACACAGTAAAAAAAATTGATCTAAATCAATTAAAACACGAAAACATTGAAATAAAATGATAATGATAGATTTGAAAATTTGAATCAACCCACCTACAAAATAAGATAAATTGAACGTTAAATCATTTCATTTATGACATGACCAAAAGTGAATATAAAAGCAAAACGATGAAGTTAAAACAAAACATTAAAAAAAGATTAGCTCAAAGTCCCTTCTCAATGAAAAATAAAGTAAATGCTTTAGCAACCACTAGTGAAGTAGGTAATAAGTGGGCTGAAAAGCAATAGTAAACAACAATTCAGAATTGACATGTAGACGTGACCCCTTGAAAGTGAGTCCTCAACCCCACCACGACCATAATTTGAGTCATGCATAAAGTTGTTACCTAATATGTGTCCCATTCTTTTGTGGACACCAACGCGACCGGCACATCATTTCTCTCTTCAAATTTCTATTCTAATTCACTCCATCAACGTCACCGGGAGGACCCGTTGCCTAATGTCCTCACACAAAACCCCAATTCCTTCACAGACTTTATTCCATAAATCACGGGGTAATCTTTGCTGACGTGTACATCTTTTGGCACCTAGTTTAAAATTGGAATACAAACAAAGAAGAGGGAAAACACGGGGGAGGGGAAAAGGAAAGTTTTGCAACCCCAGGAAAGGGGTGCCCGGCGGGCGTTCCGTTCGAACAAACCCGCGCTTTGCCATGACGCAACCGTTACGTCATTTTTACGTCATCTTTCAGAGATTTTCCTCATATTGTCAATCGGTTTGAAATTATGGACGTTTGTGCGGTTTTTCTATATTTGCATGTAAAATTAAATTAGAATATATATTTAAAGCAAATGTGGCTTAGGTGATTAGTTTTTGTCATTGTAATATGTTTGAAATTGTGATAATGACTATTGAAAGGGATTATTGTCAAATATTCTTGGTATTATAATATGTTTGAAAGTGTAGTTGATATGGACTAGTTAAAAGGATCATTACTTATTGACAAAATAATAAATGTTATATTGAATAGAAAGTTGGTTTGTCAATTTTGTTATGTCTTATGTAATGATAATAATAATTAATGTTTTCTTTGGTCTAATGAAAGGAGAAGTAAGAACTCAAATGATTTTGACAATTAATTTTTTTTTGGTATTAAATATGATTTAAGTATCTAGAAGATGTAGTAGTTAGTGTCAAAGACATATTCTAGTAACTAGGGATTCACAACATCTATCAAAAAAATATTTTTTTATCCATCCCAACTAATTAACAACTTGAACCAAACAAGTATGATAGTCTTCAAACACCATTAAAGAGAAAGTTGGCTTGTCGCTTTTGTTATACCTTATGGAATAATAACAATTAAAGTTTTCTTTGGTTTAATGAAAGGAGAAGAACTCAAATGATTTTGACAAGTAATTATTTTTTTGTAATAAACATGAGTTAAGTATCTAGAAGATGTAGAACTTAACATCAAAGCACATATTCTAGTAACTAGAGATTAACCAAATCTATCCAAAAAAAAAATCCCTCTCAACTAATTAACAACTTGAACCAAACAAGTATGATAGTCTTCGAACACCACCAACCCCTACAAAGTTCTTTAATTTGGTGGATCTTCACATCATTGGATGTGCACTCCTCTCTTGAGGAGGATTCTTTTTTTTCTTTTTCACTTTAGTCCATTCCTACTCTAGTGGAGAAGCAAGCATGCCTTGCTTCATGAGGATTGAATGCTTAATTTCGTTGCTTGAAATTGCATCTCTTGAAATTTCATGAACAAAATTTGACACCCCTCTTTCACTCATAGAATGAACATTCTCTATAGCTAGCTTGCCAAACTTGAGTTTGCATTTATCAAAAGAACTAGAACTCTCAATTCCATAAGAGGAAGGGCTAGAGGAGGCACACAATGGCTTCCCCTACTAGTGAAGAACCAAATCATTAACAATGAAACTTGCAAGATAATTCTATGATGGTAGCATTTAGGACCAAGCCTTCAAGTAGGTTTAAGGTGACTAGAGAGGCATTGAAGTCCACATCAACTCTAGAAGTATTATGATCCTTCTTGGCACATTGGTACACAAGATATCCATGAGGAAAACATCTCTTGCACCTAAAATTCCATTTCTCATAATCCATTAATTATTTTCATTTTCTCTCCAACTTCAAGAATAAATTCCTTAAGGAACTCCTTAGAGACATCTATCTCCATACAAAATCAAGAGTAGGTATTGTAGGTTTTGTTTTTAGTCTTACTAGCTAAATAATTAAATTTTCCAAATGATTTGATAATGGTTTCTAGCCTAGAAGACCATCAATATTACCATGGTAGATAAGGTAGCCTTACCCAAATAAGACCAATTAAGAAGGAATCACATCAAGGGTTGAAGGATGGGAACTGAGCTCTGATCCATAGAAAATGGGTCATCAAAGCTCATGGAATAGACTTCATAATAAGTTTTTTTTTCTTTAACTAAATAAAACTCCTAAATTAAAAAACCTTGTGCATAAGGGTATATAAAAATTTACCCTCCAATTGATGTTTCCATGACTCAAAAATCTAATCATATAGCTCAACTATTTTAGGCCAAAATTTATAAAATTTACGTATGAAATCATGATCAATAAAAAAGGCTTCATGCACTACTATCTTAGGGTCCATATTAATATATATAGTGTGATCAAAATTTTTGGTTGCATTGACCAAATCATTACCAAAAAATCCCAAGTCAAAAATTTTATCCCACTTACCCATGGTCTTCAAGAGTGGAATATAGGTTAGCCTTTCTCATCATGGAAAACTATAGGAGCCTATTAGATGTGGATTCACAAGGGCATCTTGATAGAAGTGCCCATATGTCTTACCCCCCCATGAGGAGCATGGTTTAGGTGATTAGTTTTTGTCATTGTTATATGTTTGAAATTATGACAATGACTATTGACATGGATTGCCAAACATTATTGGCATTATAATATGTTTGAAAGTGTAGTTGATAATAACTACTTAAAAGGACTACCAACTATTGACAAAACAATTAATTTTATATTAACGAGAAAGTTAGCTTGTCACTTTTGTTATATGTTATATAATAATAACAATTAAAAAAAAATTGGTTTAATGAAAGGAGAATACCAAATGATTTTGACAAGTAATTTTTTTGTAATAAATATGGGTTAAGTATCTAGAAGATGTAGTAGTTAGCATCAAATATAGATCCTAGTAATTAGGGATTCACAAAATCTATCAAAAAATATTTTTTATCCATCCCAACCAATTAACAGCTTGAACCAAACAAGTGTTATAGTCTTCGAACACCACCAACCCCTACAAAGTTCTTCAATTTGGTGGATATTCACATCATTGGATGTGTACTCTCTTGAGGAGGATTCTTATTTTTATTTTTTAATTTAGTTCATTCCTACTATAGTAGAGAAGCAAGCATGCCTTGCTTCATGAGGGTTAAATGCTTAATTGCATAGACTGAAATTTCATAAACAAAATTCAACACCTCTCTCTCACTCATAGAATTAGTATGCTTTATAACCAACTTGCCAAACTTGAGTTTAAATTTATCAAAAGGACTAAAACTTTCAATCTTATAGAAGCAATGGCTAGAGGAGAGGCACAATGGCTTCCCCTACTAGTGAAGAATCAAACCATTAACAATGGAAATTTTCAAGATAATTCTATTATGGTAACATTTAGTACTAACCCCTCAATTAGGTTTAAGGTGATTAGAGAGGAATTGAAGTCCACATCAACTCTAGAAATATTTTGATCCTTCTTGGTACATTCGTAGGAAAGATCTCCATGAGGAAAACGTCTCTTGCACCTAAATTTCCATTTCTCACAATCCATTAATTATTTTCATTTTCTATCTCCAACTTCAAGAATAAATTCCTCAAGGAACTCCGTAGAGAGATCTATCTTCATACAAAATCAAGATTAGGTATTGTGGGTTTTGTTTTTAGTCTTACTAGCTAAATAAAGAAATTTTCCAAAGGATTTGATAAGGGTTTCTAGCCTAGAAGTCAATTAGAATTACCATGTGGTAGATAAGGTATCCTTACCCATATAAGATCAATTAAAAAAGAATCACATCAAGGGTTGAAGGATGGGAGCTGAGCTCGGATCCATAGAAAATGGGTCATCAAAGCTCATAGAATATACTTCATAATAAGTTATTTATCTTTAACTAAATTAAATTAAAAAAATAGAAAAACTTGTGCATAAGGGTATATAAAAATTCACCCTCCAATTGATGTTTTCATGACTCAAAAATCCAATCATATAGCTCAATTAGATTAGGCCAAAATTTATAAATTTACATATGAAATCATGATCAATAAAAAAGGATTCATACACTACTATCTTAGGGTCGATATTAATCTATGGAGTGTGATAAAAATTTTTGGTTTCACCTACCAAACCATTACCAAAAAATTCCTAAGTCATCTTCTAGAGATTTTCCCTAATATTGTCAATCGGTTTAAAATCACGATCCATAGAAAATGTGTCATCAAAGCTCATGGAATAGACTTCATAATAATGTATTTTTCTTTAACTAAATCAAACTAGAAAATTAGAAAACCCTGTGCATAAGGGTATACAAATATTACCCTCCAATTGATGTTTACATGATTCAAAAATCCAATCATATAGCTCAATTAGTTTAGGCCAAAATTTATGAAATTCACATATGAAACCATGATCAATAAAAAATGATTTATGCACTACTATCTTAGGGTTGATATTAATATATGGAGTGTGAAAAAAAAAATTGGTTTCATTGACCAAACCATTACCAAAAATTCCTAAGTCATCTTCTAGAGATTTTCCCTAATATTGTCAATCAGTTTGAAATCATGATCCATAGAAAATGGGTCATCAAAGTTGATGGAATAGACTTCATAATAAATTATTTTTCTTTAAATAAATCAAAATTAAAAATTAAAAACCTTGTGCATAAGGGTATATAAAAAATTTCCCTCCAGTTTATGTTTCCATGACTCAAAAATCCAATCATATAGCTCAATTAGTTTACGCCAAAATTTATGGAATTTACATATGAAATCATGATCAATAAAAAATGCTTCATGCACTACTATCTTAGGGTCCATGTTAATCTATAGAGTGTGATCAACAATTTTGGTTTCATTGACCAAACCATTACCAAAAATTCATATCCCACCTACCCATGGTTTTCAAGAGTGAAATACAGGTTAGCCTTGCTCATCATGGAAAAATAAGAGTCTATTAGATGGGGATTCACAAGGGCATCTTGATAGGGGTTCCCTTAAGTCTTACCCCCCATGAGAAGCATATCATCCTTTTATCATGAATTGACTTAGAATAATGATTTAAATAAGAATTTTTATCTCCATTATTAAAGGAAAATGTTGGAGAATTTAAATTGAAGGCCAAGCCCTTGCCATTCTTATTGGCCATAGCCAAAGTACTACAATTGCTTCCTTGTCTTCAAGGAGAGATGACCAAAGAGTAAGTATAGGTCCTAACTTTTGAAACATACTATGGTTAATTATTATAGAATGAGGCATTCCCTAATTACCTAATACAAGATGAAAATACCATGACCCATCAATAAAAGATGTCTTCATTAAAATTTCATGGTTGTCATATATACTAAAATATTATACACCCCTATCAGATGAAGAAGGGATTTTGTCACTCAACATAGTTCCTTCCAAACCCTCATTGTTCATTGCCTTAACTCAAGGAGATAGTAGGAGAAGGTTGATTGGAAGGAAAGTGTTCCTTAACATAGCTCACCAAAATTTCCTTACCTTCCTAGATTTCACAATTGCTTCCTTTCATGGCTAATTGACCTCCTCAAACTTATTATACTAGACAAAGGAATAGCCCCTAGGGTATCTTTTCTCCCAACTCTAGGAATATAAATATCAATCAATTTGTTGCATCATGTGCCTAAGGCATGTAGATCATCTTCATCCATTAATAAAACATGATATTGAATAAACAGGGAGTACTATCAATCTTTGTTCACCACCTAGGAACTCTCAAAAAATGGAAGGTATTGTGGAGCTCATTTTGACCAATATTATTTGACATAAATAACATTTTTTTCATTTTAAATTAAAAATGAACATATTTAGTATGCCAACATTATAAAAAATACATTCATTTTTAAACTCCAATTTCAATACCCTCTTTGTCCATTCTACCCGTAGCTCAGATGTAATTATAAAATAATTTAATCATAGCCTAAGAACATATAATTTTAGTTATTGATTATGAGGGTTGGAAACAAGGGCCCCCTCCCCTTGTAGACACCCCAAACTCAACACTAATGTTTATCTAACTACTTTCCTTTAAATTAATTAAATAAAGAATTATTTAATTAATTATTTCTACAATTAACCTTTCTTCATTAATTATTCCCTAAATTTATTAATTAAATCAAAATTATTGATTAACCTTTTCCCCCATTTCCTCCAACTAATCAGATAATTAATACCATCCTTAATTAATTTGATTAGGCTAATTAATCTCCTTTACCATTTTCTTCTAATATTGAATTCACCCATCATATGTGCACAAAATATTTTTTCCTTTAACAGTATCCCTCAAATCCATTCACATGGATCAAAATCTAATTCATCCATCATCTACCATATGTCCTCAATTCCCCAATGCTCCCACATGTGTGAGCATTCTCTCCACCTCAACCCACTCTATGCTCACACATTTATGAGCATGTTTCATTCATTCTACTTCATACTTACAAATGTGTGAGAATGATAAATCATCCCACTCATGCATATGTGAGAATGATAATCCTCTACCTCCACCTCATTATTTGACCTCACCTCATCTCCACCTCCTTTCATGCAAATGTGTGAACATTTTTTCCATGCACATGCCACCTTTATGTTGAGAATTCTTAGCTTTCCACCTCATCATATAATCCTTTTATAGTTGTCCTTATATCATTACATCTCACAATGAAATAAAATCTCCTCCTTTGATCTTGAATCTCTCATCCTCTTGTGACAATTGTCACAATTATAATAACCCTCTCCTTATAGTTAAATTTCAACCCTCCATCCCATCTCTTCATCTTGGCCCTCCATTTCTCTCTTGAGAAATCTATTTAATGAAGGCATCCCCCTCTCATTTCATCAAATATTCACACACAATCATCATACTATAATTTTCTTAATCAATCATCTCAATTCTAAAATCATGAGCTATCCATTTAAGTAACAACTATCACAAGAGCAAGAGGATACCATCACTTGGAGAAAATCTCAAATATCCATAGATATTTGATGCATGCATATTTTGTTATATTTTTCATTATTTTATTTACCTTCATTTTCTTTTCATGAGTCTGATATTTTTTAGTCTTTGTGTTGTTTTATGTTACTAATTCATTTCTTAAAAATAAAAAAAGAGGTCCACGGCCCTTACAACATGCTAGAATACCCATATATCTATGCTTCAACATTGTATCTCCTTCATCCTCCTACGAGGTATCATCCTCCTTATTTCTCCACTTAATTTTACAATTCTCTAACATTCCTTTGATATGATTGTCACATATCCTATCTCCTACATGGAATCCTCCTCCTTAACACTCCATTATCTCTTCCTCCAACATTGTTGGGAAAATGTGTCTCAACCTTACAATTATATAAGGTATTGTTGATAGGTAAGTGCGGGGGGTTGAGGGGGTACTCACCCTATAAGGATTCTAGGGGGACCATCCACCAGTGGGGGGTCCAAGGGCTCGAGGGCAACACCCTCAAAATCCAAATTTTATGTATATTTTATTATTGTAAATCTGGACCATTCATCATTAGGTTTGAGATCTAATGATCGATATTTTGTTAGCTTGACTTTACCTAGAAGGAAACCCTATTTTATGAGGGAATTATAGTATGGTTGTGTATTGTGATGTATTCTGAGATTCTAATAGCAGTTGTGTTGCCTCTAGATCTTTGGTTGGTGATACTCGTGTGAGAAGCTTTCTTTGCAAGTATATTGTAATCTTTGTGATTTCTAAATAGTATATTGGGTGGCTTTTGGAGTGTGGGATTTTTCTCCTAAAAGGGTTTCTCCACATAAATCATTATGTTGTGGTATGCATGATATTTATATTTCTGGTTAATTTTTTTAACTGTTGTAAAGATCTATAAATTTTTGCATTACCCTCTTCTCAAGATTAGTGTAGGAAGTTATTTTGTTGTCTTAACTTCCTTACAAACATCACCTATCGTCGTATTGCATATTAAATCAACTAAATCAAGAATAGCAACATGTTATTTTGATGCTAGGATGTCTTCGGGAGAAATGCACCTTGGTCTCTAACATGAGAACCAAGTGGCTTTACAACTTTACCACAACCCCATTGATAGCATAAGGCATATCAACAACCTTGCTAAACATTATATTAGTTAAATTTATATATTAGTTTTGAGAGAATGATAAAAAGTCAAATATATTGAATTTACATTATGATTTGGATAGAAGGAGTGATCTATAAGGGTAAAAGTACAAACTTGTGTCACACTTTTTAAAGGAAATAGCTAACGCAAATAAAAAAATCAACTGAATGACCACATAAAGTGGTCTTTATGTTTTGAATTTTAAAATAATGTAAACTAATGAAATGTATAACTTTTGATGAAGTTTATACTTGCAATTTTTAATTTTTTTTAAAAAATGGTTTGATATATAAATTTTGTAAGTTTAAGAGAAAAATTTGAATTGCTAAAAATTTCAAAAAAAATTGAGGTCGATGGGACACCAGAAAAAAAGGAGCAAACTTTTGTTTTCCCCATTTTTTTCCCTAAATAAGTAACTTCAATATCTAGTGCATGGGAAAAAAAACATTTGAATGAATATTTTTCAGTAATGACATTTTAAAATGAAACTTCACCAAAATGTCATAGTTCTCATGGGATGTCAACATTTGTCTAATTATTTTTATCATTTTTAAAAAACAAATTATATCCATTTGAAGGGGATTCTTTCATCTAGTGCACCATATATTTTTAAATATTTTTGAATATGTTTTAATATTTTTAAAATTTCTAATCAGCCTCATGTTTGATTATAAAACTTATGGTAAATTTTTAAAAAATCATAATAAAACAAATCAAAATATCAAAAAATATCTATTTTTGGATTCTAGACTTTGAGCTTTATAAAATGATATTTTTATATTTTCATGAAATTACCCCTAATTTAAGAAATTTAGAGTTGAAGTTGAAGGTTTTTTTAATTTATCCCAAAAGAAGGGTTAAGTTGTCACATAGGAAACCACATAGATAGTTTCAATCGAAATGGTTTCACCTAAAACACTTTCTATCAAAACCCTTTCAACTAAAGCCCTTTCACCCAAAAACTTACACATAAATTTAGTTGCATTTCAATATTTTAACAAAAATATTGGATTTTATAGTTTCGAGTGAAATGGTTTCGCCTAAAACTATATGTGCCAAATATGGGCCATGTATTTTCAAGCGAAACTATTTCACCCAAAACTATTTAGGGAAAAAATATTTCACTCAAAACTAATTAGGGAGAAACTATTTTGCTCAAAACTATTTAGCTAGCCAAAAGTGTGACATAGATTCGTGCTTTTACCCATAAATCACATAATTTAGTTTAAACTAAATATCAAATATAAATAGAGATTTTAATCAAAACATAATCCTCACTAGAGATGTAGATGTGATAGTAAGGGTAAGTCGTGTAATTTATAATAAAATAGAGAAAGTGGTATAAGTGTGTATGTGAGCATCCAATAAGTAGATTCCATGATAACAACTATTGACAGGTAGAACATAATTCACTCTCCCCTCTCACCTAGAGTCAACATCAGTATATTTGGTGGTATTCATATTGTGCAACTAGTGAATTATTTTCCGCATCATTTAAACTACTTACGTGCAAAAAAGAAAGGGTTGCAAGAAACAATACAAGAAGCTATGAAGTTATAGAACTGACTATAAATATAATTATAGTCAAAAAAATTATTTGAGGAAAATTAATTCAACAACTCCAAAGATGAGAATGTACATATCAATTGTATATAAAATAAAACATTATAGATAGTTGTTATAGTGGAAAAATAATTATAAATACACCAAAAATAAATCAATTTATCCTATTAACACCGATACAAATATAAAATTACAATTTATAGTCTAGTTCACATGCTCGTATCCCCTCATTTGAATTTTCAATAATTTTAATGGAAGTTTTACGTCAAGCTCACATGCCTTGATCCCCCTCATTCAAATTTTTGGGAGGTCTTTTGGTAGGTTTTGGTTCATGTGATATGTCTTCCTTTTTTAAAATTTTCTACGATATTTTTGGTAGGTTTCAGTCAATGGAACCAGTGTGGTAGGGGGCCTAAGTAGGGTGCCCCCAACTCCTCCTAAACTTGGTTTTGGCCCTATTATTAGGGAAAAAACTTCCTTTTTGGAGGGGGGGTCCTTGTTTCTTATGCCGAAAAACTACTCCAATTGAGATCTCTTTCTGGATCATGCTTTGACCCCTAGGTGTCTAGATCGAATGAGGGTCTCCTCATTGATATGCTAGAGGGCCTTTTTAATAAGATACTACTGGAGATGTACAAATTCTTGATTGGTAAGTTCCTCATTGTTAGGACAAATGTGGATCAAGTTAGGAAATGGGCTCTAATGTTTTGAAAACTTAAAGTCAGTGTAACCATTAGTGCAATGGTGGATGGCATGTTTATTTTTAAATTCATGAACAAGGAAGATCTAGTTAAAGCTTTGACTTGGGGCCCTTGGGATTCGATAAGAAAAAAACCTATCTCTCTCTATGCAAATGGAAATTGAGTTTTAACCTAACAAAGGATCTTGGTTTTGTTGCCCCTACCTAGGTCTATTTACTAGGTTTACCTTTGAAATTCTAGAATTATAAAATGTTCTAAAGCATTAAAAATTCCTTCAGTCACTTGCTAGTGGTTGATAAGGTTACCCTGCAGAAAACTAGGTTGGTTTTTGCTAGAAAGTGTGTCAATGTTGCAATGAACACAGTCCTCCCTACTAATATTACCCTAAAATCAAGATTTGGTAGTTGGGTGCAACCAATTGTATGTGAAAATGCTAGAATATTTTGTCAAAAATGTAATCAATATAGAAATTTGAGTAACATATGCAAAAAACAAGAAAATAAAAAAAATTTCACTGTGAACAAAATTATCGACCATAGAATTAGTCTTCACCCAAAAGGATAAACTTATCAATGAAATTTTTGCCTTGCCATTTTGCAATTATCCTTTTAGGTGAAGACTGTTTCTATGGTTGATTTTATGGTCTACCTTTAAGAAGAAGATTTTCTCATGCTTAAGAATGTGGTTTCTCAAATGTTCCTACAAGATCTTTACAACATATATACCTATGATTGATGATTTAATGATTCAAATAATAATCAAGAATTTTAGATATTGATAAATATTTTCAAAGATTCATCGATGGAATTTGTGAAAGGAGAGGTAGACTTGTAGTTTTTGGATGGATAAATGAATGGTTGTGATTAATTCACTTGATTTAGAAACTTGAGCTTAATTTTACTTTTATTTATTTATTTGATTTGATTTCACCTTAAAATTGCTTGCATGATTTTTGTTTTAGAAATATGCGAGCATAAATCAAGGAATTAATAACCTGCATGACTTGATTAGTGGAAGAGATTATTTTTACAATAAGTTAATTATGGGATGATGAGATGATAACTAGTTAATTATTCAAATCATTAATTGATTATGTTGCATGGATTTAGTTAGGGATTGATTAATTAATTGATTATGAAGTGATTTTGGTGGGTTAAAATGGGATATAATTAATTCATAGTGTATTTAATTAATTGACATGAATTTAATTAAGAATTATTTAAAGTTTATTAATGAAAATTAACTAGCGAATGGAGTATAAGTGATACATGGTACAATTAATTAATTAATCAACATAGTGATGTTAGAGTGAATTAGCTAGGATTAATTAATGAGTAGGATTAATGGTAGAAGGTCAAGGGATTAGGGTGGTGAAATATAGGTTTCTACATTTTGAACATGAACTTGATTCTTGCTCATGTGAGTGTATATACTAAATCTACAAATCAAATCACCAAACCCAAACCTAAACTAGAATCAGTAACTTAGCTTGTACTTATCACTCCCAATTTCTCACTACCATTTTTTGCAGAGTGTGATGCTTAAGATGAGGTGATAAAAGATGTGTTGATGAAAAATGGCCAACCCATAGAATTTAAGAGAAGAAAATTAAAATCTATGGAGGTGATATTTAATATTTAGGACAAGGAGATTGTTCCCATTATGCATGATTTAGCTAAGTTTAAATAATATTTAGTTTGTGGTAGTTTTTTGGTGAGAAAAGACATGACTTGAAATTTTTCCTTGGTCAATGTGATTTAGATAATAAAAATAGAAGTGAATATGGATAAATATTATAATTTTGACATTGAATATGTGAAGGACAAAAAGAATGTAGTTTTTGGTGTTCTTTCTTGTATGCCAACTTTTTATGTATTTCTTCTATTGTTGTTCATTTGAAGGCTTCTATTATGGTTAAATATGCTAGGAATGCATTTACTAGTAGTGTATTAAATGGGAGTGCAAAAGATCATAAGTATGTTATGGTAGATGGCCTTAGACAAGAATAGACTGCTCCTTTACCTAAATACAAAATTAAGGAGAAAATTATGAGGGATTTACATGATGCACCCATAGATAGCCACTTGGGATTCTATAAAAAATATAGGAAACTAAAAGGGAGGTTTTCTTAGAAGGGCATAAAGGAAGATTCCATTAGACATGTTAGAAAGTGTACTACTTTCCAAAAAATTAAATCAAATCACAATTCCCTAGCAAGTTTACTACCCTCCCCCATTCCTAACCAAAAATGGGAAATTTTATCCATGGATTTTAACACTAAACTTCCTAAATTGAATGGAAATGACTTAATTTTTGTTGTATTAGATTAGTTAACTAAGTGTTCCCACTTATTTGTCATCCCTACTAAGTCTAGAGCACCACATGTGAGTGACTTTTTTTTTAGAGAGGTATTTCATCTAAATGGCTTGCCCAAGGTTGTTGTATGTGACATAGATAGTATATTCCTTATATCCTTTTAGCAAGATTTATATAGTTTTAGTAGTATTAAGTTGAAAGCTCACTCTTAGTACTACTATCAACCCAAATAGATAAATAAATAAAAATAGTTTATAAGTGGGTTGAAAGGTACTTAAGGAATTTTTTGTCATTAATAAATAGAAAACATAGGTTAACTGAATGCACCTTGGAGAGAATTTTTATGATGTCAATTACCACATGTCCATAGGAATGAAATTTTTTATGGAACTATAGGGATATCATGCACCTACCTTGATTTATAAGGTGTTCACTAATAATCATGTACCAATAATTGGTGAATTTATGTGCATAGAAAAGGCATTTTGAGGTCACTTGAAAACCATTTTATAATGGACATTTTTTTTTTTAAATGTAAATTGGCACCAAACTGAGAGATAATTTCAGGTGGAGATATGGTTTTCATATGCTTGCAACCATATATGAAAATTTTCATAAAATAAAATGGGGTTGAAAATATCAAATCTCACTTCTATGGACCATACAAAGTATTTAGAAGAGTTGGTCTATGAGTTGATGTTTCCAACAAATAGTCAAATTCATAATATTTTCAATGTGTCCTACCTTAAAAAATTATTAGATAACATGATGTGCCATCAATTGATATACCATCCTTGAATGATGAGGGCAGACTTGAGTTTGTCCTAGACATAATTATTAACACATATGAGAAGATATTAAGGAATGCAACCATCATGGATTGTTTGGTCTATTAGAGGAGCTTACCCATAGAGGATGCTACTTGGGAGGGGCCAAATATACTTGAACATTTAGAGAAATTCAATATTACTTTTGGGCAAACAATTCTACAAAGGGAAATTTTAATACCCCTTTTATTTTATTCAATATTTGTGGGACCCTCAAGCCCATTTATGTACTTTATGGTGGGTGAGTGGTGATTTCTAAATGTGGTGTCAAAAAATGTCATTGGTGACATTTTCACACTTGTTTAGCTCCTTCTTGTAAATTAAGCTTAAAAGTTGCCTTGATCTAGGTCCTGGGCCCTTGGAAACTAAATAAAATGCATTTAAACTATGCCTTGTAAAGGTGTTGTAAAGTATTGTAGTCTAGTTTCACACTTTTCTAGGATTTTATTAAGTATTTGAGCCTAATGAACATGATTTTAGCCAAAATGGGATTAATTAATGCCTTTTCTTGGGTGTTGTAAAGTGTTGTAACACACTTTCACACTTCTCTAAGGGTTTTATTTAATAATTGGTCTTTATTATGCTTTAGTTGGCCTTAAATTGCATCCACAATCCTTAATTAATGTATAATTTCAAGGATAATCTTGACATTAATCATCACCCAATCATAATTCAAGTGTTTTTAGCTTGTGTGGCCCAAATTTAGTAATCTGGGACTCATTCGTCACCTTGGGCGAATGAGTCCCACCTAGATTTTTGGGTCCCAAACTTGATTTCACACCTTTCTAAGCACTTTTGAATTTTGGTCCCATAAATTATGCCTAGTGGGACTCATTCACCACCTTGGGCAAATGAGTCCCATTTAGCTCAAAATTAAATTTAACTCAAATTCTTGGTAGGATTTTATCCTCCTAGATCTAATGTCAGCTTGTAGTGTTGTAATTTTAGGAATTCTTGCATAATTAAGTATAAATACAAGGTTCTTTAACTCATTTTCACCTAAGACTTTTGTGAGAGCATTACTATAGCAAGTTTGAGTTCACAAGAGCATTCAAGGGCATTCAAGGGTGGAATTCTTCATCAATTGTTGTAGAAATTCAAGATCCATCATCTGTCAAGCATATCAAGTATCAAGCATGTTTTTGAGCTAGTGTTGTAATGTTGCATCCAAGATCCAAGGTTAAGCATTGTTCTTCATCCATTTCAAGATCAAGATCTACATCCTTCATGGCCAATTCATGCTAGATTGCAGATTTATAAGACATCCTTCAAGGTAACATTGTTCATGTTTCATGTCTTATAATTCATGTTCATTATTTCATCATTTGGTTTAATTACCTAAAAGGGTTTTGACCAAGGTAAACCCCTATCCACTAACAATCAACAAGTTTTTCTCCTATTTACATGTGTGATTGCAAATCTAGGTGTCTTGGAGCATGAAAAATAATTGAAGATTAGGTTACAAGCTTGGAGAAAGTTGTTGGAATTGTCTCCTAATTTGCAAGGTTGGAATCTTCACTAAAGTTCACCTACATCCTTGAAATTAGGGTTTCAGATCTGAAAACCTGGAGAAGTAGATTGAGTAGACTGATAAGAACAAATTCATACCTTGAAGTTCCAAAAAATCCAAATTGGACTCATTCACCACCACAAGTGGTGAATGAGTCTCACTGTAGGTGTTTTTCATTTTTTTTTGCAGATTCAAATACCTTTTTATCTGAAACCTACTCTTGTGCAAAAATCTAAAATTGGGGTTGATTTTCCCAGAATGACGAATGAGTCCCACTAGGTCAAAAAGTTAGAATTTCTAGCATTTCAAGACTCCTTCCAGTCATCTTCAAACTTCCAGGTGCACACATTTCATCTTACGGTTTGTTATTCTATTTTATATGCATTTCTAGGTCATTTAATTCAAGTTCACATCATATTAGGGTTTTGCATTTCATCTTGCATTTCATTGTATTTTCCAAGTCTTAACTTGGTGGTGAACCCATCGCTAGTCATTAATCAGACCCTAGGCCAGTCCCTTAGCAGATCTCTTACCTTTATTCTACTCTTGGGTTGAGATCTCTAGGGCATCCTTGAATGTTAGTTGGAGAAAAGTGATTTTATATGTTATAAACCATAAAGAATCCATTTTTTGACTAAACAGTTTGGTGAACCTAAATTTAGAATACCTTCTTTTTTTATTTGGATTTCATCATCATCCTAGATCTAGCTTGCATTGACTTTGCGTTAGGGTTTTCATTAGTTAGTTAGCATCTAGGGTTTCTAAATTTTTGCATTAGTGAAAGTGCATATGGGTTGCATTTTTGCATCTCAAATCAATTAAAATTTTCATTTGCATTTAGTTTATAGCCCATACACATCGCAAAGCATAAAAATCACTTAAAAATTTCTAATTTTTTTGAAAAAAAATCCCTACTGGGACTCATTCACCACCTTGGGCGAATCAGTCCCGGTGCACATCTGAAACTACCTTTTACAACATTAAAAACCCTGTTTTTGCACTTCTGTTTTCTGCCATTAGTTAGTTGTTTCAGTTGGTAGATTTTTTGTTACATGCATTTCACTAAATATAGCTTAAATTAGTCCATTTCATGCATTGCTTCATTCCAAATTTGTATTTACCATATTTCATTTTTAGGTCATTGCATAGTGTAATCAATAAATTACCTTGTTTGAAATTTGAAAATCACATTTCATTCTAGGCCTTTACATTGTATTTCAAGTTTGCATAGATTATTGTTCAAAAATGTTAGTTTTGTTCTTTTCCAAGATTGCAAAGAAAAAGTTAGTCAACAAACATGTTAGTCATTCATTCAATGCATTCCCTAGTTATGAGAGTCTCTTAGTGCAAGAGAGTGAAAATATTGGTGCTTGCCTTAAACCTACACCCCCTCTTATCTCTCCTATTTTTGGGAATGATGTGATAGAAGAAGATGAAAATTAAACAATCACGATGATCATATTTTCTCTTCCCCTAATACCTCTCCTACATGTGACGAAGGTATTTCAGTGTTAGAAGATGCACTCATTGAGAATACTGACATTGTTGAAAGCTCCTCTTATTTAAACTCTCCTACATTGGAAGATATTTTAGCACAAGATAATTCCATCATAGAAACATTTCTAAACATCACCTTACCTGGCCTCCATTCTCCCTTTGCTTGTGTGAATGATTTAGTGGAAGAGAATGAGATTGTAAATGATGAGTATGATAGATTGGTGTTAGATGATCAAATATTTAAGGTCTATAACAACCCTCTTTATGATCCTTCCCCTACCTATCCTATTTTGGAGGATATTATGGGACAAATTAATGAAGTCATAAATGATCATGATAATCATACTTGTTCTTCTCCTAGTATCTCTCATAGCTATGAAGAAAATACTTTGATGATAGAAAATACAATAGATGAAGGTCATGAGAATCTTAATTGTCCCTCTTCACCTAGGTAAACCCTTATTGATCAAGAAAATTAAACCATTGATCATTCCCCTACCTGTGATGAAGTCATTTTAGAAGAACCAACCTTTAAATGTGATGAACATAGAGCTTTTAGTTCTCCTAAAAAATCTCCTCCTAGGGAGGATATCATGGTGCAAGAAAATTTGAACATTGACACATGTAATGGGGCTTCCTTAGATGAAGATGATGAAGTGGCATTAGAATCCTCTTCACTAAGAGATCTTGAAAATAAGCACAAGCTTGTTGAGGTTATGATGACACAAATTGGATCTCCTTTAATTAGTGATCTTCCTAAGTCGCCTCCCATTAGTGAATCACTTAAGAAAATAAGATATTTCTTAAAATATAGGATATCTAACAATGTTTTAAAGAAAACAAGATATAACACATTTTCTCAAATATGTAGGGGACCATAAATCACCCCCACAACATCACCATTGCCTCAACATATTGTGCCTACTATTGAGAACCTTAAAAAGACTCCCGCTAATATATCTGTGAGGCAACTCATTCAACTATTACCTACATACAAGTGTCTATTTCAAAAAATATTGAAAATAAAGCAGGAGGAGGTCCAATCTTATATGAAATTGAATAGTGTAACATCCTCCTTTTGTTCTATGGAAGTCACATAGTCAAAAATCAGATTCTCTAAACATGAATTACCCTCACTTGAGTCTCAAAACAAGAATGAAGCCTTGATGATAAAGGTGATCATGAATGAAAATGTAGTTAGGTGCACTCTCATAAATAATGGATCAGAAATTAATGTTTGCAGCATCGACCTCCTAGACAAAATTGGGATGGTAAAAAGGCTCTCAACTTAATGATGTTCATATTCATGGCTTTGACAATGTTAATAGGCAACCACTAGGAATGATCATGTTACCTATTGAGGTTGGACTTTTAGTGTTGCCTACCACTATCTATATCATGCCAAGACCCCTTCCATACAAAATTCTCCTATGGAGACCATGGATTCATGCTATGAAAGGAGTCCCATATACTCTTCACCGTGCAATTAAATTTTATTATAAAAACAAGATATATAAAATTGAAGTAGATGAACAAATCTATAAATCATATGATCACAACATTTCAAACTCCTCTAATACTTTCATTCCAAGATCAAAGGTTGAACCTATACAAGTTGAGGCTAATCCTTCACCTACAACAAAACTCTTTAGCGATAATTGGGGGTCGTTAGATTTTACGCCTCCTTTCAATAAAGAATTCAAAATCTCACCCTCAAGGTCCAAAGAGTCATATACAAACGATTCATTTTGAGATACAAGTTATAGTGACGATTGGGGTTTTACACCTTCTTTTATGGGACATTGCAAAATATCACAACCTAAACCAAAAGAGCCTTGTGTTTCATATGCTCAACTTGGTTCTACGTCAACAACATTACCCCATGATAGCTAAAAATTTTGTGAGAGCATTACTATAGAAAGTTTGAGTTCACAAGAGCATTCAAGGGCATTCAAGGGTATAATTCTTTATCAATTGTTGCAACAATTCAAGATCCATCATCATGTCAAGCATATCAAGCATCAAGCATGTTGTTGAGCTAGTTTTGTGATGTTGCATCCAACATCCAAGGTCAAACATTGTTCTTCATCCATTTCATGATCAAGATCTACATCCTTCATGGCCACTTCATGCTAGATTGTAGATTTACAAGACATCCTTCAAGGTACCATCATTCATGTTTCATGTCCTATAATTCATGTTCATTATTTCATCATTTGGCTTAATTACCTAAAAGGGGTTTGACTAAGGAAAACCCCTATCCACTAACAATCAACAAGTTTTTCTCCTCTTTGCATGTGTGATTGCAGATCTCGGTGTCTTGGAGCATGAAGAATCAATGAAGATTACGTTACAAGCTTGGAGAAAGTTGTTGGAATTGTCTCCTCATTTCCAAGGTTGGAAAATTCACCAAAGGTGACCTATAGCCCTAAAATCAAGGTTTCAAATTCAGAAACTCGGAGAATTAGATTGGGTAGACTGAGAAGAATAGATTCAAACCTTGAAGTTCAAAAAAATCCAAACTAGACTCATTCACCACAAGTAGTGAATGCATCCCATTGTAGGTTTTTTTTTAATTTTTTGCAGATTCAGATACCCTTTTGTCTAAAACCTTCTCCTATGCAAAAATCCAAAATGAGGAACGATTTTCCCATAATGGCGAATGAGTCCCACTAGGTCAAAAAGCTAGAATTTCCAGCATTTCAAGACTCCTTCCAGCCATCTTCAAGTTTCCAGGTGCACACATTTCATCTTACGGTTTTTTATTCTATTTTATATGAATCTCTAGGTCATTTAATTCAAGTTTGCATCATATTAGGGTTTTGCATTTCATCTTGCATTTCATTATCTTTTCCAAGTCTTAACTTGGTGGTGAACCCATCATTAGTAATTAATCAGACCCTAGAATAGTCCCTTAGTAGATCTCTTACCTTTATTCCACTCTTGTGTTGAGATCTCTAGGGCATCCTTGAATGTTAGTTGGAGAAAAGTGATGTTCTAAGTTCTAAACCATAAAGCATTCATTTGAAGACTAAACACTAAATAATTATATACTAGTGATAATTAGTTCCATTCATTTTTCCCTAGTATTTTTATGGGTTTTGAATTGTTTCCTATATTATAGGATGTTTCCTAAATTTGAGGTTGGTTGGAGGTGGGACCCTCAAAATTAATTTACTTATGGAAGATTTACCTTAAGGGGGCCTTTTATTATTGACTTTGTTCACCCTTATATATTTTAAAGTGTATTAGTTGATTCTTGTTGGGAAGGCCCCTTTCAACTATTAGGCATAAATTATGAGTTTGGGCAGACCCTTGATAGATCTCAAGCGCAGGCCCCCAAAAGCCTATTTTGGCCTAGGAAAAATTTTCCCCCGGGTGATCCCCACCGATTCAATTAACGACATGAGTTCATTCCGGAAATAAGATTTCATTGCAAAGTTGACATTTCGGCAATGGGATTTCATTGAGAAGTGGAGAAATGTTCAACCCGCTTACAATTAGGTTAGGGATAGTGCCCCCACCCCCTCTCATTTGGGCCTCCAAACCCAAGCAGAAATGGACCTACCACCGAGGGAAAGGCTATTTATTTATTGTTTATCCTTTTAGTAGCATTAGCGAACTAGGTTGGACTTAATTACCGCACCGAAAGTTGGTGGGAAGGTAAGAAGGATGGAATTCAGATGGATGGTTTTTAAGAAGATCCTAGGCATAGAAGTAGGACTAAGGTTCAAAGGTTGGTGGGAAGGCAGGACCCACCATTCTTTATTTATTGGCCAACCCCACCAACCATTATTGGCCAACCCCACCAAAAGACTATTCTTTTTTTCTCGAGGGAGGGGGGTTGGGTCCATCTCTATTGGGGTTGGGGCCATCGACCATTCTTTCTTTCTTTATTGGCCAACCCCACCAAAAGACCATTATTTCTTTCTCGAGGGAGGGGGGTTGGGTCCGTCTCTATCGGGGTTGGGGCCATCGACCATTATTTCTTTATTGGCCAACCCTACTGACCAAACAAGTTCATTACCCAAGGTTGGAAGGATGGATGGTCCCAACCTTACTTCTATCTCGACTAGAAGCAAAAGTTAGAAGTAAGGTTGGGAAAGATAGGGGAAGTAGGATACATTATTTATTGATGAAAGGAAGGTGGGAAGGCAGGGACAAAGATTATTTCTTGACAGACGGACAAAAGAAGAGGAGATATTATTTCTAAGAAATAGTTGGTAAGAGGTACAAGACACCTCTGCCCCTATCGGGGCTCCGACCCATGCCACCCAACATTTGGATAGAATGAAAACCAATATATTATTTCTTTATTTCTTTCTGGAAGGAGGAGATCAAATCCAACCATTCAAAAAGTGGAGTTCATTACTGTACCGAAGGTTGGAGTTCATTACCAAAGGTTGGAAGGTGGGATGGGGAAATATAGAAATTACCTTGGCCTATCCAATACCCCCCTTCAAAAGGGTGGTATTGGGCCTTAGGAACATACAATGTTATGTATGCAATTCACTTTTTTTGTTTAGTGAACCTAAAAAATCAACCAAACAAGATATTCTTCTTTATTGACCAACCTCACCAACCAAGATATTCTTTATGTTCTTGCCAGTTAGACAAGATGATATAACCAAGATATTCTTTTTGTTCTTGCCGGTTAGAGGAGATGATAGAAATTCTAATTCTATAGAGTTGGTTGCTTGGTCAAAGGGGTACCTCCGCCTTTATCGAGGCTTCGAGCCATGATTCCAACAATCACAAATTGGCCAACCCCATCGGAAGGAAGATCAAGATATTCTTTATTTCTTTATTTATTGGCAAACCCCACCGACCAAGATATAGATTCATTCTTTCTTTATTATCGAATCCCACTGACCTCTCTTTTCTCTTTCTTACCAGTCAACTTTGAAGGGACTAGGTCGTGGGGTCAGGTGGAATGAAGTGGAGGAAGGGACTTAGTCATAATATTATTTTTTAGATCAGCAAGGTAGCCTCCCTCGAGAAGAGGGAGTTTGGGTTCGAATCCTGATTGATCTTTAGATGTATGAAAAAAATGACCCCCAAGGAAAGGTAACCCCCTACTTGGGATAGTTCTACATCAGCCTCTCCATGTGGCTATTGTTTATCAATGGAGCCCATACAACTCACTTTAAATCTTTGGTTATGCGGTATACCCAACGTTAGAGACATTGATTGAGTTAAGATGGAAATCAAATAGCTAGCATTGGGTCGTCTCAAGATGGCCTGATCTAGCTCCTACGAACCACCTTCTCTCTAACATTTGGGCCCTGACAACCCACTTAAAGGGTAAATCTACATTGGAGGGTAGAGATAAATCGGGTTACGCCCTAGGGTTGGGGGGTGGAGGTCCCTTGCTGGAACCCCCGTAGTTGTCAATTTGGGTAGGTACCCCACACAATATAGTCTAATAAAGAGAGTGACCTCTACTCACAGGATATTAGTCGGTAGAGTTATGGGTTGGAAGGCAGTTTCAGTTAAGGTTGGGCTAAGATTAGTGTTGGGTCGGTGGATAGAGTAGTTGGGTAGTTTAGGATGGTTATATGGATGTATGGATGGTTGGTTATCCTTCAGATGGATTGAATGTTAGCCTTAACTAGTTGGTAGTGGAAAGGGATGGTTGGTAAAAATGGCCAGTCAATGGGATGGAGGAAGGGGAGTTGTTGGAAGGGTAATAGTAAGGGTGTTGGGGTGGTTGGAAAGTCGCCCCCTAGTGTAAGAAGGGTGCTAGTACATTGATGGGGAGGAGTAAAATTGAGTGGGGATTGGTTGTGGATAGACTAAATTGGGAGATTGGGTTGAATGATCAATCACCCTACCCCCACTAACTATCAACTATCCGAACACATCTATCAGACCACTTACCGTAAATCCTATCCTACCACTAATGGTGGGTTGTTACTGATGGGTGGGAGGAGGAGAATTGCCTAAGCCTTCTCGATACCCCCCTTCTTAGGTCGGGGTGTATTAGGCTGAGGGGCTGGCCCCTATAGTTAGTTGCGGGCCTAGCTGTGGATTTACCGCCTCCCTACTTTTCTCTCTCATCCTTCATTTTCATGTTGACTGGTGTTTAAAGAATAACTCTATTGATTTTTCTTCAAAAGTAAAGTCAATTGTACCTCTCGTTCAAGTAGTTTTCATTCAGCAGATTTGTCTCGATCATTTCCAGATTCCCAATTCAGTGGGTGCCAAGCCCAAAGCTTTAGGTAAACCTTTTATTCATGGTGGAATTCCAATCAATCCTCCATGTTATTGATGGTTGGCAATGAGCCCATGCACAAAATATTCCTATCGTACTATCTGCTAACACATTGGGCTCAAGTATTCTTTGTGCCCTTATTGGCTAGGGGACCCTTCACCCATGCTACACATCAAAAATGAGAACTTTCCCACCCCCTAGAAAGGACTAGCAAGTGGAGATGATGATGTCACCTTGTTAAATTGCTCTAAATTGTTTATCCTTCATCCCTTCTGCGATCCTTCCCATCTAGTTAGAGGTTGGCAAGCACAGGGGCATGGTACTTCATGGCACTCTCTAAAACGACAAAAAATTCACTGTTCCCCTTTTTGTGGTTGCCACATCAATAATCTGGTTGATTACGGTAACACCCAACTAAACTATCAGTCATCAAATTCATAGCTGCCTGGATCTAAAGGTAGCATTTGTGTTTTTTCATAAATACCCTATGCTCCTTTACCACAAGGATGTGCCCCATCATACACCAAATGGTGGTAAGAGGTTGGGTTTCCATTCTCTACCATGGGCAAAGACACTTGCTTGGTGTTCAATGACATGGGCTTCACCCTCCATCCCCATTTTGTAGGCCCATGGGACCACCAACCTATTCCTAGTGGTCAGTGGCCATGCCCTATTACCTTACCATTGTTGCCCTCAATCTTATGAGCCACCCCTCAATAGTTGGGTAACGATGATGAGGCTTCGATTTTGGGAACAAGGTTTTGAATCTAGTTAAGGATTTACACTTATTATTGAATATTTAGAGGTGCTAACTCATGAGATGACACTCACAGTTCCACCGAATGCTTGTTGATCACTAGACACTCTCATTCCAACTCATAGGCCTAAGCTCCCTCCGACCGACGAAAAAACACTAGCCCATTTTACGAGGATTAATTTTTTTGCCGAAGGCTAACCAAACCCTAGCTAATTTAACGGGGGTTAATTTGGCCCTCCCTACGGAAAGATTTGTTCAGCTCACTCTAGATGACATGCTGACTAGATTTATAACTGACATTCGTATGTTGAGAGACGTCTATGTGTCTTATATTATTTTTTTTTGATCTCGATACGACCATAAGAACACTTGCCAAACCTAGTCGCCTTCCCCTCCAATGACCAACACATCATTTTGTTGGGTCTCGCCAATTGAGATAGTGAGGCTCTTCTTGGCTAGTTGAATCCTATGTTTAGGATTTTGCATCTTGCTCGACCCTCAGTTGAATGAGTTGTTCTCCCATAATTCCATCAGATGGAGGAATTGGTCATTTGTAGTTAGGTCGACAATGGTATAACCGATTCTTTAACGTAAGATGATTGATATCATGATATGGGACACATTATAGAGATAATTTTGATGATATTTTGTCGAAAAGTGTCAAAAAGGGTCATTCCACCCATGGCATTAGGTTAGGGACAATGCCCCCACCCATGATTTTAGTTCCCCACCCCCTTCATTTGGGCCTCAAACGGTCCAACCCCAAGCGAAAATGGACCTACCACCAAGGGAAAGGCTATTTCTTTATTATTTATCCTTTTAGTAGCATTAGTGAGCTAGGTTGGACTTAATTACCGTACAGAAGGTTGGTGGGAAGGTAGGAAGGATGGTCGAAAGGATGGAATTTAGATGGATGGGTTTCAGGAAGATCCTAGATGGAGAAGTAGGGCTAAGGTTTGAAGGTTGGTGGGAAGGCAAGACCATTCTTTATTTATTGGCCAACCCCACCAAAAGACCATTCTTTCTTTCTTGAGGGAGGGGGTTTGGGTCCATTTCTATCAGGGTTGGGGCCACCAACCATTCTTTCTTTCTTTATTGGCCAACCTCACTGACCAAACAAGTTCATTATCGAAGGTTGGAAGGATGGATGGTCCCAACCTTACTTCTATCTCGGCTGGAAGGGGAAGTTAGACGTAAGGTTGGGAAAGATAGGGGAAGTAAGATACATTATTTATTGATGAAAGGAAGGTGGGAAGGTAGGGAAAAAGATTATTTCTTGATAGATGGACCAAACAAGAGGAGATATTATTTCTAAGAAATAGTTGGTGAAAGGTACAAGACACCTCCACCCCTATCGAGGCTCCAGCCCACGCCACCCAACATTTGGATAGAATGACAACCAATATATTCTTTCTTTCTTTATTTCCAGAAGGAGGAGGCAAAATTCAACCATTCGAAAAGCAAAGTTCATTATCGTACTGAAGGTTGGAAGGTGGGATGGGGAAAGATAGGTTTAGGAATAGAAATTACCTTGGCCTATCCAATACCCCCCTTCAGAAGGGTGATATTGGGCCTCAGGGACAAACAATGTTATGTATGTAATTCACTTTGTTTGTTTGGTGAACCTAAGCAACCAACCAAACAAGATATTCTTTCTTTATTGACTAACCCCACCAACCAAGATATTTTTTTTATTATTTCCAGTTAGATGAGATGATATAACCAAGATATTCTTTCTATTCTTTTCGGTTAGATGAGATGATAGAAATTCTAATTCTATAGAGTTGGTTGCTTGGTCAAAAAGGTACCTCCACCCCTATCGGGGCTCCGGGCCATGATTCCAACAATGACGAATTGGCCAACCCCACCGGAAGGAAGACCAAGATATTCTTTATTTCTTTCTTTAATTGCAAACCCCACCGACCAAGATATAGATTCATTATTTCTTTATTGTCGAACCCCACTGACCTCTCTTTTCTCTTTCTTACTGGTCAGCCCTAAGGGGACTAGGTTGTGGGGTTAGGTGGAAGGAAGTGGAGGAAGGGACTCAGTCATAATATTATTTTCTAGATCAGCAAGGTAGCCTCCCTCGAGAAGAGGGATTTCGGGTTTGAATCCTGATTCATCTTTAGATGTAGGGAAAATGAGACTCCCAAGGAAAGGTAACCCCCTACTTGGGATAGTCCTACATTGGCCTCTCCATGTGGCTATCGTTTGTCATTCGAGCCCATACAACTCACTTTACACCTTTGGTTATGTGGTAATCCCAACGTTAGAGACATTAATTGAGTTAAGATGGAAAGAAAATAGCTAGCATTGGGTATAACCAAATATTAAGATAAATCATTTTTCATAGCTTGCTCATATCCAAAGCTAGTGACAAGCTACATGATATGGTATTGTCCCTAGTAGCCCTCCAAAATCTCTTAAAAAGTAGGAACAAGTTTCCCCAAGACACTTATATTGGACATATACACTTAAAAATACCTAAGTAGGTATTTTTAGTGAGTGGTTTTGGAGCTATGATTGATTTATTGATGAGGGGTCAACATATATTGGCTACTTGGGAAATTTAATGTTTCTACACTAGTTCCATTTTATGTCATGCTTGATTATTAATATTTTTAAATGATATTAGTATCATATCAAGTAAAAATATTTGGGATTATTGACACTTGGTAAAGGTGCCTAGGTTTGGATATGTCAATGAATAAATAGAGGTAGCCAAACCTTGAGAGATTGGTTATGCACTTATTTGACATATTTGAGACCTAAAGACGAAGGGTAAACTAGATAAAAATCATCTACCAATTTAGGAATAAAAACCACTGGACCTAGAGAATAAAGGATTGAACCCTTTTGGTTTCTTGTGGGAAATATCATTTAGGGATTACATTGGTTGAAATAATTTTGTTCTTTTGGTAGACTAGTTTTTTGGGTGGCTAGAGCAACATTATTATAATAGAATCAATTTTGATTTAGGTGAAGCCCTTCCACTAAATGCATGAGTTTTAATTAGTTCCACATTATTATTATTCTATTTATGTATTTCAATATATTTTATTTATTATTATTTCATTGATATATTCTAGCAGACTTATCAATAAAATATAGCTCCAAGGTTCTTGTTAGAGTTTAATTTGTTAGTGTGTTAGTGTGATACATTGGTATTTCTTTCTTGACATCATTCTAGTTTAATAAATTAAAATAAAAAATAACTATATAGAGAGAATTTGATGCTATTGAGGATCCATTCTCGAATATTTATTTTTGTTGGTCTACTTACCAAAGTGGGGTTCAAGATATATTTAGGTACATATTTGGGATGGGATTGGTACTAGATAGTTCATATAGGGGGTTTTGTTGCTAGTGCATTAGGGTATAGAGAGGATAAGTGCAAATTTGGGGAAACTATAGATAAAAGAATTTCTTGTAAAAAAAATTATTAGTTACCTAGTGAGAGAAAAAAGTAATTGAGAGTAGATTGTACTTGATAAATAATAAAATGATAACCTAGTTGCTTTACTATTGGTAGTACTTTATTTGATGATTTTGTCCAAATTCGGCTTTTCCTCTATTCTCATTGGTCATGATTTAACTAAGAAATTTTCATCTTGAAATTGATATTGAACAACTTCTCCTCCATTTGATTTTTGAGTGCACATAATATTTTCTCCATCTTTTTCTATTAGAAATTAGGATCTTAGGTTACTAATCATCATTAAAAAAACATAAAAAAACATTAAAAAAAAAAAAAAAAGAATCATACAAGCATATATTTTACACATTACACAAGATATACATGGGGAAAACCCTTTTGGGTAAAAAAAACCATAAAGCATCATTTATTGAAAAAAACTCACAATTTTTTTCTATTATCATAGACTGAACTTGGGGAACACTTCTTCATACCTCCACATGGCCAAGATAACCTCATGTGTATAGTAATAGAACTCACTATAAATCTCCAAATTCTCTACATATCAAATAAGAGGGAACCTCCATAAATATAGGATAAAGGGTGTCATATTACCTTAAGGGATATTAGTCACACCTATTCAAAATAATCATTCATAAATAATTAATAATCAATAGTTATTATACTATAGTTATTTCAAATGGGATATGCTTAATAAAGGATATAATAAATAAGGTTAATAACCTTATATTAGAACATTACATAAATGTTATAAGGGTATGAAATCTAATAACATTATATTATAGCACCCCACTTAATGTTAATAGGGGGCATCACATGTCAATTTCCATAAAATGAGAAATTAAGTACCCAAGTAACGTAGGTCTTCTTTGGAATTGATAAATAGGGACACAAATATATGTCAAAATCAAGACCATGTATTTTGGATTACATGAAAGTTATTTTGTCAAAATTTATAATCCTAGTGTTTTAAAATGATGCTACATATATGAGGTATTATAAATATTTGTATTGGAGCCTGGGTCTCCCCAAATCAGCCTCATCACAAGTTTATTACATAGTACCCATAGGACTTAATACAATGTGCTCATAGGAATTAATACAATACTTTAAATATAAGTGGAAGATTTACAAAGAGCATAAATTTAATAGATGCCCATAGGAATTATACATCTAGGATTTAGCCACTAGGTGGTGGCATTGACATGCACACTCCCCCTCAATGACATCACCTAAGGCCGAACACTTATTTGAATTTGGAGCATATAATGCCTAGAGGTCTTATATAATGTTAGGTCTTACATATAGGATTTATCCGTGAGGTGGTGTTATGCACACTCCCCCTCAATGGAATCACCTAAGGTCAATCACTGCATAGAGGTTTTGATAAGTGATGGCTAAGATTCCAATCTATTTCTTCTTGATCATAGTATACACTAGATATTTATATGAATAGAATTGGAGAGAACTTTTATGATGGAATACTTTCACTTGAGTGAGGTTCCCATGATCTTCAATGTGATTTTCTCTCTTTGAAAATAATACTTTGGTAAGAGTAACATAATTTTTTTATCAGATAGTAAGGTTGTACTTTTACAAGTATTCAGTTTAAACTCTTCCATAAATCTTCAAAGCCATATTGATTCTTCTGGATCTACTTCTGCATTTATCCTTTTGATCAAAAAATATTAAAAATAGTATTTTTTAAGTATTAATCCATATATGGAATAACACTTGCACCATTTAATTTTAATCCATAGTCTATGGTAGATTTCCTATAAATAGAATCACCAAAAAATGCAATAACACAATAATCAAATAAAGTTGACTTTTGGTGTAGGAATAATAATGACCATGATTAATTATATGTATTTGTCAATTACCAATGAGCATATAGTATTCCTCATAAACTCTAGAACATGTAGATTTGATTATAGATGATTATAAGAGATTTTCATAGACATAAACATGAATAGTTTATCTTGTTTCTTTCAATAAAAAAATTTATGCTACTAAACATACAATAATGATTCGTCAAAAATGTAAACAACGAGTGAGCTATCCTTTCTCGGATTATTCCCTGGACAGTTTATTAGGGTGATAGCCACCCATTATAAGTTTGTTCTTTTACACTCGATAAATTTAGAGGATACCTAAAGCCCATAAAAATGTTAGCATAATTAAGTGTTTGAATGTTTATGTAATTCCATATTGTTTATGGATGTGTAAGAGTTTGAAACCTTTTCTTTTCCCCTTTGATTCACCTTATCATCCCTGTGTCTTTTCAGCTCGTAGTATTTCTCCTTAATTGACCTCTCTTCTCCATGATATATAGGATAAAATTCCTTTTTTGTTATAACAAATAACTAACAAATTTTATCAATCATCTAGTCATGCAAACTATTCAAAGGTTTTAACCAAATTATTGCATATAGGATATTTATTTGAAATTAGAGTCTATATATAAAAATATTTTATATGTATGATGTAGCACAGAAAAATTCCAGGTTAGCAATATTAAGCATAAGCAATAAAAACTATAGCTAACAATGAAGCACAAAGGATTAAAATGCATAAACGAAAGAAAAATCTCACCAAAGAGTTCATGTACTCCATGATTAACCTTCATTGCACTTCTCCATCTTGTTGTAGTATAATACTTTCCCTCATATTTTACTTAAGTATGTAAATATGGCCTAAAGATAATGTCAAAGAAAAATATTGAAGATTCCTATGATGCCTAAAACTTCTAAGATTTTTTCAAGCATCCAAAAATGATAGCGATAAAGCCTTTTTATAGGCAAAACCAATTTTGAATGAGAACCTAAGATTGAAAAACAATTAATCGATGGTCACGATTAAAAGATAAGGAATGGAATAGGGTTAGGGTTCAATTAGAAAATATGAATGGTCAAGATTAAATTAAAAATAATTTAATCAACGATGGAGCTTAGTTGAGACAAAGAGGAAGAAGGATAGGAATGTAGAAGATAAGATCAATAGAGAAAAAGCCTTGAGTTGGAGAGAAAATCATATTTTTTTTTTCATTTAAGTGACCAATGGCTAATTAGATAACAAAGATATTATCTAATTATGGAAGATTGTGATAAGGAGGAAAAATCATCATTTTGAATTAGATACTGATTTTTAGTTCAAAATCAAGATATGAAAATCTAATTAAATAAATAAAAATTTACTTAATTAAAAAGAGGAAAAGGCTAATTAAATAATTAAAACAATTATTTAATTATAGATAATAAGGAAAGAATCATCATTTTGAATTAAATGATGATTTTTAATTCAAAATCAAGACATGGAATGTAATTAAATAAATAAATATTTATTTAATTAAAAGGAGGAAAAAGCTAAAGAATAATTAAATAATTAAAACATTTGTTTAATTTTAGAAAGAAGGTAAGTTTAATTAGCGACGTAATTAAATATAATTTATTTAATTAATCAAAGAAGAACAAAGATAAGAATGAATCAATTAAATAATTAAAATTATTTAATTAATAGAGGACACATGACTTTAGGAAATAATTAAAATTATATAATTATGAAGAATGAAGATGAAAGAATTGTGTAGAAGTAAGAGTCGCAGGCCTAGGACAATTTTTAGTGTCTACATTTTTCCACTCTTTGATACAATGTTTTTTATCACATTGTGTCAAATAAATTTGAGTCAAATGTGCCCTAGTTTAAGCAGGGTAGCTTCATGCCCCCTCAAAGGAATTTTACAAAATTTTCAAAAAAAATAAAAATTATTCTAAAATGTCAAAATGATGAGCAGAACAACAATGGTGATAAAAAACTATTTTCGGGACCCTCAAAGTCAATAGTGTGTAGTTTGAAGGCCCAGGCAAAGCACAACTAGCACAAACCCTAGAAAACCCCTAATTTTGGGGGGTATAAATAGGAAATTGCAAAATCAAAGCTCATTTTGCACTTTTGACCTTTAGAGATTAGAGCTCTGAGTGGAGATGGAGTGAGTTCCCCACAACAAGCACAAGGCATACAAATTTCACACATTCAAATGGTCAGAGGGTGTAGGAGATCCGATAAGGGTCTTCAAACCCACTTTGTCAATTTTTAATTTCATGCATTTCTAGGTAGGAAATAAATATTACAACCAATTGTCTCATTTCATGATAGCCACAGGCGCTATCACGTTCGAAACAATTGGCTTCAAAATTATCCAATTTCTTCAAACATGACTAGGCTAGAATAGGTTTTTAAATTTTGTAACGCAATTGTTAGCGTCTGATGCATCTGTAGACTTTTTAAATGCATTTGCATATGTGTGATGCATCTGATTGTGGATGTACACAACCACTTTGGTCTTAGACACAACTGATTAGGAATGACATAAATGTAATGGTAGATCCCAAATAAGTTGGGGGTTTGACGCAATCGACCTCCTGCGATGCATCCGCTAGTGGGTGACACAATTGAGAGCTTTGTGATGCAATTGAACTTTATGCGACGTAATTGATTGGTTTCACAATTGTCTTAGATTAGGATTGACTTTCTTTTATGACATGTTCAAAATAGCTTGAGGTAGGTTGTTTAACTTACATAGTGGTTGTCATGTTGGTTATAGGTTCAAATAGATCTGATCTATACACGGGAGACTAAACTACCAAAGACTTATCAATTGAGGCACTAGCTGAGCAGTGCCGAAAGGCACAGGTTATGGTGTCTTGGTTTGTATCACATCACATTCATGTCCATCATTAGGGAAAACAAGGGGATGATGATTGCACTTTCCGAGTGATGGCATTCAAAGATATATTTATTTCATCTGCCTTCAGGAGAGGTGACCATCACTTTGGAGGATGTGTACAGGATCCTTCAACTATTGATTTGAGGGGAGAGAGTTACATATGATTATGGTCAAGGATATCAAGCCTTGACCACCTTCTATGTGTACAATAATGTGGCACAGTTGGGCATCGTTCGATATGAGATCAGATGGGAGACACTAGCTGCAAAATATGAGTGATTAGACTATATATTGTGCACTGTGATAGCTGGGGTAGTTATTCCAAACCATAGAGGACATGGATTTCCTATTGGATGGGGGGAGATGCTCATTGGTATGATGGCTAGTGAGATAGTATATGCATTGGGGCATTGTTTGTTGGTGATGGTCTATTTTCAGCTACATGACATAATATATCGGCGGGGACAGTCCATGAGCTATGGAGTTACAATATTGATGGTTTGGGCATGGGAGCACATTGTTGTGTTATGTCTACCAGTTGGTCATGTTGATGGTGAAAATGACACAAACAACATTTAAACATAATATTTATACTCTATTTCTCCTGAAAAAGAAAGACAACATATAGTAGCCTAACTCCCAAGGTCCTGGTAGTTGGTTCTCAACTGTCTCGTGTCACTCAATTGGTCCATGCAACTCTAATATTCAAGGGGCCTGTGCTAGTAACAAGGAATAAAAGCAATGACTTATTCATCAAGCTATTCTTAATAAATAAAGGGGGTTTTAAACAAAAGAAAAAGATAGATCAGAGGGTAAATCAGTAAACATGAATAAAAATTATCTAGCATCCAGACATATATCTTCAACAATGAATGTTTTTCCAACTGATCAAAAAAACCATAGCATGATACAATTTACAAAATAATTCATACTATTGCATGCATCTAAGGTGCTTAATTTAACGTCACAATCACACATCCTAAATATTTCAAAGATTCCAAAAGAACACACTTTCATTCATCGCCAAGATCATAGATCAACATTCAATAAATTTAATTCACCGATAATCTAATGAGATAATCCTTAAATATGGTTTCTTCTAATGAATTTCATCACATAAGAAACACTCATGCTTCAACACAATCACTAGCATACAGATAGATTATAATTCATCAACCTTGTCAAGTAAAACTCAATTCTAACACCATATTGCATAAAAACCTGTAATTTTTATTGAACTGTAAATAATAAAGTATCTCTGTAACAACTACAAAAAATTCTATCTCCTACTATCAGGTAGCCAAGTCTATTCTCTATTAGCCGACCCTTACAATATGATACCCCAAGGGTATTTATAGATATACAAAAATATGAAGTCCTCTCTATTTTAGGTCAATCCACCTTTTTAGGGATTAAAGTCTTCTTGGAAACTCAGTTAAACTGGAAGAAAAGAATGGAGAGGAGAAAAGAAATCCGTGCACCCACAAACTACTAGTTGTGCATGCAAAGAAGAAAAAAGAAAACCATGCATGCATGAGGCTACCAATTATGCATGTGAAGCCTGCTCTACAATGTACTCGTCATAACTGGAGAAGACTTGTTGAAGCACCTCCAAAACTGGCCCATCAACCCAACTGTCTTCAAATTTGATCCTTTCTAGCTCCGCAGTAGAAAATCCTCTCATGTCCTTTAGCTTGGTCAACTCCCTCTTAGCTGCCCTTATCTCTTCTTTTATATCCATTAATTAATCTAATAGAAAATCTTCACCATCATCTCCTTTTTGCATGACCTCTTTAAACTTATCATCCCATTTTTCCTTTATTTGGTTCAAAGGCAGGCCCTCCTTTACTGGTATATCAACGTTTACTATAACAGCAATAATTGCTTCCAACTCCTCAAATTGTTCTTTCAAATCCTTAACAGAATCTTGAACTTCACTTTTATGTTTGTATAGAAAATCAGACCTAAATCAAAGTATGATGGAATTCTTTGACAAGAAATCTTTATTGTCCTCTTCGAGTATTGATTGTTCTAGAAGAGTGGACTTTGACAATTTGCTAACCTCCTTCAACTTTTGACTGTATCCTCTTTCTTCCTCCTCCTATTCTCCCAATACTTTGGCATACTGGTTCATTTCCTCTATTAGCTCCTCAGTCATTTTGTGAACCCCAAAATTGTCATCCAATACTTCACTTATTTCCTGATTTATCTTATTAGTCCACCTATCCAACATCGCTACCTTAATCCTTACCTGCCAAATCATCCACCTCTTTCTTACTAAGAAAAAATGGTGTTTCAATGGTGGCAATTTGTTGTGACCTCAGAGTAGAAACACATTTCAAGAAAGAATGCAACTGATCTAACAGAACCTTAAGCTCATCCTTTCTCTACTTGTCTTTCATCATTCTGGATTTAGTAGATGAAGCCACCACATCTATTAAGTTGATTTGTTGATCTCTTTTAGGTCTCCCTAAGTTAATAGTACCCAACTGGTAATCAACCAATTGCATGTCTCCTACATCCTTATCCATCATTCGTATGGCACATTCAGCAATAATTTCTGCCCTGCCGGTGAGTCTGGTGGAATGTAGGATCTTGGCCTTCTTCTTGGGCCTTTCTTTCTCAATTTCCTTCATCATGTCATCCCAATTGAGAGGTTGTGAAGGTGTCATTGATCTCTTCTGAAGATCCAATTTTAACCAAGTGGGAGCACCTGGAGTAGTGGTCATTATCGTTGAAGAAGAAGCAATAGTAGTAGTAGAGGGTGGTTGCACATTTACTTGAGGTTGAGAATCAACCCCTTGTTTCTCTTGTTGTTCTTGCTCCACATTTTTCTGAGCAATCTTTTCAGCTTCCTCTCTATCCTTCTATTCTTGTATCCTTTTCTCTTCTTCTTCCCTTTTCAACCTTTCTTCTTCTAATCTCTTCTTCTCCAGTTCCTAGCTCCTCTCTTCCTCTAATGCCTTAAGTCTTTCTGCATCTTCCTTTTCCTTTTGTTGTTGCCTAATCAGTTCCTCGACATCTTTCTCTTTTTGCACTCATTCTTCTTCCTCTTTCTCTTTATAAGCCTCTTCAACAAGCATCAACTTAGCCACAAGAACTTCTCTTTCTCTTCGCTGCTTTGCCTTCTCTTCCTCCAAATCATGAATTTTTTGTATTAAATTCAGCTCATCATTTTCTTCTTTGATCCTATGCTCCTGCTCCTTTTTCCTTTGCTTATTTTCCATTTCATCGGCTCTTTGTTGGGCTTCTACCTATTGTTGCGAGAGCAAGGTATCAACTTGTACCTTGGCATCAATTACCTTTTGCTTCTCTATTGCTGCAGCATGTACTTGATCATCCGAGGCCTTCTTTGCCTCCTCAAATAGTGCCCCTTGATCCTCCTCTGTCAACACCTGTTTAGTGTCCTCCTCTAGAGGCATATTTTCTTGTGCATTCTTTGACAAAGTCTCATCAAAGTCTGTTCCAATATCATGAACCTCCACCTCTACTCCTTTTCCCTTCATGGATTCAGCAATATCATGAAGAGTCCCTTGTGCACTTCTTCACTTTGCTGCTTTGCAAGTGGGACTTGAGTAGACAACTCACCTAATGCAGGTGTTGAAGCAACCGGTCCTTTTTGGGCCTCCTCCTCCTGTGCCTCTAGTTCATCTTGAGTAGAAGCTTCAAGCTCAATCTCTTCAATGTCATGAGGGAAAAATTCCAAAGGCTCCTTAGAAGGCAATTTCCTCTTGATTCTTTTGTATCCCTTCCCCTTCTTAGGAGCTGGTTCCTGAGGAGTTTTGTTTCTTAGGACAGCCCAATGAATACTTCTATCCAAAATTGGCCTCCCTATTTGCTTTATGTCAATGGTCTCCTCACCATCCCAGTCCACCAGATCCAAACTTTTGGTGCCAATATTTAATGCCTCATATGATGGATCTAACACTACTCCATCATCTACTAATGTGTCAAGGATATCATCTTTGATCCCGAATTCTACCATAAGTGCAATGGGTAACCTCTCATAATTTTTCTTCCTGAGATCATACTCATCTTGAAGGTCACTCTAGAAATATTCCAACAAATTGAAATGTTTATCAAAAATAGAAGGTAGCAAGGCATTCATTTTCTTCCTTGGGTCAAAGTACTTCTGAGCTATGTACAAACCTACTTTCATATGTATCAACTCACTACACACTACCTTAGCTCCCACTAGATGTTGACAACTGTATTCACCCAATTGCATGGGGAACTTATGACATCCTGTTTTGTGCTTCAATCCAAACCAGGCATTAACCCCTAGAGCTTGATAGACAAATTCCATCAACACTGTCCTATTGCTATAACATCTTGGCAGTAAGTGGGGATGACCCTCAAATCCAGCCAACCTGAAGTATGTGAACTTGGGATATTGGATATACCATCATCCCCATTCTGTGATAAACGCCATAGCTTCTTGGCTCAGTCTATATCCTGCATCTCTGTTAAGCTAGTTAATGATTACATATAGAAATGCATCATTAACCCTTCTAAATTGTATTTCAGATACTTGTAGAGATAACTAATCATAATGGTCCCACACTTTCCTTTGTCCATCTACCTCTCCCAATATCCCCACTCTCTTTAAACCTAGAAATATACCTCCTCTAGCTGATGCATAAACAACATAAGAAGTCATAAAGAAGCATTTGGTTTCCCTTATCCTTGTTAACTGGTCATGAATAGCATCAGAGACAACCATTGGCCAATCAAACTATTGTTTGCCATTAAAGATGGTCTGAATGAAGGAAAACATCCACTCCTTGAAGTGAAATGCATCCCTCTTCCCAAATACTTTATACAACATCATGATCAGGTCTGATACTTCTTTGTAGAATTCTATCCTCTTTGGTTGATCATGGAGTTTGGTCAAAGACTTCTTCTCTATTTTGAACCATTTCTTGTTCAAGTGAGATTTGTTGGCCCCCTTGTATTTTCTATATTTCTCTAAAGCTTCGACCTCCTTTAACTCTACCAGGTTCTTTGGATCTGGGACACTAAACATATGTTGAAACATTTGAGGAGTTAAATCAATAATAACATTGTCCTGTGCATCCATACAGTGCCTAGTGGCTAGATTGTAAGAACATGTTGTTGTCATAATCAACTTCAGGCACTGGATAGATAGAGGGAATAAGGTGATATGAGCCAAACCAGACTCAACTATTCTTTGAGTTCTCCCTGTTATATCTTGAGCGAATGTTTTCGAATACAACTCCCCAAAATTGTATGAGCCCATATTGGTGTCGGTTATATTAGACCAATCAAATTCTCCTTTGCTCGCAGTGACAATAGGACCCCTATGATTATACCTCAAAGGATAAGTAGATGCTCTGACTTTATCTTCTTGGGCTTAGCTATTGCCTTTGATGTTTCTATTGGTCGATTCCTTTGGGAGGCTTCTCCTGATACTCTTGAAATCCTTTAGCTTTCCTGCAACAAAAACCCCAATTAGATCCTTGAATAAATATCACAAAATATGCTTTAAAACCTTACCCTTCATATATATATTGGAGGCAGAACCAAACATGAACATTCTAAACACTCTTTTAAAACATTGTTGGGCTCGGGACCAAAACCGTTCTTTAGATTTCAATAATAACAAGTGGGATCAGAGTCAGAACCGGCATGGTGATTGGAACTAGAACCAGAATGGAAACTGATTTGGTTTCTTTCATATTTTCTAATTTCATATTCAGTTTCAGTTTCGCTCTCGCTTCCACCTAGATTATCGTTATTTTGAAAGAAGGCTTCTTACTATAAGCAGAGTCGGAGACGAGATGGAAATGGAATCGATACCTATTGGAAAACATGGTTCAAAGTCTAGATTGATTTCGATCCCACTTCCACCTAAAATGATCATGACATCATAAGTGTTTTTTAACAGTTTAATGCATAACTTCATGATCTAAGGACTAGGTCATATTAAAATGAAAAAGGGATTACATGTAACTTAATAAGATCATCCCCAATATGAACGAGAGATGACTATAATTTCTAGGGAATCATATTTAAATTAAAACATGAACACAGAAAGCATCAAAAAACCCTAAACTAAAAACCCCAATATAAAAACTAGGGCATGAATTTAATCCTTTTTATTTTAACCAGATTGAGTGCAAAACAAGATTCCTAAGTAAAAACAAGATTTAAAAAACCCTACTCACTGTGGAATCGTAATTTAACCTACGCATTTAAAAACCAACACGATTCGGTCATGACTAAAATGTGAAAACGACCATGCTGTAAAACAAAGAAACCAGATACAAAAGCAAAAAAGAAGACAAGAAATCTAAACAAAAGAGAAATGAACCCAAAACATATGAACCTACAAAGGAATTCGCACGAAACCAAACAATCCAAGATGAACAGAAATGGAAAATGCAAAAATAAAAAGAAGAACGAGAATAGAAAACCCTACCTCGAATGCAAATAAATAGGCTAACCTCCTGAAGCAATCCGTGCGCAACTGTCTCTCTATCAATTGATTCACTCGCCAAAAGCTTCAGTGCGACTCTGGGTCCCTCTTCAATCTCTTAACAGTAATGGTAATAACTACGCGTTAACCCTTAATTAAGTTAAAACTCAGAGTTTCATGCATGGATGGCACCTGTCATTAATGCAATAAATGCAGTAGAGCAGAGTCACTACTGCAGAAAGAACTGGCCCATTACTGTCGTGTGACTTCAGTAAAGTCAACATCCAAGAAACAGCGGGAGCGGAATCGGAATGAAAACTGATTCGGAAACTTTGCTTAACTTTCCAACTTGGTTCCCATTCCGGGTCCAGTTCTGCCAATAAAGAATAAAAAAAAAACCAAATATAAAAACAAAACAAAAGACCAAAATAAGGAAACTTAACATACAAAACCTAGTTTAAAACGAAAGACCAAAAAGCGGAGGGGGAACGAGATTTGATCTTGAAATTTTAAATAAATACCGACTTAACTTCCACTCTGGCTCCGGATCCGACAAAGACAAAACAAAAAGTTTCAAAAGAAAGAATGTTAGGATGGGGATCAAAATGAGTTTTGAAAGAAGTTTCAAAACCCGATTCAGTTCTGGTTTCGGTTCCGGTAGAATAAATCAAAGAAAAAACAAAGTGTTGGAAAAGAAAGACTCCAAACTTTGTTTGAAAAATAACCAAGGATAAAAACATAAAGGGGACCCATTTTGACCAAGGAAAAAGATGGGGTGGTTATGCAAGACATAACAAGTTGTTAGTTGGAGACCACTATACCTTATGTATATATGTATACAAGAGAAGTCACATAGACACATGTTGGAGACATCGGGTATTGGAGACATGGACTCGATACTTTAGTCAGTTTCATATGAAGGTCGTATATGGACTATCATCCGTAGCTAGATGAGGGTGAGAATTTACCATGGTGTCCACAAGAGAGATACCTAATTGGGCAGACTATCTAATTAGTACACATTATAGAAATGTACCTACCAGACTATGTACTACGATAGTTCAGAGAGTAGCTTAGGGAGCCACGGGGACTAGCAATATATGCTTGATCATCCAAAGAGGTGATGCCATGGGGTCTTATGATATTAGCAGCCACAACATAGCATCAGATAGATGGGCTATAGGTACATCATTGAGCATGGAGATGGGGACCAACAGATGCAAGTACCACTCTCGATTATGATGCATGGTGGCGAGTTCATAGACCGATACCATTGACAGATCTAGATCAGCTAGCTCTAGTGGTCAGATGAGGATGAGGTCCTCGAGGCAGTAGGGGCAGAGACAAGGAGAGAAGAGATGGAGGTAGAGGAGGTGGTGGACAGGGTGATGATGGAGGAGACAAAGGAGATGGCGGTGATGGTGGCAGGGTACGAAGAGGAGAGGATAATAGGAGGCATTGGTGGAGGATGAGGAAGAGTGGATCACTCTCACCCATCCATGAGGAGGGAGAGGAGGAGGCCAAGTAGGAGGAGGGCTGACAGGAGGAGGCCATGCCAGACTTAGATGTAGAGGTAGAGCAACTTGAGGGAGAGCAGCTAGATGTACTAGTGGGTGCAACCGCTATGAAGGTGGATATAGCAGGGTATGAGGAGCAGCCCGAGGAGGAGTGGGTCCTCCGTGAGAGGATTTTGCATGGGAAGGAGGGATATGAGGATGTTCCCATCAGGGTGGGTCAAGGAATAGAGATTAGGAGATGGAGAGTCTGCAGGCTAGAGTGCATGAACTAGAGGTTGAGCTTCAGGCTCTATGGGCGTAGAGGGATGGTCTCCAGGTGGAGAGAGAGATAGCATGTAGGTAGAGAGGGATATGCTATAGTTGGAGAGAGATAAGGTCATGATCCAGGCACATGATGCAGAGCAGAGGGTTATTAAATTCATGATTGCCTACATAGGGTCTATCGTCGACACTAGACATGCACTTATTGAAGTAGGGAGGTGAGATTAGTACTATAGGGACTTATATGAGGAGGTGGTCCCAACTGAGCGTAGGGAACCTAGTGCATTATTGGAATTTATTAGCAGTCGGTCCCATTGTAGACAGTCACAGAGCCAATCCAATAGAGGTGAGAGCAGCAGTTAGGGCTCTAGGCAGCATGGCAGGAGTGAATAGATCTACTTTGACTTATGTATTTTGACATTTATATTTTGTATCCATCGAGCCTATGAGATATTATTTTTGGGAGATACATTATTACATTGTATTGTGACACACTTTTAAGATATATATATATATTATTTTTGGTCGCGATTATATGATATGAAACTCTCTATATGTATGTGTTATGGATGATGATGTATTCTTTATGATATTTATGAAGCCTATGATGATGTCTTAATTCTATATGATGATGTATGCATTTACTTTTATGGTGTTATATATGTCACGTATGGATATTATGCTAATGATTATGAAATATAATGTGTTTTGCAATGTAATGTGAATGTTTTTAATGCGGTACTATACTATGCCATTTATGATGATTTTTAAATGGGATGATAATGAATATATGTTATGCAATGGTTTTCTAAATGCAATAGATATATATTTTTGTATTTTCAAATGCCTTATATATGTATGATCTAACATGTATGTATTCATGACAATGCTTAAATGATGCTTCTAATATGAATGTATATGAAATGATCAATTTTTTGTGTGTTACAGGATGTCGTCTTAATGCAAGGAAGAAGAAGTGATAGTGTAGAAGGCATGGATGTTAATGTGAAAAACATGGATGTTAAAAGAATCTCTCAATCTTCAATATTTTTCCAAATACATACTAGGTCTTGCATGAATCATCATTGGGTGCTAAAATGACACAAATAGAGAACAAAAACCTTGATATGAGGTAGACCAAGGTGTGCAAGGTCACCCATTTCCAAAACACACAATCGTAGGCAAGGAAATGTCTTAGCTTATACTAATGGAAAAGTTGCCCCGGTCTTTTTGCCAAGACAATCCACAAACAATAGTCAAAGAAAAAGAGTCCTGAAACATCATTGCTCCTCTAAATCCTTCATGATACATCCTCGAGGAATCTAGTAACTTGAATCAAAGATAAATCCAATAGAAAATTATAAGACAAAACAAGCTATATTATCAACAGTCGGTAAGAGTGTTTGCCAAAATTTGATTGTTTAATGTTCAAATAACGGGTTGATTATGTGACAAAGCCTAGTTTTAGGAAAGAAGCATATCATATAAGACATCTAATCTAGTTTTGATCATGTGACCACCTATATAAGGAAAATGGCGATGTCCTATTTCAGGAAGGATGCATCCTATATAAGACATTCAATTGTTTTGATTGGACTGAATGATGTTATTGGCTAGTTTGTCATGTTGATACGTGATTTTCCTTGATGTTTCAATAACCACTTGTGTGTTTGATGACAATTTCTGAATTATCTAACTAGCATGATGAGCCCTAAAGGACTGACCTAATATGGCCTTGAGGGCTCATCGAAAGATGGCCTTGCCTATGTAACAATGCACATAAACCTCATAGTTCGACACAACCATTGACTTTGTTTGATGGACAAATAACTGAGTCATGATTTTATTCCAGCAAACCTAGAAGGACTGACCTAATGCCTTGGGGGTGCATCGAGAGATGGCCTTTCCTATGTCCAGGCGCAGAGGCAACGTAGTTCAACATGATGATGATTGATTGACATAACTAAATTTGACTCTCTTTTTTTTGGATTTTAAACATTTATTTGGATATTTTTGGGTTTTGACATGTTTTGATTTTTTTGTCCTTTTTTTGAGGTTTTTATGATGTTTTTTTTTTCATTTTCAAGACATTTTATGATTTTTATGGATTTTTTCAGGATATTTTATGACCTCGGAACAACAAGTGCAAGATCCAAATAATGTAGGTCGAGTATTTGCCCCTAGTCGGGTATAAGACCAATTTATTAAGAATATGATGGAATGGGGATGTGGAGTGTACTTGATGTCAAACGTTCCAAGTTATGGAAAGGAAAGCCATTTATTGTCGGTGATGATAAGGACGGTAAATGATAAGGTGTGTGGATAAGCAAGATAAGTTGTATGGAAGGGGAGTCAGATTGGAATAATGGTAGATGAAGGAGCAAAGTTGACTACACATGACGCCTGTTTGCTAGGTTTTTACCATGGTACCTATCCAAAGTGTCATCGAAGTGGTTTTCACTATTGGATGAATTATTTCTCTTTACTATTTTATTGATTTTTTTTTTTGGTGTTACCAAGACGCCTGTTTTCCAACTTTTCATCAAGGTAATGATTTTTTTCATTTTTCTATTTTTTGTATTTTTTCATGATTAAGACAAGGCTCTCTAAAGCTATGTATAATATCTCTTCATATGAAGATTGTTGATTGGGTCTGACAATAATTCTCCTTCAGCGGTAGAAAGATGGTATGCTCCTGATCTAAAGACTTATGTAACAATGTAAGGCCCCAACTAGTTTGGTTCAAACTTTACTGGATTTTCCCTTTCTGCTTGATTCTTTAGATTTTCCATTAAGACCAGGTCACCAATGTCAAAGTCTCGACTCAGAAATTTCTTGTTATAGTTGTGGCAAAGATGGTTTTGATATGCTTGGAGGTTATCTAGTACGTTTTTTCTTTGTTCATCCAGGAACTCTAGCTCATGCAATCTTGACACGTGATACTCTTCATCGTCGATATGCCCTTTCAAAGATACCCTTAGGTAAGGAATTTTGACCTCGATAGGCAAGATGGCATCATAACCAAACACCAGGGAATATGGAATGGCATCAGTGGGAATGCAGATGCTTGTGCAGTAAGCCCATAGGGTAGGGTTAAGTTGTAAATTCTAGTCATGACCAACGTCATTGATGGTCTTTATAAGGATTCTGAGGACTATTTTGTTAAATGCCTCAACTTGGTGGTTACCCTATGGATAATATGGAGTGGAAAAATGGTGTTGGATATGGAATTGCTTGTAGAGATGGTGGACTTCTTGATTTTTAAATGGGAAGCCATTATCAGTAATTATGGATTGAGGTACACTATACTGACAAATGATGTAGTTCAAGATGAACTTAAAAATTTGTATCTCGATAATGTAAGTCAAGGGAATGACTTCAATCCATTTGATGAAATATTCAATTGCAATAATGGTGAGTTTATGGTCATTGGAGGATGTGGGATGTATCTTCCTTATGAGGTCGAGTCCCCATTGGGAAAAGGGCCATAGTGATGTGATCGAAGTTGGCGCGTGTATCAAGTCTTCATGGATTTGGCACTATTGATATTTCTTGACAAAGAAGTATGAGTCATTTTCTATTGTAGGCCAGTAATATACCAGACTCATAATCTTCTTGGCTAAGGTCAGACCGCTAGATTGGGCTCCATATATACCCTCATGTACCCCATGCAAAGTCTCTTGTGCTTCCTCTGTATTGAGGTGTATCAATAGGTATTATCTAGGGCACGTCTATAAAGGTATCCTTGATGATGGCATACTTGGAGGATTTATAAATAAATTTCTTGCATTGGTTGTTTGAGAGATTGGGGGGTAGGATTTGGGCATGAAGGTAGTCATATATGTCTTTGTACAATGAGGAATTGGTCACACACCATCTCTGAATCTAGGATGTCAAAGGCAAGGACCAAAATTTATTCTACTAGAAACTCGAATTTAGGCATGTTACTGGGTATGTCCAAGAGTGAACCAATGGTAGCCATAGCATCTACTGCTTTATTCTAAATGTGGGGTATTTGATGAAAAAGGATCTTGTCAAAGTACTACTTGAATCTATTTGTCATATTTTTGTATGGGGCCAACTTTTCATCTTTTGTGTCATAGTCATCATTAACTTGTCGGATTACTAGCTGAGAATATCCATAAACTTGGAGGTGCTTGATATTCCATTGGATGGCCATACATAATTCTATTAAAAGAGCCTCATATTCTGCTATATTGATTGTGCATGGAAAATAAATTATGAATGACTTAGGAATGGTGTCACCTTATGGCGTGATAAATAATATTCCAGCCCTTGAGCCATGATTTGTGTGGGATCCATCAAAGTATAACTTCCATGTCATTACAACATTTAGAGTGAAGATAGGTTCATCAGGAAAATCTAAAATCAGAGGATGATATGCCTTAGTTGGTGCATCTACTAGTTGGTCATCAATAACTTATCCTTTTATAGCCTTTCTTTTGACACATTGGATATCATATTCATTGAGTATCATGGCCCATTTCGCCAGGCATCCTGTTAATGTTGCTTTACCAAGGAGATACTTCAATGGATCTATTTTAGGACCAACATTACTTGATGATTCAACATGCAGTTCCTTAGTCGTTGGGTAGCAAAAACTACCGCAAGACAAGCAAATTATATTGGACTGTAATTTAACTCATATCCAACTAGAGTGCGATTGATATAATACACTGCCCTTTTATGACCCTCACTATCATTTTGTGCAAGTAAGGCTCCTAGCGCTGATGTGGTTGCTAAAATATAGAGAATCAAAGGTTGTCCATAAATATGTGGTGCTAACATTGGGGGTGTAAGTAAGTAGTCCTTGATTTGTTGAAAGGCTTCTTGACATTTCTTCGTCCATGCAAATGGTACCCCTTTTCTAATTAGATGTTGGAAGGGATGTATTTTATCCGCCAACTATGCTATAAATCATCTAATTTACTATATTCTTCCTTGTAGTGTTTGTAGTTGGCTTATATTGGTTGGTGGAGGAATGTCTATTTGAACTGTAGATTTTTGGGGAAAGGGGGGGTTCTCTTACACTTCTAGGGTTTTTCACATAAAAGGAGACAGGTCTTTCCACCAAAAGGGATCTAAGGGTTCATTCAAGATTTATGTAGATGTGATTTGAAATGTGTCTAACTACTGAAAACTAATGAAAGAAACTAACTATTGAATGCAAACTAATGAAATGAAAAATTATTTGAAAACACAATGTTGTATGCAAGAATAACCTAGAAAATGCAAGTAAACTATAACAGAACTTAATGGAACTAAAGAGGTGCACTTGGAATCTGGAATTTAATGGAGAGGAGCTTTGGAATCCTATAGAATTCAGTGTTGAAGCCAACTGGGACACTTACCCCAAGCTAGGTGACTTAGTCTTATTTTAGGGAGATTCTGTCGGAACAGGTTTTGGGGAAATGGGTATCTGAAACCGTAGTAAACACTTTTCAAGCCTGGTAGTGGGACTAATTTTCTAATGATGGTGACTTAGTCAACCTTCATCTTTCAATAATTTAAAAGATGCGATTTGTAGCACTTGGTTTGTACTTTGGTTCTTGACAAGTGTACGGGTTCGAATTTGCAGACTTTGACTTGTAGGTGGTCTTCAAGCTTCTTTTAGGGTTTTGTTGACTTTGAATGATGTTGATGGGATGTTGACACCTTTTAACACCTTTCTCTTTGAAAAATCTATATACAATACTTTCAAAACACACATGCAAAGAGGGGAAAAGGGTTAGGGTTAGAGAATAGGGGTTTGCCTTAGTCAAACCGCATTTTGGTAATCAAACCCTAGAAAATGAAATAAAATGGAAAGAGAATAATGATTGAACAACATAAAAATGCTACAACTCACCAAACCCTTGAAGTAGAAGTTTGAAGATATGCACGTAATAGCTCCAATGGGTGAATGCTTGAAGTTTTTAGAGTGCTTGAATGCGTGATTGCTTAATTAAGAAGATAGATAGCTTGATCATGAGAGAATGAAGAGTTAGAGAGTGAAAATGAGGGGAAAAACCTTTATTTATACATTATTTGCCCTAATTTCCCAAAAATACCTCATCACAGGCTGACCTTAGGGTTTAGAGAATAAAATCTTGCCAAAATATTGAAATAATTTTAATTTTAAAGCCAGATGGGGCTAAGTCTCCCAAGGTGGCGACTTGGTCCCACTAGGGAAATTTTGCTAGGTGTCGAGAATTAAAGTATATTAAACAATGTTTAATGGGATTTTTCTTTGAAACGCACTTAAATAGGGCCTGTAAGTGCATAATGGGGTCATTTAAGGCATAAGAAAGGGTCAAATTATTTATGACAAGCCTAGAAAAGTGTGAGAGTTTGTTACAACTCCTTACAACACTTTGAAATAAGGCTTGTTGAGTGATAAAACGAGGTTGTTTAGGTGAATTATAATAGAAAGGTCCTAGAAAAGTGTGAAAGTGGGTTACAACACTTTGCAACACCCTTGCAAGGCATCATTATGTTTTTATTGATTTGCAAGCATTCAAGGCCTAATGTGAATGTGTTGGCCAAATTACAACATTAAATCTAGGAAAAACCAGGCCAAAATCCATAGGAAAGGCCCAAATGAGTGAGAGAATGTCAAGGATACATTTTTCTACATTACACTATTATAGCTTTTACTTTTGTTGGGCCCACTTCAATGCCTCGTCTAGAAACAATGTATCCTAGGAGTTTTCCTAATGTCACCCCGAACACAATTTTTAGGTAGTGTGCAAGATAACCATCCCCAAAATCTTTGTTCTAAAGATTGGGAGGTCCCCTAAGGGAGTTTATCATTTTTCTCATTGTACATAAAACCTATCTAAGAACCATAGCATAGTATCTAGCCGAGTCAGTAACCAGGCATTGTAATACTCACGGTGCAAGGGGAGGGAAGAATCTGCACCCAAGACACTCACCATATAATTTCCAAGGACCATTTTCTCAGAGCACGAGAAATCCAACTTTGAGTACGCACCTAGAAACGATAAAATCACGGGCGCCCTCTAGGGGGTACACGACTGTGTGAGTCAACGCAATTTTAAGATGTGGGTTGTTGAGTATAACAACGACCTTTTTGACCTTAAGAGTGAGTCTATCTGAAGTATATATTTGTCAAAACAAACCAGTGAAAATCAATGAGGACCATTCATGGTTCTTGAATATACACTATCTGTTCAGATTCTAAAATAATTATTCTACAATTTGCTTGTTGTGTTTTCAAAAATCATTAAAAATCAGATAAAACATCATCCATAAAAATGAAAATCAAATCAAGTTAGAAAAATTCATGATTCAAGAGTGGGAATCAACCAAGTTTGTCAAAAAAATCATCAAAGTCAAGAAACCCAAGAGACCACTTGGTTACCAAAATCTTTTGAGAAAAAGGCGTTCCTTATATCAAAGTTGAAAGATCTTGTTACAACACAAAACCTTCATTCATAGGTATCACGATTTTGCTAGAGGTCATACTCTTGATTACGACATAGAACCTCTTTATTCATGAGCTTTCTTCCAAAGGAGAGCCCTCACACAATATCATAATCATAGTCAATGCATACATGAGTCCTACATCCCACAACTGATGATAGAATATGCCACAAGGCCAAGTCAAATTTTGCAATAAAGAGTCTTAAACATCTACCCTCCATTTTAGTGCTCTGGAAATCTATTTCAGCACTTTGGGACTCTATTTTAGCACTTCCATAAAATAGTGCTTCCAAGCACTGTTTTAGCGCTTCCAAGCACTATTTTAGCACTTTCGAGCACTGTCATAGTGCTTCCACAAAATAATGCTTTCGAGCACTATTTTAGCGCATCCATAAAGATAGCACTTCCATCGTCTATTTCAGTGCTTTTGAACTCTATTTTAGTGCTTCTGCAAAATAGCGCTTCCAAAACTTGTTTTAGCGCGCCTGAACTCTATTTTAGTGCTTTCAAAACAGAGAGTTCCAAAACATATCAGTCAATTTATCTGTCATCTAAACAAGGATTTTTATCAAAACAGAGGTATCTTTTTAACAAAGTCGTTGTCTAGAAACCAAAATCAGATAGGTTCCTACAAGTTTCCAATATTTTCAACTAAAGCGCAAATCTTGCAAATCATAAAGTGTCAAATCAAAACAAAATCTCGATTATTACGCTAAAGTTTCATCATCAGGATATTATCATTCTATTATCACGAAACAAGGAATAGTAATCAAGCGTAGATCTTGCAAATCATAAAGTGTCAAATCAAAACAAAATCTCGATTATTATGCTAAAGTTTCATCATCAGGATATTATCATTCTATTATCATGAAACAAGGCATAGTAATCAAATTTTTAACCTAGTCTTATCAATAATATATATCATCTTATTTGAATTTGTTAAAAATTCACTTGACATTTTCCAATATAGAAGATCAAAGTTTGGTAGGAAGAACAAAACACTTGTATGCCAATCTTCACCAGGTTACAAAAACAGATGCTCCTAGAAAAGGAACTTGAAACAGCCCAACAAGATTTCAGGCATAATAATAGGATGATAATACCCTGATGATGAAACTTTAGCATAATAATCAAGATTTTGTTTTGATTTGACACTTTATGATTTGCAAGATCTGCGCTTTAGTTGAAAAGATTCGAAACTTGTAGGAACCTATCTGATTTTGGTTTCTAGACAATGACTATGTTAAAAAGATGCCTCTTTTTTGATAAACAATCCGTGTTTAGATGACAGACAAATTGACTGATATGTTTTGGAACTCTCTGTTTTGAAAGCGCTAAAACAGAGTTTAGGCCCGCTAAAAGAGGTTTTAGAAGCGCTATTTTGTAGAAGCGCTAAAACAGAGTTCAAAAGCACTGAAACAGATGATGGAAGTGCTATCTTTATGGATGCGCTAAAATAGTGCTCGAAAGTGTTGAAACAGTGCTCGAAAGCGTTATTTTGTGGAAGCGCTATGACAGCGCTCAGAAGTGCTAAAACAGTGTTTGGAAGCGCTAAAACAGTGCTCGGGAGTGCTAAAACAGTGCTTGGATGCACTATTTTATGGAAGTGCTAAAATAGAGTCCCAAAGCACTGAAACAGATTTCCAGAGCGCTAAAATGGAGGGTGGATATTTAAGACTCTTTATTGCAAAATTTGACTTGGCCTTGTGGCGTATTCTATCACCGGTTGTGGGATGTAGAACTCACGTATGCGTTGACTATGATTATGATATTGTGTGAGGGCTCTCCTTTGGAATAAAGCTCATGAATAAAGAGGCTCTACGGCATAATCAAGAGTATGACCTCTAGCGAAATTGTGATACCTATGAATGAAGATTTTGTGTTGTAACAAGATCTTTCAACTTTGATCTAAGAAATGCCTTTTTCTCAAAAGATTTTGGTAACCAAGTAGTCTCTTGGGTTTCTTGACTTTGATGGTTTTCTTGACAAAATTGGTTGATTTCCACTCTCGAATCATGAATTTTTCTAACTTGATTTGATTTGCATATTTATGGATGATCTTTTATCTGATTTTTAATGATTTTTGAGAACACAACAAGCAAATTGTAGAATAATTATTTTAGAATATGAAAAGATAGTGTATATTCAAGAACCATGAATGGTCCTTATTGATTTTCACTGGTTTGTTTTGACAAATATATACTTCAGACAGACTCACTCTTAAGGTCAAAAAGGTCATCGTTATACTCAATAACCCACATCTTAAAATTGTGTTGACTCACACAGCCGTGTACCCCCTAGAGGGCGCCCGTGTTTTTGTTGTTTCCAGGTGCGTACTCAAAGCTGGATTTCTCGTCCTCTCAGAAAATGGTCCTTGGGAATTATATGGTGAGTGTCTTGGGGGCAGATTCTTCCCTCCCCTTGCACTGTGAGTATAGCAATATCTAGTTACTGACTCGGTAGGATACTATGCTATGGTTCTTATATAGGTTTTTTGTACGGTGCGACAAATGATAAACTCCCTTAGGGGACCTCCCAATCTTTAGAACAAAGATTTTGGGGATGGTTATCTTGCACACTACCGTCAAGTTGGAATTTCATCAACAACTTGCATTTTGATTAGAGTGGGTTGGAATCCTTGGCTTTAGGAATTCCCACTTAGGTCATTCCCATAGGGTGAGTACTTTTTCCCAGTATGGTAGGCCTTCTAAAGATTTTAACAAAATCATAAATTGGCATGAAAATAAAGGATGAGTCTGGCACTTTGATCACCCAGTTAAGGGGAGAGAATAAGCCTATTCACCACACAAGCACAACAAATAAATGATTCATTTTAAGCCCAAAAGACAAATTTTTCTAATCTATGTGACGATTTTGCTTCACAAAAATCATGGTTTTAACTAATATAGAAAAAGTGTGATGGATACCCTAGGATTCATAAATTTTAAACCAAAATGGCTACCCTAGGATTGATCAATTTTAAACCAAATGACTATCCTAGGATTGGTTCATTTTAGTCCAAATATATCAAAATGAAATTCTGGCCGCGATCGTGTCAGATCCAAATAAATAATTACAAAAGCGCTAAAACAGTCAATGAAAGCACTATAGCATTTACCAGATGCGCTAAAACTGAAAGCGCTAAAATAGAGTACCGAAGTGCCAAATTTGTTCATGGAAGCGCTATATCAGCTATACTGGAGATGGGTGACTGATGCGTTGAAATAGTTCATGGAAGCATTATAGTAGAAGCGCTAAAATATTTAGCGGATGCGCTATAGTTTCACGGAAGTGCCGAAATAGAGCACAGAAGCGCCATAGTTTTTCATGGATGTGCTATAGTTTTTGTTGGAAGCGCTATAGTTTTTGACAGAAGCGCTGAAATAGAACACACCGAAAATTTGTGCGACACTTTTCAGAAAAAATTGCAAAATATGGGGTTAAGGGCCCACGGTGGGCACCAAATCGTAAGTGTGAATAAGTAAACAAAGTAAAAACACTCCTTAATGAAACATTGTATCAAAGATTAAGAAAATAATCTACTAAAAGCATCTCATTGTCTCCTATCTTAAAAGATTTATTAAGCGATTGTGCTCTCAGATTTAAATAAAACACTATAACTATTAACATGACAATCTAAAGAATGGAATGATGCTGATGCAATGATGTGAAGCTATATGAAAATGCTAAATGATAAAAGAAACTACTGTAACATGAATTGACATGAAAATTGATTGATGAAGCTATACGAGGCAGCCATGATATGAAATCTAAAATGTTGGATGCTTGAATTGCTTGATGCTTGATGATTGATGCTTGAATTCTTGTGAAGTAAGATTGCATAAAATCGATAATCTGGATCTTTTCTTGGTTGAATGAAGTTGTATTTATAGATTTCCTAGCAGCAGCTTTGCACTGGGATAGCAAAGAGAGGCTTGCATTCAATCTAGAGGATTGAATGGTGAGAGATGGAGGAGATTGATAATATTTGGGGGATTGTCTCTACCCATGAAAGCACCAGACAAGAAGGTAGGAAGGATTGATGGAAGAGGATTGAGAGATGAATTTCCAATTTGTCTCCAATTTATCTCCAAAACTTCCCGTGAGCTTTGAATCAGTTAAATTTTGACATATTTTTGACATAAATTAGACATAGGATATCTAATTTGGTTTTGAGGAAATATAGAGGAATATTCTTTATGCCTTAATTTAAATATTTTTTATTTATTTAAATTAGCACAAGAGGGATAAATAATTTAATAGAAAAAACTATAGAATTTGTTTATTAAATTAAAATAGAAGAATATGGTAAGTAATCAATAAAGTGTTTGACCTTTATTTAATTAATATAAGATTTGATGTGATAGAATAAAATGGGGAAATGATAATTAAATCAAACAAAGTATTTAATTAAGATGAGATAATAGAAGAATTAGAAGATTTTAAATGTGAATGTGAACGTGAACTATATAAATAAATATTTCTATTTATTCAATAGTAGAGGAATTTAGGATAATTAATCAAATAATTTGTATGTAATTAATCGGATTCTCCAGAGCAATTTTAGGTGTATACATTTTGCCCCTCTTTGAAGTGATGGGTTTACGCATTGCTTCAAAGAAAATTTTGCTGCTAATGTGAGTATTGACGAAAAAAATTCAGTGTGCCCCAGACGTGCCCCAAATATTGATTTTTAGGTGATTGATGATAATATGCCCCCTCGCGAGATAAATTAATGATTTTATGATTTTTTTGGTTTTTTTCAAAATTTTCATGATGATTTCTTAAAGATTTGACGAAGAAATAATTTATCTCCTGACATTGATGAAGAAAATTTAGCCCATCGATGAATTTCAATTAATTTCATAAATAAAATTAATTAAAATAAAAGAAATCCCCTCAAAAATCCCTTTCGAAAAACCTATATAAGGTCAAAAATGTCCTTTTCACCCTCATTTGTACTTTTTAACTTTCAACACCTAGTGAGAGAGACATTTGAGCCAGCTAGAGCAAGATGTCGATCCCCTACCACACCCATTGGTTTGAGCATTGTCAATGTCACAAGCGGCCAACCATCTATAGTCATCTGGTACGTACCCATAATCCACCTCGTAATTTGTGCATTCTTGTTTTTCATGCCCTTTTTCATTTTTGGCATCTTTTTGTAGTTTTAGCGCATCAAAGTCGCACTATAGCACTTTGCACTCCAGTGTAGTGCTTCCATTAGTTGTTTTAGCGCTTTGAGGAATTAGCGCTTTCGTTAATTTCTCTAGCGTTTTCGTAGAAAAGTTTAGCAGTTTCAAGAATGAGCACTTAGATTGATTGATTTAGCACTCTGATGCTCGATTGTAGCACCTATAAATTTCTAGCACATAGATAGTCTATTATAGCGCTTTGGTTTAAAGTAGCACTTTGGTAGACTGTTATAGCGTGTTGATGCGATGATGCGATGAAATAGAATTTTGATTTGTTAGCGCTTTGGATGCCTGTTATAGCACATCGAATTGATGAAATAATGCTTCTAGTTATTTAGCGCTTAGGGTGCTTGTTTTAGCGCATCTAAATGATGAAATAGTGCTTTGGATGCCTATTTTAGCAGATCCATGTCAGATTTGCAGGTTTTGACACAGTTAACCTTGATTTTGTTAAATTTTGATCATGTCCATTCTTTGGTTTGGTATGATTTGATTATCCAAATTCTCTAATGACTGATTATGATGATTAATAAGACTTACTCTCATGATAGGCGAGAAATAATCCCATTGGTAATGATCCTCATGATTGGTGAGGAATGATTTCATATCCGATAAACCTCATGATAGGTGAGGTTAGATGATGGTAATGATGAACCTCATGATAGTTGAGGTTAGTTGATGTTTGTTCATGAATTTTGATCAAAAATTCATACCAAAGTTTGATTTGATCTGATAGTAGAATGACTTGTGATTTTTGACATAGTGCACTGATTTTTAAACCTTTTATGATGATAGGAGCGTCTGAGTAACCTCTAGATGCAAGAGTGATTTCCATGGACTACTAATTTGATTTCACATTTGACTCCTGATGAGATTCAGATCATAGCTCGATGTGGTTTGTCTACTCTTCTCGATATGCCCCAGATTAGGATTAATTGGGGTCTCCTTACTGCCTTGGCTGAGCAGTGGCACAATGATCATAACACCTTCCATCTACCTACTAGCGAGATGACAGTCACACCAGAGGATGTGTGGTGGATATTGCGGATACCTTTTATCGGAGAGGTCATAGTTTATGATTCACATGAAGCTGGGGAGAGAGATGCACTCCGTAGAGTATTCCAGGATCATCATATTACATGACCGAGTGTTCGGTGGTGGACGATGGCTGACGCCTACACTAGTCTACCAACAATGCTAGTTGGATTCATTGGAGGCTTCCTTTGTCTTGATCGCAGGTCAAAGGGATTCTTTGTGGGTTGGGGCTATATTCTTGAGAGCATGGTCATGCACGAGACCAGATATACGTGGGGGATGTGTATGCTAGCCCACCTTTATCATGATTTACGCTTAGTGGTGTACTTGGGAGGACATAACCTATCAGCAAGGGTGACTTTATTACAAATTTGGGCATGGGAGCATTTTTCCATTGCGCAACCATTTCTGGTACTTGACAAACCTACAGGAAGACCATATGTTTTTCATTACAAAGGTCGACTTACCCAGTCTCAGATGGGTAAGTTAGAGCATTAGAGAAGATTTTTGGATGACCTAGAGAGTGCTATCTAGCGACCTTATCTATATTGTGAACACTAGGAGGAGGAGGATGTAGTGCTAGGATATTTATGTGATTCCACGTATTTGATCGGCATGACCCCTTTTGTCTTAGAGAGATTTTTACTGCGACGGGTCTACAGGAAGTACGGTATTGTGTAGTGCATGCCTCAGGGGGTTGCTCATTATGCCTGATGGCGGAGTGATACAATAGATTGGGGGTCATGCTTGTCGTATGACACATTGGTGGAGGGATATCGAGCTCTGTAGCCATCAGCTTGGGATATGCGCCAGGATATTGTAGAGGCACTAGTGACAGAGGAGTATGTTGCGTTTCTAGCTCTGCATCCATGTCCTTGGATCACCATTCCAAATGAGCCAACACCATTACCTATGGAGGAGGACATTTTCAAGGATCTTGTCATAGTCGTTGAGGGCGAGGAGGATAGTGGATCCGATACTGAGTCGAGCAGTAGTGATGGGAGCAATAGTGAAGATAGCAGTGGCAATGATGGGGATGGTGGTGGTGGAGGTGGCAGAGGGGTTGGGCCAGGTAGTGTCAGTCCATCTTCGAATAGGCCTTGTAAGAGGCGAGCAGTGGAGATGCCTTCTGTTGATCAGCAGAGACAAATTTCCATTTTACAGGTGTAGGTACAGACTCTGCAGGGTCAATTAGTATAGGCATAGTTTTTACTCGTGCAGACGCAGACACAGATGCAGACTGAGGCACCTGCTCATGCACAAGCATTGGCACAGGTCCAGGGACAGCTGGCAGCTATTCAGACACAGGTTGGTACCTTAACAACCAAGAGGGACAATGCCAGATAGATTGCTGAGAGGGCACAGGAGACTGTAGAGACTTTATAGAGATTAGTTGATGGTAATTCTGTTGCAAATTATATGAGGGAGGTTTTGCAGGTTGGCTGAGAGGTAGAGTTCTACAGGGGTTGATATCATGATGTAGTTCTTGTCGATCACAGAGTGAGTTATGCCCCTTCGAGATCTGGTAGGAAATGTACCTGGACTGTTAGCGAGGGTGTGACGTAGCCTTCACGGAGAGATCCCAGAGATCTTGGTCCATCTGGGGGGTGGTGGTGGTACTGGTCCTATTATGCCTGCACCTTTTGGCAGTAGCAAATCTTAGATGTTGTTTGTGATTTTGAGATATTATTTTTGAGACATGATGTACACTTCGAGTCAGCTCATTTTTGACGATGTATCTTTTCTTATTTCAGACTTCATTGTATACTTGACATTTGATGATATATATGATTATGCAGTTGATTTCTATTGATCTATGATGGTTATCTATGATTCTATGACGGATGCATTTATTTTAACGTGTTATATATCATGTGATGATTCTATGATGAATTCTTATGTATGAATAGATGATATATGGATGTATGATGTTCTAAGTGATGAATTTTTGCAATGAATGATATATGGATAATAATGATATGATTTGCTTTTATTTTAATGTGATGAAATGTATGGATGCATGGTGAATGCATTTATTTTAATGCGATAAAATAAAAATTCTGATTTTGTGATGGATAGTATATGGATAATAATGACATGATTTGCATTTATTTTAATGTGATGAAATAAAGATGATGATTTTGTGATGGATGATATATGGATGGATGGTGTAAATTTTGTGACATAATTCATGGATGAAAATGATGTATGGGTTGAAATTAATCAAATGCAAATGATAATAATGTAATAAATGATATGGTGTAATGAACATGATGTATTTATTTATGATAGTTTGTGACGGACGATAATCTAATAAATGATATGGTGCAATGAACATGATGAATTTATTTATGATATGATATGGAAAATATGGTACAATAAATGCATAACTATTTGATGTTAAATGCATGAATGATGAGATGATGCTTCTATATGTTTTTGATGATTTTTGGGTTTATGTCAAGTATACTCAATCATATTTGTAGAAAAGATAATCATTAATTGGAATCCTTTATGTAACAAACACTCTACAGATGTAGAATTTATTATGAATGCAGTCTAATTTTATCATGCAACTATATGCAAACCATTGTCATTTTAACAATACTTTTGTGCTTGGTATCATCATAGATATTTTTAGGATGTTGATGTTGAATATTTATGCCTCATCTTCTTGGCTTAGACTTCCATTTTTCCTTGGAGCCCTGTTTCTGGCCTTTACCGCCATACCACTACAAGCTTTCCTTGGTGGAACTATTGTGCGGTATACCACTTTACCACAGGCCACCTTGCTTGGTCTGGCAGTTGGGATGTGTTACTGCCTTACCGCGATGGTCTTCTTCTAGACTGGCGATGGCATGGTGAGCAGTGACAGTTAGTGTCGCGGTTACAGCCATACTATAGGGGTTTCTCAGAGGTGGTGAGGTAGCATGGTTGGTGGCGTGTTGGCGGAGCAAGGCCTTACCGCTTTACTGTGGAGGTTGCTCGTTGGTGGTGCGGTGGCACGGTAGCAGCTGGCAGTTGAAGGGCGATGATCTGGTGATGGTTACCACCTTACCATGGATGGTGCTCGGGGAAGCCATGGTGGCTTCGGTGGATGGTTGGCAGTCAACGATAGCGGTTATTGCCTTACCGTGGGCGGTGAGGAGACTCACTGTGGTGGCCATGGTAAGACTGTTGGCAGTCTGCCTGGAGGTCACCACCCTACCGCGGGGTAGCCTGGCGGCCCCATGGTAGCATGGTTCACCATTAGCAGTCTATGCTGGTGGTCACTGCCTTGTCATGGTTGTCTGGTGGTTTGGGCTCGATAGCACGGGGCAGACATAGATGGAGCTTGGGCGGGCTCACTACATCACCGCGGGGTGGCCCGTTGAGCTCGGCAGTAGCGCCGGTAGAGTTCGGGTGAGCTTGGGTGAGCTCATTGCAATACCGTGGCTGGGTCATCTGAGCTAAACGGTAGCACAATTGGAGGCCGAGGGTTGACATGGGCTCACTGCAATACCGCGGTGGGTGTTTGGACTCAGAGCAGTAGCACGATGGATGGAAGTGGTGAACTTGGAGCTCGACGGACTGAGCTTGACCGAGTTTGACCAGAGGTCAATGTAGCGAATGAACAGAAAGGTAACACATGGCTCAGCATCAAGATGTCGATTGGCTAGAAGCCAAAATAGTGATGACAGTTATTGCAGGCTGAGTTTTCAACTGAAGACAAGACCCAATTGAGGAAAGGAATTGAATGCTTGGGCGGCCTGATGCAAGAAGATCTATTAGTGAATATCCTTAGGACAGTTGATTGTTTGGATAAGGCAGAATAGGTTGGTGAACGGTAAGAGATTAAGTAATCTCGTTTGCATGTAGAAGGTAGAAGAATGATTAGAGTGAGAGGTAGAGAGTGTGTTAGAGTGGTCCTAACTATGAACACTTTGTCTCTCAGTTCTGCGAAGATGTGAATCTATAGAGGCCGTGTGGTTGGGTTGGCCATGAGGCTGGTTGTGACAGTCAACTGAGAAGCTAAAGGGAATCTACATGGTATTTCTTTTGAAGACATTGTAACTGTGTGAAGGTTTTGTATTTTGTATTGCCTATATCTTTCTTTAGATCGACAAGATGTAATCTCCTGAAGAGCATAGCTTTGTGTTTGTATTGTAATTGGTTTTTGTTACTAAATAATACAAGTGAGTTGAGTGTTTTGGAGGGTGGGATTTTTTACCTGAAAATGTTTTCCCCACGTATATTTGTGTGTCCACATGTTTGTCTTTCATGTTGTCTGATTCTGCTATTTGAATCTATGCTTGTGTTGAATCTATTTTCTGTTAAGCATTTACTTTTCTTGGAAAGATCAATGGGGGATCCACTGTGCCTGCTTCCGTTTTATGGCATAGTTTGTGTCTTTGATGTGATTTGAAGAAATGAAAATCACTAAGGCATTGTTGTCTTAGACATGTTCTATGATGACAGACCTATCTCGTATCCCCAACAGTTGAAAGTGATTACAAGCGTTAATGGTATATGTTAGACCAATGACAACCTGAGTACTACTTTCATTATTTTTGATATTGCAAGCAAACACAAGCATCTAGTTATAATTGAACCAAGATGACCTAAGCATTTCTTGCGTAAACAAGGGGAGATTAATCATTTTAGTTTGTGAATTCTAAATGTCATTGATGATACATTTGTATAGCACATCCCTCGACAATTCACGCATTTATATGATTAACATATATTTAGCAAAAAATTAAAATATCATTCATCTTCCTTGTTTCTCTAGTTTATTACATCATTGAGTTACTCCAAAGAAATGATAACTATTAATCAAAAATACAATTAATCCACTTTTAACTTAGAGTGTTTCAATAATCATTCAGATTAGATCATCCATCCCGATTTTGTGATTTTTCAAGATTTTTGACCAAAGACCTAACCTACTAACCTATCCTAGGGGTCTCAGGGGTTGATCAAAGATTAGCCTTGCCTACGTTACACACGCAGAGACCACGTAGTTCAATTAACAAAGACTCATGTTTTTTGGTTTTTGCTTTTCTAGACTAACTTTTCGACTTGTTTTTGGATTTTATTGATAGGATCGGATGTTTGATGCACCTCTGATGGTGATTGATGTTGTGTTTTCATCATTGTTTTTGTTGTACTTGTCATATTGTTGTTTTCCCACTTGGTGAAGCTGGTGGTTTGTTGCCCCCATTGATATCCAGATGTTGCCCCCAAGCTAGAGTGAGACATGACCATGTGAAATGATTTTGATAATGGATGCAATGATGGCAAGACTAATGATATGATATGAAATGGTAATGACGGAAAGACTAATGATCCTGATATGTATCAAAATAGATGGGAAAGCTAGTTTAGAATCACATACGATGCCTGTTTCCAAGTTTTCACCATATGTTTTTATTACACTTTTTGTTTTGTATTTTTCCTTTTTTGTTTTTTTGTTACCAAGACGCTAGTTTGCTAGGTTTTCATCAAGGAAACCATTTTCCAGAAGTTTGACCCGTGCACTAGGAAATTTAGGTATAGAACTTTTTGAGATGGATACTGTTGATAGGTTCATCAAACAAATCCCCCTCTAATGTTGATAGTTGATAGGCCCCTGATCCGTATACTGATATCATGACAAAAGGACCTAGCCAGTTAGGTTCAAACTTCCCTTTTTTTCTCTGTCTTACTGATTTCTAGGGTTCTCTTTTAGGACCAAATCTCCAACCTGAAAGACTCTAGGTTTTACCCTATGATTGTAACTCCTTGATATTCTCTGTTGATATGCTGTTAGATGGTTGATAGCTTATTGATGATGCTCATCCAACAATTCCAATTCTTGAAGTTTGGATACCCTATAGTCCTCATCTAAAATGATTCCTCTTAGTGATACACAGAGTGATGGAATCTCTACTTCAATGGGTAGTATGGCCTCTAATCCATATACCAAGGAATATGGTGTAGCTCCTATCGATGTTCTGATACTGGTTCTGTAGGACCACAATACAGGATTGAGCTGAACATGCCAATCACGTCCAACATCGTTAACCATTTTCTTGAGTATTTTCTGAATTGTTTTGTTAGAGGCCTCTGCTTGGCCATTTCCTTGAGGATAGTACAGTGTTGAGAAACGATGTTGGCTATGAAACTTCTCACATAATTCTTGGACATCTTGGTTTTTGAATGGACATCCATTATCAGTGATAATAGATTGAGGTATGCCATACTGATAGATTATGTAATTCAATATGAATGACGAGATCTGTTTTCCAGTGATAGTTATAAGAGGAACTGCTTCTATCCATTTTGTAAAGTATTCTATCGCTGTGATTATGAACTTGTGTCCATTGGATGAAGATGGATTTATCTTTCCTACCAAATCTAGTCCCCATTAACAAAAGCTCCATGTTGATGTGAATGGATGCAATTCTTGAGCTGGTGCATGAATCAGATTACAGTGAATCTGACATTTTTGGCATTTCTTTACAAACTGATAAGACACTTTCTCCATACATGCCAATAATATCCTAAACAAAGGAGTTTCTTCGCTAGAGTTATACCACTCGAATGAGTGCAATAAATACCCTCATGAACTTCATGTAAGGTTGTCTCAGATTCGTCATGTTCTAAACATCGGAGTAAGGTACCATCAAGACTTTGACGATAAAGGATGTCGGCGATTAAAATATGTCGGTTGGATTGGCGGATGAAATTGTGCTTTTGGTTCCTGGAAAGATCGGGTGGGAGGATATTGTCCTTTAGGAAAGCATAGGTTTTCTCATAGAAAAAGGTTTCAATGGTATCTAAATGGCATATGGTATTGGATTCCAAACTATTATAAGAAGGACATGATACTTTTTCTACCATAAACTCATAACGACCACGTTTCTCTAGCAATTGTTCTCATAGCATTTTCTGCTTTGTTCTTTGCTCTTGGAATTTGATCAAATTTGATATTGACAAAAAATTTTTTAGATCATCTATTTGTTGTTTATAGGGCATCAGATTTTCATCTTTCATCTAATACTTGTCATTTACTTGATAAATGACTAGTTGAGAATCCCCATATACCTGTAGTTCTGTGATCTTCCATTCAATTGTGATTTTGACCCCAATGATTAATGCTTCATATTCTGCCGCATTATTGGTACATTGAAACATCAGTCTATAAGATTTTGGGATGGTGTGTCCTTGGGGAGTGATGACCAAAATCCTTGCTCCAGATCCTTGTTATGTATATGATCCATCAAAATACAATATCCATTATTATGGTGTCACTATCAGAATGTCCGCATCTAGGAACTCCATTGTCATAGGTTGATCATCTCATAAAGGAGCTTCAGCTAATTTTTCAGCGATTGCTTGACCCTTGATGACTTTCTTTCCACATATTGAATATCAAACTCACTTAAGAGCATGACCCATTTGGCCAGTGTACCTGTCAAGGCAGCCTTACTGAGTAGATATTTTAAGGGGTCAATTTTCGCCATAAGTCTGATTGTGTGAGTCAACATATAATGTCCCAGTTATTGAGTAGAAAACACCACTACCAAGCAAGATTTCTCAATGAAAGTGTAGTTTATTTCATAGCCATTTAAAGTTATGTTGATGTAGTAGATGGCGTGTTCTTTTCCTTCATAATCTTCATGTGCCAATAATGCTCCTAAAGAGATATATGTTGTTGCAATGTACAGTATCAAAGGTCTTCCTTCTGTAGACAACATGAGAATAGGTGGTGACATTAGATATTGCTTTATTTGATCGAACGTTGTTTCGCATCCATTATCCCATTTCAAAACAACATTCTTATGCAATAGATGATTGAATTGATGACTTTTGTCCACCAACTGGGAGATAAATCTCCTGATTGATTGGAGCTTTCCCTATAGTGACCTGAGTTGACTGATGTTTATGGGAGGCGGCATTTCCATTATTGTGTTGACTGATGTTTATGGGAGGTGGCATTTTCATTATTGTCTTAAATTTTGTTGGATCTACTTCAATGTCCTTTTCTGAGACTATATATCCCAAGAGTTTTGCTGATGAGACCCCAAAGACACATTTTTTGGGGTTTAGCCTAACATTAAACTTCTCTAGCCTTGTGAATATTTTGCTCAGAAATGCAGATGTCCTTCCCTAGAACAAGATTTAGCAATAATATCATCCACGTAATCCTCCATAAAGGTGTGCAAGGTGTGCATCATATCATGAAAGATTGTGGTCATTGCTCTTTGATAGGTTGCTCCTGCATTTTTCAAACCAAATGGCATGACATTCCAGCAAAAGTTTCCCCATGGACATGTAAATGCAGTCTTCTCCTGATCTTCTGGAGCTATCTTAATTTGGTTGTATCCGGAGAAACCGTCCATTATTGACAACATGGCATGCCTTGTCGTTAAGTCTACAATGATGTCTATATTAGGTAATGAGAAATCATCCTTTGGGCATGCCTTATTCAAGTCCCTAAAATTTGTACATATCCTGATGCTATTGTCTAGCTTTGAGATAGGTACAACATCTGATATCCATTCGGAATAATCAATAGACCTTATGAATCTAGCATCTAATAATTTCTTTAGCTCAGCCTTTACCATTAATGCGATATGGGGATGCATTTTTCTCAATTTTTGCTTTATAGGCTTGATTCTTGTAGGCAAAGACAAATGATGCATGAGAAGATTTGGATCCAAACCTGGCATATTAGAATATGACCAAGCAAAGTTAATGCTTCTTTCCTTAAATAATTTAATAAATTCTGGTCTCTCTTGTTCTATCATAGATTCAGACAGATGTAAAAATTTTCCTCTTTCTTCAGTTCCAATGTTTACAAACTGTGTTGGCTCCATCGGAACTGATGACCGTTCATGATAATTCTCTGGAAGAATGTCAAATCTCCCATCTTTCGGTGCCTCGGAGAGGTTTTCACCGTTAGATGTGTTCTTTACTTTTTCTTTTTCAAGATCTAATGTTGCCATAGAATGGTTTTCACCATTAGATCCATTATTCTTGTTTTTATTTTTGCAACTAGAATATTTGACACCCTCCTGCTGAGTCGCGTTGTTATGAGAATTATGGATAGAACTTGTCCCAGGTTTGTCACAACATAGGAAATTTACGATGGCATCATCATTTTCAAATATGGGTACATTTATAGGTTCAACCAGTTCCCAGTCAATAAGTTCGGGATGGACTAAAGGCATCAAGTCATCAGATTGACATAGGTTAATGGGGGTAAGGGTTAGTACAACTATGTCATCATAATCATTATTAGGGATGTTGAGATCAATGATGGTACCCTCTTCAAGATCGTCTAGTTCACTTGATGTCTATTTGTCCCCACTTGAGTCATCAATATTTACTGATCCTGATACGAATGGTCTAGACCCAGAGCTCTGTCCCTCCTCACGCGTAGGTGCATATTGTTTTATTACATCAATTTGGATATATGTGTAAGATATATCAGAACACAGGTCCCATTCATATTCATTAGAATTTGTTCCAGAGCTATCTCTAACCTGAAGGATTCTTTCAACAGCCTTCTTTGTCATTTCTTGTTTTGTTCTTCTGAGTATCCCAGTCCTGTCTTATCTTTTAAATGAAGAGTAAGAGGTTAAATAGGTTCTACAATGCCTTCCTTCCTTTTTCCAATAGCTCCCTATCCTTCATAACCCATTTTTTCTAGGATAGCCTTCCCTTTAAATCATATTTGTCTATATTGATATTGATGTTTGTTGATGTCAATGGTTCTCCATCTTTGTATAACCAATCGAGGATACCTTTGTCATTTGATTCATCCTCTATAGTATTGGCTTTTACAAATATTTCTTCTAGAACTGTGATAGGTAATGATGTTTGATGTTTGATCATTGATGGTTGGCCATATGTTTTTGGAGATGGCATCAATTGTGAAAGATTAAGTGATTGCTCAATAGAATATTGTCCCATTCCCTTGTCTGTCAGCTGGACCTATTCTTGAAATTTTTGTGATAAAGTAGTTTGGGATCTGGATTTTCTGTTAATTGAGTGTCAAAAAGACTTGTATCCTTTGATTTATCCTTTTCTCTATCCACTTGGTGGTGATATTTGGATGTTTTTCCTCATTTGATGACTTTGAACTGGATGCTTCCCTATTATGAGGCACAAAGGTATCTTGAGAGATTCTGAGTGTGTCACAATGTTGAGGATGATTATAATCGGCTGATATAGTCACCTCCTATCCATTTACTGGGAATTTTAAGCATTGGTCATATGTGGAAGGTACTGCCTGCATTTCATGGATCCATGGGCGTCCTAAGAGTATGTTGTAAGTTAACTCTTTTTCCAGTACCTGGCATGCTGTGTTTCATCATTGGTCCCATTGGAATGGGTAACACAATAAGTCCTTTAGAAGATCTCTCTTCCTCATCATATGCCTTTATTGTCATTTTCCTTCGGGCATCAATAGCATCATCTGAATACCCTAGAGCACGAATTAACTTTAGAGTGCAAATGTATAAACCAGCTCCCCCATCTATTAAGACTCTTTTGACACGATGGTTGTGGATCAAGACTTCAATATGGAGTGTGGTGTTATGGGGATGGTTAAGTGACACATCATCTTGTTCAGAGAATGATAGATAGTGTGGTGTAGTCAAATGCCCCACCATAGCCTGGAATTGGCAAACATCTAGATTTTTCGATACCATAGTGGCAACTAGTGCTTCTTCTAGAACATCTTTATGTGATGGTGATAGTTTGAGGTGTTCTAGTATTGATATCTGCGCTGGAATGTTATGAAGCTGATCAAAAATTTTGTAATGAGATGGAGGTGGAGTTGTGTTTTTAGATGCAACTCCCTTTAAGACTACCTTGGATTGCCCCCTTGTCATTACATTTACTAGTTGATAGTCCTATCGTTCTCTGATTTTTTAAATGTTTATTTGATTTTCAGATACATGTATGCTTGGGAGAAAATCCAAAGGGGTAGGGTCATTGGTTTTATGTTTGTCCATGTGATGACCAACAATATTATCATTTTCTACTTCGATAAGACAAAGGATCATTTTATCGTAGACATGATTGATTTTTTTACCTTTGTTGTTCATAGAAGATGATGCTCCTTTTTCATAGTTTGGTAAAGAGTCCTTGAAGGCTTTATGATCATTATTGTTTTGGTGTCCCTCTACATATATCTTGTTATTTCCGATCAGATCTTGGACTACGTGTTTTAACTCCATGCAATCATTAGTTTTGTGGCCTTTATTGTTGTGGAAGTTGCAATAATCTGTGTCATTCCACCATGGTGGTTTGACCTTTGGATCCCAAAATCGTGCTTCCCATGTAGTGATAAGACCACTTGTGACTAGTTCTTTCATCACTGATTCCAATGTTTGGCCTAAAGGTGTGAACCTACGCAGGTTTGATGATTTTTGGTATGTTTGCGGTTTTGTGATTTCGTTATTTTGAATGAAATTTGACTTAACGATTTGATCGTTGTTTTGTTTTGTTTTTGAAGTAGAGGCTGTTAGGTTGAAAACTGGTTTGGCATTTTGTAAATCACTCGTCGTTTCGTTAGTCCCCGTATTTTTGTTCTTTTGCCAAAATTTTGGTTTGTCATTGTTGGGGTATTGATTTGAGGAGTTTGTGTTATTTGATTTGTCGTTGTAATGTTCAATAACCCCTCTTTTGACCAGTGCTTCTTCAATCTTAAGGCCATTTTCTATCACCTTTTCGAATGTAGGAGGACATTGTAATTTGAGTCTATAACTCATCTCGTCCGTCAAATTGTCTATGAAAAAATCCATTTTCTCTTCCTCAAGAATGGAGTGAGGATATCTAACGAATAGTCATCGCCATCTTTGTAAAAAGGAAAAGAATGTCTCCCCTTTGTTTTGTTTCATGTTATACAAATCCTTTATCGTGACATCGTTTTGGATGGTAAAAGAATATTGGCAGATGAACCTATTGATGAGCTCTTCAAAGGTTCGTATCCCTGGTTGTAATTTGGAAAACCATTCCATACACGAACCTCCCAAGCTTCTTGGGAATAATCTCATCAGGTAAGTTTCCTCTTGGGAAAACTCTAGGCTCATGGTCTTGAATTCGTGGATATGATCGATCGGGTCTATCTTTCCATTGTATTTGTCATACTTGGGGAATTCACAGTGTTGAGGAAAAGGTATCATGTTGACTATTGATTCAAAAGGATAAGGACAAATGTCCTGCACTGCATACCTTTTGGTGTTTCCTTTTGTCATGTCTTGTATTTTTTGTTGTAATATTTTCATTTGGGATGTTAAGGCAATAACCAGATCTATACCTTGTGTGTGTTGTTGTATTTTGGTTTCACTTGTTCTAGGTGCTTCTCTTAGGCAATTTATGTAAAAGTCTTTGGGAAGCTTAGCACCTGATTCAACCAACATGAAGAAGTATTTCTCCATGTCTTCCTCTAAGATCTTTTCCATGAATTTATGGAATTTTGGATCCCATTGTGCTGTTTGTATTTCTTCTGGAGTTATTTCATTTTTGTCACTTTGATGTAGACTATTCCAAGGATTTTCTTCTGCCATTGTATTTGATGTTTCAAGTTCCTTTTCTAAGAGCGTATGATTTTGTAACCTGGTGAAGATTGGCATACAAGTGTTTTTTTCTTCCTACCAAACTTTGATCTTCTATGTTGGAAAATGTCAAGTGAATTTTTAACAAAGTCAAATAAGATGATATATCTTATTGATAAGACTAGGTTAAAAATTTGATTAATATGCCTTGTTTCATGATAATAGGATGATAATATCCTAATGATAAAAATTTAGTGTAATAATTGAGATTTTGTTTTGATTTGACACTTTATGATTTGCAAGATTTGCGCTTTAGTTGAAAAGATTGGAAACTTGTAGGAAACTATCTGATTTTGGTTTCTAGACAATGACTCTGTTAAAAAGATACCTGTGTTTTGATAAAAATCCATGTTTAGATGACAGACAAATTGACTAATATGTTTTGGAACTCTCTGTTTTGAAAGCACTAAAACAGAGTTCAGGTGCGCTAAAATAGGTTTTGGAAGCGCTATTTCGAAGAAGCGCTAAAATAGAGTTCAAAAGCGCTGAAATAGATGATGGAAGCGCTATCAGTATGGATGCACTAAAATAGTGCTCAAAAGTGCTAAAAACGTGCTCGGCTATTTTGTGGAAGCGCTATGACAGTGCTCGAAAGTGCTAAAATAATGCTTGGAAGCACTATTTTATGGAAGTGCTAAAACAGTGCTCAGAAGCGCTAAAACAGTGCTTGGAAGTGTTATTTTATGGAAGTGCTAAAATAGAGTCCCAAAGCACTGAAAAAGATTTCCAGAGCGCTAAAACAAATGGTGGATGTTTAAGACTCTTTATTGCAAAATTTGACTTGGCCTTGTGGCGTATTCTATCATCGGTTGTGGGATTTAGGACTCCCGTATGCGTTGACTATGATTATGATATTGTGTGAGGGCTATCCTTTGGAAGAAAGCTCATGAATAAAGAGGTTCTATGGTGTAATCATGAGTATGACCTCTAGCGAAATCGTGATACCTAGTGTTGTAACAAGATCTTTCGACTTTGATATAAGAAACGCCTTTTTCTCAAAAGATTTTGTTAACCAAGTGGTCTCTTGGGTTTCTTGACTTTGATGGTTTTCTTGACAAACTTGGTTGATTTCCACTCTCGAATCATGAATTTTTCTAACCTGATTTGATTTGTATTTTTATGGATGATCTTTTATCTTATTTTTAATGATTTTCAAAAACACAGCAAGCAAACTGTAGAATAATTATTTTAGAATCTGAACAGATAGTGTATATTCAATAACCACGAATGGTTCTTATTGATTTTCACTGGTTTGTTTTGACAAATATATACTTCAGACAGACTCACTCTTAAGGTCAAAAAGGTCATCATTATACTCAACAACCCACATCTTAAAATTGTGTTGACTCACACAGCCATGTACCCCCTAGAGGGCACCCGTGTTTTTGTCATTTCCAGGTGCGTACTCAAAATTGGATTTCTCGTCCTCTGAGCAAACGGTCCTTGGCAATTATATGGTGAGTGTCTTGGGGGTAGATTCTTTCCTCCCCTTGCACCATGAGTATTACAATGTCTGGTTACTGACTTGGCTAGATACTATGCTATGGTTCTTAGATAGGTTTTTTGTGCAATGCGGCAAATGATAAACTCCCTTAGCAGACCTCCCAATATTTAGAACAAAGATTTTGGGGATGGTTATCATGCACACTATCATCAAGTTGTACTTTCATCAACAACTTGCATTTTGATTAGAGTGGGTTGGAATCCTTGGCTTTAGGCATTCCCACTTAGGTTGTTCTCGTAGGGTGAGTACTTTTTCCCACTACGGCAAGCCTTCTAAAGATTTTAACAAAATCGTAAATTTGCATGAAAATAAAGGATGAGTCTGGCACTTTGATCACCCAGTTAAGGGGAGAGCATAAGCCTATTCACCACACAAGCACAATAGATAAATGATTCGTTTTAAGCCCAAAAGACAAATTTTGCTAATCTATGTGATGATTTTGCTTTACAAAAATCATGGTGTTCATTTTAACTGATATAGAAAAAGTGTGATGGCTACCCTAGGATTGATAAATTTTAAACCAAAATGGCTACCCTAGGATTGATAAATTTTAAACCAAATGACTATCCTAGGATTGGTTCATTTTAGTCCAAATATATCAAAATGAAATTTTGGTCACGATCGCGTCAGATCCAGATAAATAATTACAGAAGTGCTAAAACAGTCAATGAAAGCGCTATAGCATTTACCAGATGCACTAAAATTGAAGGTGCTAAAACAAAGTACCGAAGTGCCAAATTTGTTTATGGAAGCGTTATATCAGCTATATTGGAGATGGGTGACTGATGCACCGAAACAGTTCATGGAAGTGTTATAGTAGAAGCACTAAAATATTTAGCGAATGCGCTATAGTTTAATGGAAGTGCCAAAACAGAGCATGGAAGCGCCATAGTTTTCCACAGATGCGCTATAGTTTTTTATGGAAGCGCTGAAACAGAACATGCCAAAAACCTACATGACACTTTTCAGAAAAAATTACAAAATATGGGATTAAGGCCCCACGGTGGGCGCCAAATTGTAAGTGTGAATAAGTAAACAAAGTAAAAACACTCCTTAATGAAACATTGTATCAAATATTAAGCAAATAATCTATTGAAAGCGTCTCATTGTCTCCTATCTTTAAAGATTCATTAAGCTATTGTGCTCTCAAATTTAAATAAAACACTATAACTGTTAAAATGACAATCTCAATAACGGAATGATGTTGATGCAATGATGTGAAGCTATATGAAAATGCTAAATGATAAAAGAAACTACTGTAACATGAATTGACATGAAAATTGATTGATGAAGCTACAGGAGGCAACCATGATATGAAATCTAAAATGTTGGATGCTTGAATTCCTACAGAGTAAGATTGCATAAACTCGATAATCTGGATCCTTTCTTGTTTGAATGAAGCTATATTTATAGATTTCCTGGCAACATTTTTGCACAGGGATAGCAAAGAGAGGCTTGGATTCAATCTGGAGGATTGAATGGTGAGATATGGAGGAGATTGAGAATATTTTTGGGATTGTCTCTGCCCATGAAAACACCAGGCAAGAAGGTAGGAAGGATTGATGGAAAAGGATTGAGAGATGAATTTCCAATTTGTCTCCAAAACTTCCTGAAGTTTGAATCAATTAATTTTGACATATTTTTGACATAAATTAGACATAGGATATCTAATTTGGTTTTGAGGAAATACAGAGGAATATTCTTTATGCCTTAATTTAAATATTTTTTATTTATTTAAATTAGCACAAGAGGGATAAATAATTTAACAGAACAAACTATAGAATTTGTTTATTTTAATTTGTTTATTAAATTAAAATAGAAGAATATGGTAATTAATCAATAAAGTGTTTGACCTTTATTTGATTAATTTAAGATTTGATGTGACAGAATAAAATAGGGAAATGATAATTAAATCAAACAAAGTATTTAATTTTGTTTATTTAATTAAGATGAGATAATAGAAGAATTAGAAGATTTTAAATGTGAATGTGAACGTGAACTATATAAATAAATATTTCTATTTATTCAATAGTAGAGGAATTTAGGATAATTAATCAAATAATTTGTATTTAATTAATCGGATTCTCCAGACCAATTTTAGGTGTATACAGTATCCATGGTCTGCCTAGTAGAAGATTATATGGGAAGATGAGATCCAAGACTTGGAAAGTGGTATCCATAACTGCACAACCAATTCTGATAGGAAGTGTTATGACTCCTTTAGATGTCCTTTCTTCATCATTATATGCTTTAATGACAATACTCTTAGTAGTGTCTATACATACTTCCTATAATCCTAATGCCTTAATTAGTGGCAAGGTGCAAATGTTAAAACCTGCTCCTTCATCTACCAAGACTCGTCTAACTTTTGCTTTATAAACAAGAACTTCAAGGTGTAAAGGGTCATTGTGGTTTGTCTTATCAGTTGAGTAGTCTTGTTTAGAGAAAGTAGCATGATGGGAATTGGTTAATTAGCCTACTATTTCCTCAAAATGATTGACATCAAGATTGGTGGGGGTGGTTGTGCCCTGCAAACCTTTGTCTAGAACAACTCGATTATGAGGTGATATACACAATAATTCCAAGATAGAAATTTGTGAAAAAGCAGGGTAATAATGTAATTTTGATTTTCCAATTTTTAATGAATGTTAAAAATTGGAAAATCAAAATTACATTATTACCCTACTTTTTCACCTTGTCAATGTTTTTCATGCTTTTTTATCACTTCACACAAGGATAAATGAAATTAATCATTCCAACATTATTTTTCAGAAAATAAACCACTAATGAAGTAGCAACTCAACCTCTTAAGAGGGGTTACTCTCTAAATACCAATATCAAATCCTCTCCCAAAAACCATTCAAAAAATAGCAAATATTTTAATTCAAAACAACTATGAAGCAATTTTCTACAACAAATCAAATCTCTTCGCAATCCTTGTAAAAAGACCCTACATTTCTAGCTAAAGATTATTTGGGAAATTTGCTAAGATGTTTGCATTATTTTTTGTAAATTGGAAGAGTTGCAAGGATTGTTTGGGAAATATTGTATCAACTCTTGGATTACAGGAAAGGTACTCTAAGTTTTGCTCAACATACCACCCTCAAAAGGAAAATTTAATTGTTTTCCTTTCTTGCCTAGGTACATCATAACTTGTGGCAGAAAATTCAAACTCCAATAAGGCCAATAAATCATAAATTAATTCATTCTTTTAATTGCTTGGACAAAGAATAAAATGTGGAGATTTTATTCTTTACTTGCCAATCCAGAAAAATAAGAAAAAAGGAAATATCAGGTCCTGCGCGCCCACCTCTAGTCCCTACCATTTAGGGATATGATTCTCATGCCTTAAATCATCCATTATCCCATTTTCAATGCCCATAAAGATTTTTTATTTATTTTACAATTGAAATGCTTTATTCTTCTTTTTATTTTAAATCCCACTAGTCAACTTGTCAAAGTTGCACAAGAATTTAATTGAAAAATTAATTTAATTGTACATAAATATTTGGCCATCCTCACCATATAATTCAAACCAAAAATTAATCCACTTCAAAAATCCAAAATTGCATAATTCAAAAATTCAACCTTTTTGTTGACACAAGATTGCAAGTCATCATGGATGCTCCTGCATCAGACATCCACAATAGAAAATAAATATTTCATGAATTGCACTCAGAAATATTTATAAAACCTGTGTTTTTCTTGGATCCACCTCACTGCCTTGTCCCTAAATAATATTCAAGTAAAATATTGTAATGAAATTGGTAGGGATATGCAACCCATAATCTGAAAAAATAATGCAACTATTTCTTGCATATTTGATCCTTGTTGCAGCCCTTACAAATCCCTTTTAAAGAATGTTAAAAATTGGAAGATCAAAATTGCATTATTACACTGCTTTTTCACCTTGTCAATGTTTTTCATGTTTTTTGATCATTTCACGCTTTTTGATCATTTCACGCAAGGATAAATAAAATTTAATCATTCCAACATTATTTTCCACCAAATAATCTATCTCAAAATTAAAATTCAAAATCAAAACAAAATTTTAACCTTCAAACCAATATAGACAATGGTATAGATAATGGTAAAAAAGGCCAAAATCCAAGATTGGCTAACCTTGGCATCCACTTTCCCCAGTCCAAGACAAAGAATTTTCCATTTTCAGGGTGTTGCAAGATCATCGCTAGCCTGAAATTATTTATGTATGAACTAAGACATAAAGAATTTCTTGACAATGGTATCAGAGCTAAAAAGAAAGTCAAACATCAATACTCTAAACAATAGTTTGGATATTGCAGCCCCATAAAGTAAATTTATGCAACTCTAAAACTGCACTCAAAAACTCATGACAAACCCTCTTTTGAAGTTTAATTTGAACCATCTATTGAATGTCTTTTCTATTGAAAACTTGGATATGGGTGATCCCACAATAGTGGTTTACAATTTTTTGCCAAATTGGACACTGAAATTATTATTTTTAACTAAATCTTCACATTCGGGAACCTATAGCAGCTAAACCGCGAGGAATTTGAAGATGATGCAAACTAGTGTCATCACATTTTGTCTCTAGATTCTAAAAATATTTTTTTCAAAAATTTTGGAATCAGATTGCACTTTTTTTTTTCCATCTCCCACGAAAACTTTTTTTTTTTTTTTCAGAAAACAACATTTTTAAAAACTGACGCACACCGTATAATGCATAATTTTTTTCCATGAAGGATAAAATTATAGTTCTTTTGAGTTTAGATTTGTAACTCTGATATCTAGTGCTTCCACTCGGTTGTATATTTTTTTATTGAATATTTTTTCTTTAATCTAGTTTCAAAGTCAAACCAATTACAATTCAGACATAGTGCGACTGTATAACGCGTAACTCTTTTTGTATATATCAAAATTCAATTTTATTTTTTTTGTTGGATCAAGGACTTCAATATCTGGTGCACTCATATTTTTTTAAAAATAAATTATAATCTTCTATTTTTCCACATGTGCAGAACAGAGACTTTCATTTTCGATGAAAAACCTATGTTTAATAAAACTAAAAAAATAAATACATAATAAAACCAAAATATATTAAAATTATATTCATTGGATAGCTTGTTTTGAGGACTACCATAATCATTTGAAATAAATTTTAAATGAATTCATTTGATCCCCGAAAAGGTAAATCAAAAGTGATTTTTTATTAGCATTTTGATAGGTGTAAAGGAGACTCATTTATAGGTATGGTTTAAAACTAGCGAGGTTCTATCCAAGGGGGTTTGATCTAAGGTGGTTTGATCAAACCCTCTTTAACTGGAATCCTTAAAATGGAACTTTTTAAGGCTTAAATCATTATATTTTCTAAAAGTATGTGATTTCAACAAAAATCAGTTCCTCTCAGAAATTTTAAACTAACTTTGTGGGATCACCCATATTGAAAACCCCATATTCATTTATAGGAATGTAAGAAGATAATAATCTTTATCCCAAAAATACCCCCTTAACTTCAAAGCTGAAACTCAGAAAAACCCATAAAATTCCACATTGTAAAAAAAAAATTGATGCAACCCAAACAATTCAAACAAGATTTTTTTTTAAAACCATGAACTAAGAATTAGATAAACACATTCCCAATGTTAACCAACATATGTAATTGCAAGAAATTCAAATGAAAAAATCTGACTTTTCATTCCAAGCTTCCATAGTTTGCAACAACAAGACACAAAGAGCAAACTAATCATATCCAGAACTCTGCTACAAGCATGAATGACCTCACAACCACTTCAAATCAGCTCCAAAACTCCACAATCAAATATAGGCAACAAAAAAATGTAGCTCCCAATCTCTAGTACTTCATTTCTGAATGCAAGGCAAGGTTTCTTTGATTTTTCACCTCATTTTTCTATCATTTTCTTCATTATTCTTTCCTTTTTTTTGTTGCAAGAGCATCCTGGGATGTAAGAGCAATCAACATCAACCAAAAAAAGAGTATTTTATTTTATTATCTTTATTTTGTAGAATAATATTATTATGTGAATAAAATGAAATATTAAGGCTTAAATAATTTATATTAAATTATTAGTCTTATTTTTATATTTCAAATTCTAAGTGGGAGATAATGGTGGAGGTGACTTGGAAAATTTGAAAATTTTGAAAAATCAAAAAAATGAAAAAGAAGAATTGGGTGTGGATTTTTGGAAGGTTACAAGCTTTTATGGATTATTTTATTTCACCTCATAAAAGCATTCAGAAAGTTGGTTACCTAAGATTGTGATTATAGCTTTTTGTATTCTAGGATCTAGTGGAGTGGAGTGGATAAATCAATTTGTCTTCTTGAATTGGAAATTTTCAAAAGTGGATTCAAAGATTCTTTTATCATTTAATATTTTCATTATTGCATTTTATTGAACATCTTCTTGGATTGGGTGTAGCATTTGGGAGTTACTGGAAAATGATGGAGGTCTTTCTTGAAAAGGCTTGATTTTTAGCAATTTTGAGGGGGTCTTGATGCTAGAAATTGGAAGAGGGAGGCTTGGGGTGTAGCCATTGGAGAGAAGACAAAAAAACCATGAATTGGTAGGTCTAAAGATGAAGTTGTAGTAGCATATTTATGGGGTTACAGAGGTTTTATTGTAGCAAGGTTGCACATGACAGTTTGCAGGTTACAAGAGCTAGAATCTTGTAAAAGAAGATGAGTTGAAGAAAATCAAATTTTATTTGATTTTGGTTGTTTTTTTTCTAATTTATATCATATTTTAGATGGTTTGCATCAGCCCATATGGCTGCAAATTTTAATTTCAATTTGGTATTGATTTCTATGTAAAACATGAGAGTTTGAATGAGAAGTTGAAGACACTATTTGCAGATTTTTGTCTTATTTAAAATATTTTCTAAGTTGCATTGTATGTTGTTGTGAGTTTGTGCATGAGGCTTGATTTTATCCTTCATAATTGAAAAATAAAATAAAAATTCCAAATATGGTCTATGATCAGTGGTATCAATATCCACAGTGGTATCAGAGCTAAAAAGTAATGCAAATTCAAACACTTTTGGTGTCTGTGGATATTGTAGGACACTTTGGTTTTGATAAGACTATTGCACTTGTTAGAGAAAAGTATTATTGGCCTCAATTGCAAAAATATGTAAGAAAATATGTGCAAGGTTGTAGGGTATGTCAAGTGGCAAAGGGAGTGAGTCAAAACACTAGTTTATATCAGCCACTACCAATATCGAAGAAGCCATGGGAGGACATAAGTATGGATTTTGTTCTTGGTTTACCAAGGACACAAAGAGGACATGATTCTATCTTTGTTGTGGTAGATATGTTCCCTAAATCGGCATATTTTATACCTTGTCATAATACTAATGATGCAGTGAATGTTGTAGATTTGTTTTTCAAGGAAGTTGGAAGGTTCATGGAATTCCAAAGAGCATTGTTTCAGATAAAGACACCAAGTTTGTTGGCTACTTTTGGAGGAATTTGTGGAAGAATCTCAGCACTAAATTAATTTTTTTCTCAGAATATCACCCTCAAACAAATGGCCAAATGGAAGTGGTGAATATGAGTTTGAGAAATTTGTTAAGATGCTTGGTTGGAGACAAACCAAAAGGGTGGGATTTAGTCTTACCACAAGTTGAGTTTTCCTACAACTTAGTTAACATAAGCACTGGTATGTCACCATTTTAGATTGTTTATGGAAGCAATAAAAAATTTGTTTCAGACCTAAATAAGATTGATAAAGATGTGAAAAGGAGTGCAGATGTAAAGGATTTTGCAGAGCATATGAAAAGCCTACATGATGAGGTGAGAAAACATATCAGAAAAATATTTTTTTCTTACAAAACTAATGTTGATTTGAAGAGAATACTAAAATAATTTCAGGTTGGAGATGAAGTGATGGTACACCTAAGAAAGGATATATTCTTAGTGGGTACATACAATAAAATCAAGATGAAAAATTTTTGCTTGTGCAAGATTGTGAAAAGGCATGATTCTGGTAATGCATATGAGGTAGAATTACCCAATGAGCTTAATATTTCTACAATTTTTAATATTTCAGATCTGACCATGCTTCGTGAAGATTAAAATGATGAGGTTGAAGCAATTAAGCAGCCACAAGCACTCATACCTACTTCAGAAAATGAAAATATTGAAGCAATTCTTGACAGCAGGGTGAAAAGAAGCACAAGACAAAGGCAACACGTGGAGTATTTGATAAAATGGTTTGGGGGACCTGTGGATGATTCATGATTATTTGAGGCTGAGATTACTCATCTTGAATATCCTCTTGGAAAGTGATGAGATCACTTTTCTTCTACAATGGGTGTCTGATGTAGGAGCATCTATGGCATAGTGGCTATCTTGTATCAACAAAAGATGTTTGATTCTTATTGCAATTTTTGGTGAGTGTTGAATTTCATTGTGAAATTCATATTTTGATGTGTATTTTGATGTTATTCCATGTTGTAAATTTAAATTTTAAGTTTGGAGTAAATTTGAAGAAGATAAGTTGGGTGGAGATAATGGAGACTATGCCTTGAAAGCAAAAAAAAGCTTGAAAAAGAAAAGTAGGTGTGGGTTTCTTGGAGGCCATTAATTTGATTTGTAACTCCAAATTTGAAATTCTTCAGCTCCTAAAAAATATGGAATCAAGAGGTGGACACCCAAGTTTGTAAAATGCATATTTTTTTCTTTTTTCTTGAAAACAAGAAAGCTTTTAAAGCCCATCTTTTATATTTACCAAGTTTGGAGGTTTTGAGGTTTATTTTATTGATTTTTATTGTTGAATTTAAATTTCCTAGAGATGGGCATGGATTTTCTTGAGAGTGGGTTGGAATGGAATAAAATTAAAGCTAAATGCATCCACATTGCATTTCATTTGACGATAGCTTGGGTTATGTAAAAAGTAATTTCAGTTTTGAAGAAGTTTTCCAAAATACAGGAAAAGAGAAGGGATGGGAATATCATACCTCTAGGAAGGATTTTTTATGGTGTTTTATATTTGAGGCTATTGAAAAAGGCACAAACATCATTGATAGTTGCAAAATAAAGGGTTGAGATTGTGGAGAGTATTTTTTGTTTTAGGTGCTAGAGAAAGCTTTGATGCAAAGCTTTGATTTGCTGATGACAAATCATATTTTTGTTGTGTTTATCAGTAGTTTGTAAGGGCTTGTTGCAGCCCATAATCCTTTTTGGATTGGTTTTAATTCATTGTAATTTTAATAAAATTTGATATAGTTGGTTGCAAGTTGCAAACCACGGCTTCATTCCTATGCAAGCAAATTATTTTCTCTATGAAAGGGTTTATTTGTTCCAATATTATGTGAACTTTTAGAATTAATTTCCATTGTAATATTAAATTTTAATTAGCTCCATACATTCTTGAATCTCATCTCTCAACTTCATAATATAATTATCAACAAGAAAGAATAAGACATGTTATCTCCTACTTCACCTTAGATCAGCATTACATAAAAAATGTCAATTCAAAAAAAATATCCTCCCTATGATGCTAATGTGAGCATATAAGTTATACCAAATGGTACTTCATATCATATAGAATATGTGTGAATATAGAAGCATGATTATATCAATATCATAAATTGTTTAGAATATGAAAAACTTAGTGTTTTAATGCTTATTCATCTTTGATTAAGTTATGACTATTGATATATATTCTAACTTAGTGTTTCAATGCTTATTCATCTTTGATTAAGTTATGACTATTGATATATATGAAGAATATATATATATATATATATATATATATATATACATACACCACATAAGTCATAATAAGACTTCTTTTCTTGATACTAAGCACACTTACAAATTTAAAAATAGTTCAAGAATAAAATCAACAACATATTAGTGTACTCACTTCACTTAAGCACCATTTAGTTTAATGGTAAAATAGGTAATAACATTTTTACAATTCATCCACAAAACTATAATAAATATTTAAAATTTTCCATGTTTAAGAGGGATCACTTCCCAAGGGAATAGGACCATACATATTGGGTCACTATTGTCTTATAAGGTACATAAGGCGAGTCTCTAACATTATTATATGGATAATAATATTTCCCTCTCTAGGAAAGAGATAATCAACCTTATTCATGAGTTTGATGAGATCAAATAGTTAAATTATTATATACAAAGTTACATGTGTTTATAAGATTCACATTATAAAGACCCAAAAGGTTCCTAACAAAGGCTTGTTTAAATCATGAAAAAATTATAAAACATTAAACTAAAGAAAATATAACCATTTTAATGCATATTCATCAAAGAAAATTGTACTATATATTCCACTACCTTAAAAATATTGGTGATATTATAGTCTCGAATTGTTAGACCAAGAACCAATTTGTATGAACCATATAATATAGTTGGCAGATGGAGTCACCTAGAGACTCCATGGGAACATTTTTTTTGGATGATAATAGCTAAATGAGATATAAAACAAAATTTCTATTAATTTTTTTTTATTATGATAGTATTAGGTTAAATTACATAAACATTTATAATTATATGTTAATACATGAAGATTGATCAAATTCAAAATAAAAACAAATAAAGGTTGGAGGATATATTTGAGAGATTAGAAAAACTATATGTTATCTTAATATATGAATAAAGAATGGCTTGGTCTAAAGTGTGCAAAATTGAAAGATGGCACCATCACATGGAGCAATGATAATTTTTCAAATAGAGAAGATAAGAATACTGAATACCCAGAAAAATGACCCAAGAAATAATTGAACTTTTTATAAAGTCATTGGTGTAATTGAAACATTAGGATTAAACAAACAATCATCCATATTATGGTTAAATAGCTTATAATAGCTACAACCAAAGTTGAAGATAAAACATCTAAGAATAAATTTTAAACCCTCAATATAGTAATGAGATGAAATGAGTGTTGAAACAACAAACCATAATTTATAGATATCTTAAGATCACAAAAAATATTATAACATAATTTTAAGATACTCTACCATCAAAAAATATTACACCTCATTTTATTGACATGACATAATCTACATAACATAGTCATTGAAATCCATAGCCAAATCTATATATATTCATAACAAAAAACTTAGTTGAAGCCATGGTAACACTTAATTGATATGAAGCCATGATAACACTTGATTGATATGAACTTAGGATGACAAAATTAAAACATAAAGGTGAAAAACTAAAAAAATCACAAATTCAAATTGAGGTGAATCTTCAAAAAATTGAAGATTGTTGTAGTTGTGAAGGAAAGAGTTTATCATTTAGAGGTTATTTGAGTTGAAATTTGTGGTGTTGGTGTAGTTTTTTATTTTCCTAGTGGGTTAATTTATTTTCCCTTAGTCCTAGGCTTTTCCTACACTTAATTAAGCTTGCTTGGGATAATAAAGTGAGTTTATTACTAGGAGAGAAGTATGTGGTGTCACCTTCCTTAAAGGGTGGTGTTGGTATGTGGTGATTGATCATGCTATATTGTAACAAAATGTAGTACTGTACACTCTTCATGTATGCTATACTGTACACTTTTCACCTTTTTTCACTTCGTCACTGAAAAAGATAAAAGTCGACTTTGTAAACCCTAATTTCTGGAAGCTTCTAAAAGCTTGTTATAAGTGGTTGGGATGGGGAGTTGTAGTATGGAATTATTCATGATATTGTAATATGTTTTGCACTGGATAATAAAATTATTGGATGGTTTTGGTTTGGTGGATGTAGCCCATATTGGGTGAACCACGTTAAATTCTCTGTGTTATAATTTTCTATGTGTGTTTTATTTCTGAGTTTATTGATAAAATCTGTATTTAACTTTTAGATATCTTCCTTCTAACCCTAACAAGTGGCATCAGAGTGGGTTATGTTCAATTATCATCTGCAAGAAAGTCTCACGGTTGAGTAGGAGTCTCACGGTTAAGTGGGAGCAATGGCAGACGAGGGTAAGTTGAAGGTTGAGAAGTTCAATGGGCAGAACTATCAGTTATGAAAGATGCAGATGGAGGACTACCTCTATTAAAAGGATTTATGGCGGCCATTGGAAGGGAAACCCAAGAAACCCTCAACAATGTCTGATGAGGACTGGGATATTTTGGATAGAAAGGCACTTGGCAGTATTCATTTATGCCTAGCACAACTGGTGGCATTCAATATTACAAAATAAAAGACAAATCGAGAGTTGATGGAAACCCTAGAAAAGTTATATGAAAATCCTTCAGCTTTGAATAAGGTATTTCTTATGAAGCGTTCTTTTAATATGAAATTAGTAGAAGGTGGCCCAGTTACTGATCATTTAAATGAGTTTAATATGGTTACCAATCAATTAAATTTTGTAAATGTAAACTTTGATGAATAAGTTAGGGCTCTTTTGGTTCTATGTTCTTTGCTTGGAAGCTGGAATAGCTTGGTAATGGTTGTTAGCAATTTTGTTTCTGGTTCGAATACATTGAAATTTGATGATGTTGTTTGTGCTATTTTGAGCGAGGAAATTCGTAGGAAAAGCTCAGGTGGAAGATCCACATCAGGTAGTGTTTTGAATGCAAAAAGTAGGGGCAGAACAAAGGAGAGAGGAAACAACTCTGGAAGTCGTGGGAAGTCACGAGGAAAACCAAAGGACAAAAGGTCCCAATCTAGAGACAAGAGGGATTGATGGTACTATGGTAAGTCAGGTCATTTAAAGAAATATTGTTGGTCTCAGAAAAATAAAGGAGACAAAAAGGAAGGAAATAAAGAGGCAAATGTGGTAAGTAATAAATCTGATGAGGATGCTTTGATTCTTTCCCTTGACAATATTGATGATTCTTGGGTGTTAGATTCAGGGGCTTCATTTCATGCTACGCCCCATAGAAATTATTTTCTTGATTATGTCCAAGGGAATTTTGGGTTGGTTTATTTGGGAGATAATGAACCCTATCAGATTGTTGGAAAAGGAAGAATCAAGATTAAGTTGCAGAACTGGAATCATTGGCTAAGTTACATGAGGTAAGGCATGTTCCAAAGTTAAGAAGAAATTTAATTTTAGCAGGGCAACTAGATGATGAAGGTTGTGTTGTTACATTTAGTGATAAAAATTGGAAGGTTACAAAAGGTGCCTTAGTGGTAGAAAAAGGTGTGAAAGTAGGCACCTTATATTTTTATACATGTCATACTATTCCTTCTACTTTAGCTATTGCAGATAAAAATCAATGTTCAAGAACAGTTGTTGCAGTTTAGCAGGCAGAAAATTAGATAGTTGTTGTGGATTATGAATCAACACTATGGCATAATATACTTGGGCATATGAGTGCAAAAGGTATGAAATTAATTCATTCAAAGAATGTTTTACCAGGTCTAAAATGTGTTAATATGGATTTTTGTGAAAGTTGTGTGTATGGAAAATAAAAAAGAGTTAGTTTTCTCAAAGATGGGAAACAAAAGAAACATGAGAAATTGGAGCTTGTGCATACGGATGTATGGGGACCAGCTCAGGTATCTTCTCTTGGAGGCTCTCAGTATTATGTTACATTCATTGATGATGCAACTAGGAAGGTATGGATTTATTTCCTTAGGCAAAAATCTGATGTATTTGAAACTTTTAAAAAATGGAGAAGCTTGGTTGAAAATGAGACAAGTAAAAAGTTAAAATGTCTCAGATTTGATAATGGTGGTGAGTATTGCAGCAAAGATTTTAAAGAGTATTGTTCCTCTAATGGTATTCGTAGGCAAAAAATGGTTCCAAGGACTCCACAGGAAAATGGAGTGGCTGAGCGTATGAATAGAACAATAATGGAGCGTGCATGAACTATGAGATTGCATGTTGGGTTGCCTTTAAACATGTGGGAAGAGGCTATAAACACTACTATTTATTTAATTAATAGAGGTCCCTCTAATCCTTTGGGTTGTGGTATTCCAGAGGAAGCATGGATAGGTAAGAAGGTGAGTTATTCTTTTCTCAAAACCTTCAGTTGTGAAGTATTTGCACATGTAGATTTCGAAAATAGAACTAAGCTTGATGTAAAATCAAAGAAATATATATTTGTTGGATATGGCATTGATGAATTTGGTTATAGGCTTTGGGGATTTTAAAATAAGAAAATTGTGAGAATCAGGGATGTCATATTCAATGAGAAAGTGTTGTACAAAGATCTATTGCAGTAGCATGAGAAGAAAGAAAAGGATTATGCAGTGTTGGATGATATTAAAAACAACAATGTTCCAGTGGTTCATCATGCTCCACAACAACAACAACAAGAAATACCACAAACTCTTGTGAATGTTAGGTGATCTTCAAGGATAAGTAGACCTCCAAAAATATTTTCTCCCTCTTTGTATTATATTTTATTAACTAATGCTGGTGAACCAGAATTTTATCATGAAGCTATGCAAGTGGGTTCCAAGGTTCAATGGGAGCATGGAATGGAAGAAGAAATGTACTCCTTGCTGAAAAATCAAACTTGGGATTTATGCAAGTTGCCTACAGGTAAAAAGGCTTTACCAAACAAATGGGTTAATAGGCTGAAAGAGGAAGATGGAGGTAAGAAAAGATTTAAAGCTAGATTAGTTGTAAAGGGATTTGCACAGAAAAAGGGTATTGATTTTGATGAAATATTTTCTCCAGTTGTTAAAATGAATTCTATTCGTATTGTTTTAAGTATTATGGCTAATGAAGATTTGCATTTAGAATAGCTTGATGTTAAAACTTCCTTTCTCCATGGTGATTTGGAAGAGGAAATATATATGGAAAAACCACAAGGATTTGAGGTCAAAGGAAGAAGAAACTAGTGTGCAGATTGAAGAAAATTTTATATGGCTTGAAGCAAGCACCTTGGCAATGGTATGTTAAATTTGATAGTTTTATGGCTGAGCAAGGCTACAACAGGTGTAATTTAGACCATTGTGTTTACTTTAAGAGGTTAGCTGAAGATAGCTGCATTATTCTATGTTTATATGTTGATGATATGCTTGTAGCAGGGTCTAACATGGATCACATAAAGGAGTTAAAACAACAGTTAGAAAATTCATTTGATATGAAGGATTTGGGGGCAGCAAAACAAATCCTTGGTATGAAGATTACAAGAGATAGGAAAAAAAAATGTTTCTATCTCAAGCTAATTATGTTGAAAAGGTGTTACAAAGATTTCATATGGTGAATGCAAAAGTTTTCAGCACACCTTTGCCCAGTCATGTGAAATTGACTAAGGATATGTGTCCAAAGACACAAGAGGAGGAAGAAAAAATTTCCAAGGTACCATATGCTTCAGTTGTAGGCAGTTTAATGTATGCCATGGTATGCATGAGACCAGATATTGCCCATGTTGTAGGAGTCGTTACTAGGTATATGAGTCATCCTAGAGTTGAGCATTGAAATGCAGTAAAATGGATTCTCAGGTACTTGAGAGGTACATCCATAAATGTTTAGTTTTTGGGGGCTCTAATACAGATTTAAAGGGCTATGTTGACTCAGATTTGGTAGGGGATATAGATACCAGGCAGAGTACCATAGGTTATGTATTTACAGTCGGTGGGATAGAAGTGAGTTGGATTTCTCGGTTGCAAAAGGTGGTTGCTTTATCCACCACAGAGGCAGAGTATGTTGTTGCAACAGAAGCAACAAAGGAGATGATATGGCTACAATTTTTCATGGAAGAGTTTGGCAAGCAATAGGTTGAAAATCATGTGTTTACAAAAAGCCAGAGTGCTATACATCTTGCAAATAATTTTGCCTTGCACTCTAAGACCAAACACATACAATTAATATATCATTTCATTCTATCGGTGTTGGAGGATGGACAGGTAAAGTTGGAAAAGATACATACAGATGCCAATCCAGCAAATATGTTTACAAAGGCAATGACAAGGGAGAATTTGAGCTCCTCTTTAGCTTTTGTTGGTCTTCATGGTTAAAAGTATAACAGAGCAACAAGGTCTAAGGTGCTTATTTCCAATGGGAGCTATAAGTGCAGTGGTGTCGTCTAGGATCAGTCTCCAAGTGGGAGATTATTTTGGTGTGGAGCCTGATCAGTCTCCAAGTGGGAGATTGTTGGTATGTGGCAACTGATCATGCTATACTGTACATTTTTTTAGTATTGTGCACTCTTCATGTATGCTATATTGTACACTTTTCACCTTTTTTTTGCTTCGTCACCGAAAAAGAAAAAAGTTAATTTTGTAAACCCTAATTTTTGGAAGCTTCTAAAAGCTTGTTATAAGTAGTTGGGATGAGGTGTTGTAGTATGGCATTATTCATGATATTGTAATATGTTTTGCATTGGATAATAAAATTATTGGATGGTTGCGGTTTGGTGGATGTAGCCCATATTGGGTGAACCACTTTAAATTCTCTGTGTTATAATTTTTTGTGTGTGTTTTATTTCTCAGTTTATTGATAAAATTTGCATTTAACTTTTAGATATTTGCCTTCTAACTCTAACAAGTGGAACACATTCTGCTCTTGGTGGCATCCTCCACTTTTGGTGTTCTATACTTTCCACTTTTGGTAGGCATCACAACTTTTGGTGGTCCATCTCCACTTTTTGTGGTCGATTCCTATTGGTTGGATTTTCCACCTACCTCCTCTCTTAAGTTCTATATAAACTCACTACCTAGCTTATATTTGTATCCATTCATTCTCTTGCATTCTTGCATACTTTGGCATACATGCACCTTGATGCATGCATTCATTATTCATGCATTTTGCTTTGTATCTTTTCAGCGTGGAAGCTATTAATGCAATATTGTCACATCAACATTGCATAATCACTCAGAGTCCTGGTTTGCATTCTTATGTTTTTCTAGTTTATGTAACTTTGATTTTCTCTTTAAAAGTTCTTTAGTTTATTCAATATATTTTAGATTTCTAACATGGTATCAAAGCTTTTATTTTTAGAAATCTAAGTTCTTAGATTATTGATTAAGATATTGAGTTTCTTGTAAAAATCTCGTAAATTCATGTATGCTCTTCTCTTGCATTTTAAACGATTTGGAGAATCAGAAAGGATTTGCAATGATCTAATACCCTTTTCATATTGCATATATGTTTTGTGATATTTGGGTGATTGCAGCATTTATAGTTATATTGGAAGCATTTTTAAATGCTCCAATGCATCTAGAAGGCTTGAGAAAGTTAGATTTGGCTTTTGTTTCATCCAAATTGGAGATCATTTGACAAAGTTGCAAATGGGGGTTTAAAGCTCAGATCTACAAGCAAATTTTTACTAGAGAATTTTGGGCTAAAAAAACCTTTCCATTGCATTTAAAAGGACCAAAAAACATCTATTCTCATATAAAATTTGTCTATTTTAGATTAATTTTATTTTTGGAAAAAAATTTCTTTTGCCAGGTGGTCGTCACTATAGGCAAAATTTAGCCAATGTTTTTAAAAAATCATAACTTTTCACCATGGTGTTTGTTTTCTGCAAATGAGATATCATTGGAAAGATAGAGATGAGCACTTTCCATCTATAAAGGTTTTGAAAATTAAAAAAAATCACTTTCTATCAGATATTACAGGTTGAAGTTGTTGCATTTTTTTTCAATGAGCCATAACTTTCGCCTCAGAGCTCCATTTTTTGGAAACGAATAGGCATTGGAAATTTATTGAAGAGAGTTACACAACTACCAAGCTATTTTTTTTAGATTTTATCTCATACTCATTGTGTATTAGAATTTATAATTTTGGTCATTGTGGGCCTGTTGAGCATTGTATCTTGGAAAAGGCTTTGTAAATGCACTAATCATAAAGTGCCAACGTTGTAATATCTTGGGGGGGTGATTTATGAGACTAGTGGAAAGGAGGGGTGTCTCTTGATGTATTTTTTTGTATCAATATTGGGGGGATTATCCAAACAATGTGTAATCACAAACTAAGATAAAGTTCCATTTATGGGGGCATTAAGCATGTCTCTTAAAAATTATTTTCATCCTTTTTTTGTCAAGCTAACTTCAAAGAAATATTTGTCTTGGAAACAAGGTATAAAGTATCATTTAATTGAGCAAGATCTATTGCCCTATCTCCTTGACTTTTTCCTGGGCCAAGTGACTATAATAAGAAGAATGCATGATTTAACAATAATGACATGGTCTATGGACTAATATGTCTTATTGTTTCTAAGGATATTATACATCATGTAGAGCACACTAAGTGCCCTTTCACTTCTTGGACCATCATTCAACAGTTGCATGGAGACATTAGATCTTCATCTAAAAGTGATGTTTCCTTGGAGAACCAGGGTATTGTGGATGATATTGAGACTTGTGTTTCCCCATCTTGTGTGGATGATCAATTCATTGATAACCCATCACCATCACCTCTTGTAGATTCAAATTCTAGAGATGCTCCTTCGAGAGCTTCCAGTGATTCATTACAGGAGGATCATTTATGTCTTCTAGATTCTATTCATTGGGACCAATTTCTACCAGACATCTCTTGCTTGTTTGTAGTCCCTCATTTCAGATCTAGATGACACTATTGAGGACATGCATCTTCTCTTTGAAGACCACTCTTTTGTTGTTGCATCTATTGTTGCTACTTCATATTTTATAGTTGCTTCTTCAAAAGCTTCCAATGACTTCTTGCAGCAAGATATCTATTGTCTTTCAGATTCATCTTGGGATGATCTCTTGATAGGTATTTCAGACTTGTTTATAGAGACACATATTGCATATTTGGGAGACACTATTGATGAAATTAATCTTCTCTTATTCTTCATTTTTTGTGAGGGAACACTTTAACCCTCTTTTTAATTCTCTACATGATCATTCCTTATAGTTTGACATGAGTGTGCATACTTTGGATCAACATTTGGAGGATACATCTTCAAAGGAGATACTTGAGTCTTTGGATGGTGTTCTACATCATTCTCTAAGAGATTATGAGTTTTCATTTTCAGTAGTGTGGCCTAGAACGCCTAATTTGATTGTGGGAGCCTTCAACATCGACATGGGGATACTTTATCCAAGTTTAAAGACTCCATACATCTTGAGTTTTCTTCCTACATATTCATTTCCAAGAGTGGGGAGATAGCTCACATACACCTTTGGTTAAATTGTTTCTTCCTAAGGGGAGGAATTTTGTTCGATGATCGTGGACCATCTTCTACATCTAGTTTCGAGCATCTACCATTAGATCTCTTTGGGGGGGCTTCTTTTTCCTTCCACTTCATTTTTCTCTCTATTATGGGGGGAATACTTCGTTTTTGTGGGATGGGGCTTCTTCTTCTTTGGGGGAACTTTTATATGTACATGGGTACCTAACATGGCCTCATTTCGAGGACCCATCATCTTTTACATTTTCCTAAGTTGTGCTTAAGGGGGGTGTTGGTGTAGGTTTTTATTTTCCCAGTGAGTTAATTTATTTTCCCTTAGTCCTAGGTTTTCCTACACTTAATTAATCTTTCTTAGGATAATAAAGTGAGTTTATTACTAGGAGATAAGTATGTGGTGTCACCTTCCTTAAAGGGTGGAACACATTCCACTCTTGGTGGCATCCTCCACTTTTGGTGGTCCATACTTTCCACTTTTGGTGGGCATCACCACTTTTTGTGGTCCATCTCCACTTTTGGTGGTTGATTCCTATTGGTTGGATTTTCCACCTACCTCCTCTCCTAAGTTCTATATAAACTCACTACCTAGCTTGTATTTGTATCCATTCATTCTATTGCATTCTTGCATACTTTGGCATACATGCACCTTGATGCATACAACCATTATTTGTGCATCTTTTTTTTATCTTTTCAAATCGGAAGCTCTTAATGCAATATTGTCACATCGATATTGCATAATCTCTTAAAGTCCTAGTTTTCATTCTTATGTTTTTTCTAGTTTATGTAACTTTGATTTTCTCTTAAATCGTTCCTTAGGCTATTCAATCTATTTCATATTTCTAACATGTGGCACATGAGACCCACAAGGTGAGAGACAAATCTATGTAACAAAGGCATCACAAAGTAGTGAAATTTCCAGGTGGTGAATGGCTAATTTTTTTTAAACTCGTTAGATTGACCATACAAATGATCCTAGATGAACACATATTAGAGTTACCTTATTCAGGATTGCTAGGTGCAATGCCTACAAACAATAGACAAAGGAAGAATGCCTATGAAATCTAGCCAAATAAAAGGTTTATAGGTGGCTAGGGTGATGTGGGAATTTTTTGATAGGAAATGCCTAAATATCTTCCACATTAAGGCCTAGTTTTAATCCATTTAATTAATTTTGTCTCTTCTCTTTCTTGTGGGCTCTATGGTTTTAGAATGCCTAGTTGATATTTTATGAATTCTATCCACAATGTGTATCTTGAACATGTTGGAGAGAATGTAGGTTGAGAATTTTACTATGTTGAATCTTTCTAGATGGTGGAACACGAAGTGTGATCCAAAATGTTGATGGAAAAAATATATTATACAATCAAATCTATTTCTATTCAACAATTATCAATATAGATTGTGGAAACTTGTTATCATTAATCTCAACTTTATTATTCCCTTGGAAGTATTCAAACTGACAAATAACAATAGCCCTAATAATGCAAATGAGTATAGCTTCAATTTAGAAGACTTAGAGACACTCATTTACAATAGTGTCCAAATACCACTTAGGGATGTATTGGTGTTTTAATTATCTAGCTAGGCTTTGAAATTCTCTAAGAGGTACCCAACCTCCATAATAAAGAACCACTAAGGCTAGTGGCCAACTAACGAGATTTACTCAAAGACTGAACCTCCTACACTTTTGGCTCTGTGAAACCAAGGTGGGTAACCCTAAGTGTGTTCATATGAATGTTTTATGATTGGTAAGAACACTTCTTACAGATTACAGTCCCAACACATGCAATGAGATAGTAATTATTCTGGTATTGGCAAACCAAAGAATAATAACAATTATCTTAAAGCAACAGGATTGAAGATTTCAATATAAGATTTGCATCTCCGAAGAGACAAGATTTTGTGTATTAAATTTGTTCATATTTAAACCATTGTGCTTAGAACTCGGCTCTGTATTCTCAAACAGGGATCCTAAAGAGATTATCCAGTGCCTCACCCATTGCGAAGGAGTCATATAAAACACAACCCAGATACTTTGAACATATCACCATAGTGATTTACACCATGAGATTTTCAGCTATCAAAACACTACTACTTAAGGAATCCTGAAGACAATATCACAAATCTGCAACTCATTTTAAGAAATTTAATTAACTTATTAAGTTAAAGCATGAAAATGAGATACACATTCAAATATACCATTGAAGCTGAATGAATATATCATTGATAAAATCATTCACAACTTATGACACAACACCAGGAGAGCAATGTTCTAATTAATTGTTCTTTATTGCTTCAGTATCTATAATTACATGAGCATGGACTGCTTTTTCTATAATATTCATCTCCTAAAGATAACACACTAGCTAATATCATTAGCAAAACCTTCAATAAACAAACTTGTTTGTACAAGAAACTAAGCCACCAGATACAAAAATCTGACCCTAAACAATGAGCTGTGAAATCTCCTTTATAGGATAGGAGAGCAACAAAGCACCAGGCTACATTATTCATTTCAAATGAATTTCATTCATATGAAATTTGAATTCCCATTCCTCGTCATTAGAAAACAATATGTATGATTCGAGGAATCAGAAAACAATTACACAGTAACCAGTCAGAGAAGAAACAAAAAGGAAAGTGTCACGCACACGCACGTCCACATCTACAAGATGAAACACTAGGAAAATCAATGCCCACGAGCAGCACACCCAATACTAGCAATCATTTGGTTGACACACGGCCCCAGTACAGGCGACCACTTCTGGTTCTTGCCTCAGTTAGAGGCGGAACCACCTTCTTCTTTTCATCCACATCAACACGCACTCCATAATGCCATTGCAGTTATTGGTACAACTGCAAGGGCCTCTTCATTTACACCCATGAGCTCAATCAAGGTCACAAGATAACAGTGATAATCTGAGTTAGTCTTAGAACCATCATTGCTAGAATTTGAAGAAAGAACAACAGGGGAATTACAATGCCCTGACCTCCTGCCCATACCCTAGGAACTTGCCTCAGGAATGTCTGGAGGACACCGTTCCTTTAATTTCCACAAACTCCCTGCACCTATCCTTGCACTTCGGCATGGCTCAAACTTATCCATTGAAGAAATGTAACTTGAGATTACAAACAAGTCCACAACATGCCAACTCAAAAATTGCAATAATAATATAGAGCAATTCAGTTGTTACTTATAGAATAATCAAGTGCAGGGAGTATTAATTTCCCAAATGTTCGCATGGGTATGTGAACGATTAGTGGTTGATATTGCCACCACAAATTTATTTCAGGCGTACAGTGCATCATTGTTTCTATCAGGAGGTTACCACTCACACGCAAGGAGATCGGGGGAGAATCCTCTGAAAAACTCGCGCCATTAATAAAATAAGTTTCAGAGCGTAAAAGTTCCTCACACGAAAGATTAGTAACTTCTTTGAAATTGCACCGTTAATGTAATATGGAATTGGCAGTTCAGATAACTGAGATTGAGTCAACAATCGTTGAAAATCCACATCACCGCTTGGGAAAGAACACAGCCAATCATAGCCCATGAAAACAGGAGGTCGCAATTAGATAGTAGGGCCCACCTAGCCTTGTTGCTCCAAGATCCAGGTCATGTGTCGCTTTCTCGCAAACCTCACAGTACTTTAGGAACATTTACTTTGCTCGTGCGAGGCCTATGAGTGATGGTCATTATTATTCCATGTCATTAAAATTCCACTGGTGAAAAGGCATCCATCTGTCACTGTTGGCACCTCGGGGAAAAGACCCCACTCCTCCGTGCATAACAGATGATGGCATCTCGCAAACCTCGCACTACTTTAGTGACATCAGCAAAAAAACCTGTGAGGTTTGCGAGGAACAGTCCCGATTGAAACCCATGATCGGACGGTTAGCCAAACTGCCAATATGACATGTAAAATATTCAGGTGGGACCGGCCAGTAAAACCTTTGGCGGTATAAATATTTAAGCTTAAGATATAGAAAGAGACTAATAGGCTGGGTAAAAAGGGGCCGGTAAGAGCACGAAGGAAAGGCTCGATCAGACAACTTAAGTGACCAGTAACCCTCCACAACAAGTCAACATTGAAATATAACAATATGGTTTCTAAAGAATACCCATCATATTTCATAAGAAATCAAAAACCCTAAACCCAAACTATCAGACCTCTAGTCTTGTAGAAGTAACCAGCCATGTCCAATTTGGACATAAATTTTGACAAATTTCTAAGAATCCCATTAGTGGCTCTAACTGGGGATGTATGCCCCCTATGGGCATAGCAAGAATCCAGAATCTCTAGTTTCGCAGACCAAATCACTGAATTACACAAGTGCCTTGACAGATATTTATCCATGCTTTGTGAATTGGACTCATGCATATAAACTTGGTGGCCCCAGGCCACCAAACAAGAAAATTAAAATTTACCTCTGTCAAAAACAAAATTCTTAGGTACCTAGAGCAAAACAAGTCTACATTCTTTACTTCTTGATGCTTCAAAAATAATGGGGTGATCAATATGCCTAGAAGTATCATAATGTTTACTAATACTCCCCTGCACCAATTCAGTCAATGCCCTATACCCAAAATTTAGAAGCAACATATGACCATGATAATATTTCACCTTACTCTGCCCTTGGTCATATTTCATAGAATGCTGGCTTAATTGAGCCGAGAAGTGGAAACATTCATAACTTATCAGGTCTGCAACATCACACATTCTGGCATCATCATCATTCTGTACATCAAATTGAAAATTCTCATACAAAATTATGTGCATGTTATCCATTCTTCCAATGCTCAGCAAAGATGATACATATCTTAGGGAATCCTTGCCCTAGAATTTCCCACATAAGCCTAGTTGCCAGCACCTGAACTCTGTCAATTTGGAATGCATCCTGGCATTACAAATGCCGGCAATATTAGCTACATCATTCTCCAGGGAATGTGTAAACACATTCATCTCAGGCCTCTCAATATAGATCTTCCCCTGCACTTCTTCATTTATTCTCAAATGAAAACCCTCAAAAATAGGGTCAAATATATATCAATCACATCATAGGTAATAGAGGAACAACAATATGCATTGGCCTTCCTGTTCTCAGTACCACCTACTATATGTGTTAATTTATAAGTGAAAATTTTGGCACAAGCTAAAAACTTTTCACCAACAATATCAATGTCACCTTCATTATAAGCTGGAATATTTTCACTAGCAATATCAATATCAGAAGGCAACAACACATCCATCTCAACTTCATATAGGCAGTCAGGACAATCCATAATACCAATATATTTATCAGTATATTGGTTATCTTCAGTGCTATTGTTTTGATCACACACCTCATTGTTTTCAAATTCCTCAACATTTATACAATAAACTTGTTCCATTGCCAGTATACTCTAAATATTTATCATCTGAAAGTTGTTCCTTCACTTGGAAACAAGTAAAATCATGAGGCTCCTTATTTCCATACAACTCTGGTAAAAAGAAAAACTCAGTTCCATCCTCAGTACTACAATCATTACCTCTGAAATCACAATCACTGGCCTGTAACAAAATCTCAGTGATATGAGCATTACAATCGGGATTAGGAAACACAATAGGTGTCTCACAAAATCTTACATCATTTTTCCCCTCAAATTCCTCTGCAATTATCCAACTTTCTTCAAAAGAGCAAGCGTTATCTTCATTTTGTGTAGATACCTTCTGAGGTGATTCTACAATCTCTATCCACTTGATGACTTGGGCCAAATTAGCAGGTTTCAATTCTTCTGGTAAAGCACTTAGCCCCGGCTCATAAAGTTCACAAAATAAATCAATGCATTCATAGTCATTAGGTCTATGATCTCTAGGGATTTGTATTAAGGCCTCTAAAAATATCAAGAAAAACTCATATGGCGATTCCCTCTCTTGCCTCTTCATGTCATACAATCCCGAGACAAGAGAAGTTTGATCATCATCATTCAAACTGGATTGGCTTTCAACTTGGATTTCATTATCATCACACTACAGTGGTCAAGATATTACAGTTCTCGAAGCACCCTTATCACAATTAGTGTTCTGAACAGCCAACTCAGACATTTTACTAGTATGAGCTAGGCTAGGGTAATCAATACTTGTAGCCAAATACCCTTTCATCATTGAGTATTTCATATTGTTTTCAATTTCCATAGCCATTTGATATGCTTGGTGCAGGGTTGTAGGCTCTTTATCCCTTAATAAATAACCCATCCTCTTGTCAAAAGTACCAAGATATACAACTAAGCATTCGGCCTCACTTGGTCTAATTTCTTTAGGGATTTCCCTTAAAGCTCTTGAAAATCTGAGATTAAAATATGGGACTAACTCTTCTTCTTTTATGTGGATTCCCATAAAACCTTTTCTTAATATGTTGGGATTGACCCTTTCACCAAATTGTTCCATAAAAATTATTACCAACTGATTCCATGAATTAATAGAATAGGCAGGCAAATAGGAAAACCAATCCTTGGCATCACCCCTCAAAGATTGTACAAACAACTTCATAGCAACATCCTCATGACTAATTTCATAATCTCCCATTACATCTACAAAATGTTGTAAATGCTTAGAGGTTGATTCTGCACTCTGCCTCATATATTTTGGCAAATACTTCCTAATCCTTTTAGGAATTAGATTAGGGTAACCACTGACATCACTGAAAAATAAAAGGCATATACCTTTGAGTTACAAAACACCCTGAAGGGCTTAATGCAACTTGTTTTCTTTGCATATTTATGTCTGACCTTACATATGGGAAATCACTTATACCCATTTAAAATTCATCAAAACAGTACATGTTTATCAAACATATCATTTACCATCTCAACTATGACTCCATTAGTGACTGAAGTTATTGTTCCTTGTTTTCAGAGATATGTTGCAACATAAACATTGTTTCATAAATCTATTCCATGTTGCATCATCAGAAGTATGGAAAATCTAATCATTGTTCCCTTTCTTGATGCTAGACATCTAGTTTGGAACCATTTTCATCCTTAATTACAAACACCCATCACAATTAAGAATAGTGAACTATTTAAATTTGATGAAATACCTTGTAATTTTGGCAGCAATTGTTAATATTTTCCTTTGTACTTCAACTGGTTCTTCAGATAGAGTCGCCACCTCTTCAATCAAAGGACTGAATTTCACAAGAAATATGAAATTCCTTTTCAAAATTTGTTAGATTCTGGGTCTTTGTCCACAATAGAGTCATACCTCAAACATTCTAACACCATGCCACTACCAATTTCTTTCAAAACCACAATCCATCACCATCCAAACTTAACATTCAGCTCCGCTTAAACAAATGATTCAGGATAGCCGCCTCCAACTACTGTAGTTTCTTTTTCCTCTTTTTTCTTTAAATTTCTTAGAAGTTCTCCCAAATAAAACACAATACAACTAAAACTCCTGAATTAACGGGATACCATAGATCATTGAGACTTTCAGGTTTATTTCAATAACCCCTTCCTGATAGGGTTGACAACACTCACTATGCAAATTCAGAATGGAAAACAATAAAATGACTCTATGACTGTCTACAACTGGAGATTAAGAATTTTCCCCAGCAGAGTCATCATTTTGTTGGTGTTTTAATTATCTAGCTAGGCTTTGAAATTATCTAAGAGGTACCCAACCTCCATAATAAAGAACCACTAAGGCTAGTGGCCAACTAACGAGATTTACTCAAAGACTAAACCTCCTACACTTTTGGCTCTGTGAAACCAAGGTGGGTAAACCTAAGTGTGTTCAATTGAATGTTTTATGATTGGTAAGAACACATCTTCTTACATATTACAGTCCCAACACATGCAATGAGATAGTAATTATTTTGGTATTGGCAGACCAAAGAATAATAATAATTATCTTAAAGCAACAGGACTGAAGATTTCAATATAAGATTTGCATCTCCGAAGAGACAAGATTTTGTGTATTAAATTTGTTCAAATTTAAACCACTGTGCTTAGAACCTAGCTTTGTATTCTCAAACAGGGATCCTAAAGAGATTATCTAGTGCCTCACCCATTGGGCAGGATTCATATAAAACACAACCCAGATACTTTGAACATATCACCATAGTGATTTACACCATGAGATTTTCAGCTATCAAAACACTACTACTTAAGGAATCCTGAAGATGATATCACAAATATGCAACTCATTTTAAGCAATTTAATTAACTTATTAAGTTAAAGCATGAAAATGAGATACACATTCAAATATACCATTGAAGCTGAATGAATATATCATTGATAAAATCATTCACAACTTATGACACAACACCAGGAGAGCAACTGTTCTAATTAATTGTTCTTTATTGCTTTAGTATATGTAATTACATGAGCATGGACTGCTCATTTTATAATATTCATCTCCTAAAGATAACACACTAGCTAATATCATTAGCAGAACCTTCAATAAATAAACTTGTCTGTACAAGAAACTAAGCCACCAGATACAAAAATCTGACCCTAAACAATGAGCCATGAAATCTCCCTTATAGGATAGGAGAGCAACAAAGCACCGGGCTACATTGTTCATTTCAAATGAATTTCATTCACATAAAATTTGAATTCACATTCCTTATCATTAGAAAACAATGTGTATGATCCGAGGAATCAAAAAACGGCTACACAGTAACCAATCGAAGAAGAAACAAAAACAAAAGTGCCTCGCACGCACACGTCCACATCTACAAGACGAAACACCAAGAAAATCACCTCCCACGAGCAACACACCCAATACCATCAATCATTTGGTTGACACACGGCCCCGGTACAGGCGATTGCTTCTAGTTCTCGCCTCAGTTAGAGGAAGAACCACCTTCTTCTTTTCATCCACATCAACACACACTCCAACAACCTGGCACGGTGCCATTGCAGTTATTGGTACAACTGCAAGGGCCTCTTCATTTACACCCATGAGCTCAGTCAAGGTCGCAAGATAACAACGATAATCTGATTCAGTCTCAGAACCATCACTGCCAGAACTTGAAGAAAGAACAACAGGGGAATTGCAATGCCCCGACCTCCTACCCATACCCCGGGAACTTGCCTCAAGAACATTCGAAAGACACCGTTCCTTTAATTTTCGTGAACTCCCTACACCTATCCTTGCACTTCGGCATGGCTCAGACTTATCCATTGAAGAAATTTAACTTAGAGATTGCAAACGAGTCCACAACCTACCAACTCAAAAATTGCAGTAATAATACAGAGCAATTCAGCCGTTACTTATAGAATAATCAGGTGCAGGGAGTATTAATTTCCCAAATGTTTGCACGGGTATGCGAACGATTAGTGGCTGATATTGCCACCACAAATTTATTTCAGGTGTATAGTGAATCATTGTTTCTATCAGGAGGTTACCGCTCGCATGCAAGGAGATCGGGAGAGAATCCTCTAAAAAACTCGCGCCAATAATAAAATAAGTTTCAGAGCGTAAAAGCTCCTCACATGGAAGATCAATAATTCTTTGAAATTGCATCGTTGATGTAGAACGGACCTGGCAGGTTGGATGACTGAGATTGAGTCAACAATCATTGAAAATCGACATCACCGCTTGGAAAAGAACATAGCAAATCATAGCCCATGAAAATAGGAGGTCGCAATTGGATAGTAGGGCCCACCTAGCCCTGTTGCTCCAAGAGCCAAGCCACGTGTCGCTTTCTTGTAAACCTCGCAGTACTTTAGGAATATTTACTTTTCTCATGTGAGACCTATGAGGGATGGTCATTATTAATCCCCATCATTAAAATTCTGGTGAAAAGACATCCATCTGTCACTGTTGGCGCCTCAAGGAAAAGACCCCACTCCTCCGTACATGCCAGATGGCGGCATCTCGTAGACCTCGCACTACTTTAGTGACATCAGCAAGAAAACCTACGAGGTTTGTGAGGAACGGTCCCGATCAAAACCCGTGATCGAATGGTTAGCCAAACTGCCAATAGGACATGTAAAATATTTAGGTGGGACCAGCCAGTAAAACCTTCAATGGTATAAATATTTAAGCTTAAGAGACAAAAAGAGACCGATAGGCTAGGTAAAAAGGGGTCGGTAGAGCATGAAGGAAAGGCTCGATCAAACAACTTAAGTGAATGGTAACCCTCCACAACAAGTCAACATTGAAATATAACAATCGGGTTTCTAAAGAATATCGATCATATTTCATAAGAAATAAAAAACCCTAAATCCAAACTATCAGACCTCTAGTCTTGTAGAAGTAACCAGCCATGTCCAATTTGGACATAAATTTTGACAAATTTCTAAGAATCCCATCAGGATGAAAAATCCACACTTCTTAATTAGATAGTCACTACCCTTGTAAAGGTTATCCCACAACTCATAACCATTCCAAACATCATACCTCTTCTTATTTTGGGTTCTTATATATTTGACAATTCTTTTTACTTTAACATGTTACATCTAATATATGTATTTTAGATATATCTGATATCTTACATACATATATTTTATTTGGTATAAGTGAATAACTTTTATTTAAGTTGACTCAAGGTTCTATTTCATTTATAATTTTTTTTACCTCAAGTCATAAATGTTATAAGTTTTGACTAGTGGATATTTGTAATTATATTTTAGATTTTCATCTATTATGAAAATTCTAAAATCATTGGAAGTTTGTTTTGTAAAAACAACTATTTCATTTAACTTGTACTAATTTTCTCATAAAATTAACATAACCAACATTATTACTACTTGTTGATACTTAAAACTCAACTCACAAGAAATAATTTAAATTATGTATAGCACAATACTTATTTCTCTTATGTTACTCATATCAATCCAATCAAAAAAAGTCTAGATAGAATTAATTTGGATGTATGGATGGAGGATCATAAGCAACAAATAATATAAAAATCTCATTAAAGTGTATCTATAAGGATGGTTATTATAGCCTAAGCAAGAAAAGCATATCTAGTCATATATGTGGTTCTACCCAAGGAAAATTGTATGTGGTTCTACCCAAGGAAAATTGAACTACTTAGTGTGATTATAAATTAATATACACCATCAACTTAAAAAATACTAAATAAATTATTTTAAAATAATAGAAAAGGCAAATTAGAGGTATTGCAAAAATGACCCTGCACATGTGTTGATTGAATATAAAGAGGTTTCCCATCAACTTCTACATATCTTATAGTACAATCTATAAAAATGATTAATTAGTATAGCCTGTCCTGCTCTGATACCATGCTAGAAATTATAATCTTAGGATACTAATAATTATAAACAAAATATAAAATAAGAATCATACAAGCATATATTTTAAAAAATCCCCATAAAGCATCATTTTATTAAAAAACACTTACAAAAGTGGTCTATTATAACATATACCAAACCTAGAGAACACTTCTCCACACTTCCACTTGACCAATAATACCTCATTTGCATAGTGATAGAACTCACTATCAATCTCCAAATTCTCCACGTCTCGAATGAGAGGGAACCTCCTTAAATATAAGAGAAAGGTTGGCATGATACCATAAGAGGTATTAGTCACACCTATTCAAAATAACCATTCATAAATAATTAATAATTTCTAATAGTTGTTAGACTAATGATTTCAAATAGGATATGCTTAATAAAGCATATAATAAATACAATTTAATAACCTTATAATAGAGCATTATATAAATGTTATAAGGGTATGATCCCTAATAACATTATGTTCTAACATTTTCATTACATTGCTACCTTTGCATTGAATTGTAAAGGTTTGTATTTGTTATGTTATTGTATTGACTTATAAATATTTACACACATTGACTAACAAATCCTCTGAAACTAATGAATAGACTAGTGATTTTTTTGTATCTACTAATATTGTTGGTAACAAATCTTGGTTGATATATTTAGGTGCATCATACCATACGACTCCTCATTTGAAGTGGTACTCAAATTAAAGTGTTATGGAGGGAATGTTTCCTTGGTGATAATAGTTATTTTTGAATAGTTAGTTGAAGAAAGGTGATGTGTATTTCATGAATGGGAGAGAGGACACCCTCTAATATTTTACATATACCTAGTTTGGCTAGAAATTTATTTTTGTATCTAATATGATTGACTCTAGCGTATGTGTCACATTTGATGAAAAAGGGTGTAGGCTGGTTAGAGGAAATTTTGTGTTGGCTAAATGTGTGAGGCATGGTACTCTATTTAGGATATAATATTAACAGTATGCAACTCTATCAATGTTATTAAACCTAAACTAGGTTTTTTTTGGCATCACTACTTGGGTCATACAAGAGAAAAATTTCCAAAAAATTGGGTAAGAATATGCCTAGAGGTAAATATTTGAATTTAGTTTTATTATTAGACCACGATGTCGCTTGCTTCCATAACTTCCATGGTTGTTGCTTTCATTGTGCCCTCGACACTAATTTTCCCCTTGACTGCAGGCGAAAATGATCTTTCCATAAACTTTCTCCATGCCCACAATGGGGTTCTAATTCCAAGGATGGAAGCCATGTCCCTAATGCTTTCAGTGGCATGCCCTAGTTCAACTAGGGTTTTAGATTTTCAAAGCACAAAAAACTCCATTATGGGCGACTAAATATCTCTTTGCCCTACTATTGGATCTCAAAGATTATCAGACTCAAAGCCTAGGAATAGCCTACCCTTTAGGGATATGCTTTCTAGCCCAAATCAAGGGAAAATGTTCAAATTTTCGGCCTAGGATGCTTGGCCATTGAAGGACAACTCGATCTCTAATGTGTGTGGGATCTCCAAAAACTGCCCAAAAACATTCATCAGTAAGGCATCTTCCTCTCTTGTTATGTTTTTACAAAGAAGCTCAAAAAGGAGGTCGATGCTGGTGAGTAGTATTTTTCCTCCAACGGATTGATTGGCCAATTCAATCGCCTGTAGCCAAAATTACCAGATTTGCATGGTTGAATCTCATTGGCATGGCGGCCCACACTCAAAGGTAATGTAGAAGTCTACCCTTATTCTCAAGGGTTTTTTGTTGTGGTGTTTGATTGCATTCGAGACAGGGATTCCATTTTGTAAGAGAAACGGTGTTGGGGAAAAATCCTACTCCTTTTCAAACCGTGGTTTCCATATTTTAACCCTGCTACTGCTTCATTCTCTGTAAAATCTGTTTGGATTTTCCTTCTGAATCTTCTATTACGATTATGGTTTGTAGATTACTTTCAAGTGATTGGGGACTCATTGGGAAGCTTCCTTGCAATGGATTCAAACATAATTAATTTCACCCACACAACTTTTGTCTGCATCCTTGTAGACATGGATGCCACAAGAGATCTTCCTGCAGACATCACATTCAAGTTTGTTGATCACAATTGAACGTAACTTCTAGATTACAAAGGTTCAACCTTCTGACGTAGTAAGTATTTTGAAATGGGTCATACGGCCAATTCTATCTCCATAATCATTAAAAATTACAATCAACAGTCCTGGTGGTATAATGCTCTACCTCATCATTACTCAATCAAAGCGTTGTCAAAGGTGAAGGAGAAAAAGGATTAATCTTCTCAGAAGCCCGTTTCCTCCCCAAATTTTGAGGCAGGGAAAGATAAGGCACATCAAGCTATGAAACCTTGCACAGAGGCAAGTTTGGATCAAAGGAAACCTCAATAATCAGACTGTTCTTCAAAATTCAATCCTTAGATTACGGTCTCGAACCCAATTGCCATATCTTCTCCAATGAGTGATAAGAGATCATGTACACCAAGTGGTGGAAGCACTCCACATACTGCATCCCAAATCATGGAACCCTTAAAAATGAAAAAGAAAGAGGATGCAAAGGATTGTCAAGAAATACAAAATAAGAAAAAGAAAATTCTCAAGATAGCTGAATACCTGATTAAAATGTAATTGCAATCTCATACCAAATATGGTGGGCAGAATGTAACTTAGAATGAGAAGATGTGTATTGTACCTCTCTGATGCAATTTTGCATGCATGCCATGGCTGGCCAATTATGTAATTTGTTAATTTTAATTAATAAACTTTCTCTTACATATCAAAAAAATTAATATGCTAGAGGTATTTCAAATTATTCTATTGGTTTTGAATTTTTCATCATTTTGTGTTTAGAGAGAAAATTAGGGTGTAGTTTTCTTTAGGGAGTTCTAGAGGAGGGGGTGTGTTCGAAGTGATTCACAATGATGTCTTTGGTCATATGAATATACACTCAACTGAAAATTCATGGTATTGTATTTTTATTGATGATTACTTTAGACATGCTTGGGTGTATTTTATTACTCAAACTCTAAGATGTTTTGCAACTCCAAATAATTTAAAGTGGTTTTAAGAAAATAGACTAATATAATAAGATCAAAATACTAAGATTATTAATGATGGATAATTTTTTCTAAGTTTTAGGTATATTTTAATCACATTAGTATTATTAGGAAAAGGGAAACACATTATACAACACAATATAATAGAGTTTCTAAAAATTCAAGAATAAAACCTTGTTTGATCGATCCAAAATCCTATTAGGTAGTGTTGGTCTAGGACAAGAGTTTTGGGTTATGGTAATCAACACTACTTGTTATCTAAAATATAGGTCTCCTACTTCTACACTTGAGGACAAGATCCCATATGAAATATAGATAGGTAAGAATATTTTTGTAATATAGTTGATAGTATTTGGTTGTGAATTTTTTGTGCATGTAACTAAAAAGAAGTGGTCCAAGTTAGACCTTAAAGTTAAAAAAAATTCATTTGGTATGGTGATAATGTGAAAGACTATAAGCTTTAGAGTCTAGTGACCCAAAAGGTTCTCTACTCAAGGAATGCCATATTTGGGGAACTTGGAGTTTGTTCTATAAAAGAGAAACCAAATGAAAAGGAGAGAAATAAGATGCATTTTGAATACAAATTAGAGCAAAAGGATGCATCTATAAATGAAAAACTAAGCAAATATGATAGTTTTTATGTAGACAAAATTATATCTATCACAAGCTCTAAAGAAGATAATTAATTCAAATACACCAAGAAACTCTCCACTAATGACACCTAGGAGAAGGTCTATAAAGAAACATAAGCTACCTAAAAGGTATATTCTACTAGACTTTTGAGGTGTATTTACTCTAACTTGCACTAATGATGAACCAAATTGTGTAGGAGAAGCTCTCTCTTCTAAAGAGAACAAGTCTTGGAGAAATGCTATAAAAGAGGAGATGAAGGCATTGTAGCATAATAAGACTTGAGACTTAGTTGTTTTTCTTGAAGGTAGGATACCCATTGGTTACAAGTGAGAGTTCAAGAAGAATTTTAGAATAGATGGTACATGAGAAAGGTACAAAGTGTACCTGGTGGCAAAAGGGGTATTTCTACATGTAGGGAATAAATTTTTGTGATATTTTTAGTAGTAGCTAAGTTGAATTTCGATAGGACGTTGTTGCCTATTTGCATTTGATTCTAAGGTAGAGTAGATAGATGTCAAGATAACATCCTTGCATGGATATTTAGAGGAGGAAATCTATATGATTCAACTTGAAGAATTCAAGGTAAGGGATAAAGAGTATCTAGTTTGTAAATTGAAAAGGTCTTTGTATGGGTTGAAGCAATCACTACATATGTGGTGTCAAAATTTTGATTCATGTGTTAGAACTAAGTTTTGCAATGAGTCAAGTTGATCTATATGTGTACTACAAGCAAGTTGGCAATCAAGTTTTATTCATTATTTTATATGTTGATGATAATGCTAATTATTAAAAGTAATGAAACTAATTAGGGAATTGGGTAGTAGATTTGAGATGAAAATATTTAGGTATTATTAGATACATACTTGGTATGGAGATCAATAAACACAAGGCTCATAGGAGGTTGTGGTTAAAATATACTATGTATCTTGAGACTATTTTTGGTGATTCAACATGCCTACCAGTAATCCTATAAGTATCCCTTTACTAGTAGGCATTTAGTTGAATTTGGAATAGTGTCCTAAGTCTAGAAAGGATTTGTAGGACATGAATAATGTTTTATATGTAAGTGTGGTAGGTAATCTTATGTATGCAATGGTCTTTAAAAAGACAATCATTGCTCAAGTAGCGAGAGTTCAAAGTAGGTTCATGTCAAGTCTTGGAAAGGAACATTGGATATAGGTTAAAATATTGTTCATATATTTGAAAGGAACTCTAGATTACTATTTATGCTATCATGGTACTAATGATTTTAGAAAGATGGGAATACATAGGGATTTATTGATTATGATTGGGCTAGAATCTAAATAGTTGGACATCAACTACTGGATATTTCTTTACTCCATTTCAAAAAATAGTAAGTTGGATGAATAAGTGGTAAAAGGTGGCTACTTTTTCCACAAGTAAAATAAAGTATATGGTAGCAACACATGCTTTCAAAGAAGTTATGTGGTTACAAATACTAAAGGTAATATTATTGGTTTGAAGAACTATACAAAATTAAATTGTGATTCTTAGAGTCTAATTTGTATGGAAAATAATCATGTTTACCATGGTCAAGCTAAAAATGTAGATATGAAATATCGTTTTGTTAGAGAGATAGTTGGAACAAGGAAGGTAGATGGAAAAAATTGAGACACAATTAAATATTATTTATTCTTTGACAAAACCTATGACTATTTGCCAGTTTTTGTGGTTTAAGGATGAGACAGGTTTATCTTAGTCTCACACATGAGGTTAAGTTATTGGGATACTATAAACTATCTTGCAATAAATATCAAGTGGGAGAGTGTTAGAACTATGATATGCTATTTACCTCTAGAGAGTAATTAGTAAGGTTTTCAGTGGAAGAAGTTGATGGAGTTTGTTTTAAGTTCATGTTGGCAGTTGTTTGATCATAAAATAGTAACTAGTTATAGTAAGCTATGAAAGCTTCAATAAGTTTTAATTGTTGTGATTTAGAATGAAGACACGTATAATTATAGTGTTGCTATGTTCCTAACTATTTAGTTCATTTGGATGAGAACTCATAGCTACGTAATTCTATGAGTACATCATAGGAGTATGTATGATAGTGCACAAACACTTGTGGTGTTGTTGGAGTAAACATGACAATGACTATAAGCATGATGATGTTCTAGGAGTGCTCAAAGGTGTACCACAAGTAGCTAGAAGAAATTAGGAGTTTATCTCTACTATTGCAAGTCATGGTAATGTTTGGTTGTAGTGGAAGAAGACATGTGTACAATTTGAGGGAAGTTGGTCAACAAAATTTAACCAAGTGTGAGTGGCATCGCATTAGTACATGCAATAGTCATCCATATGGAGAATGGTTGTGAGGCTAATGTTAGTCCATGTGAGAAAATAGTTAGCTAGATAGTTAAAATTCCCTATAGATTATTTTACAACTATATCTATTTTCTTGTATGGATAGAGCAAGGTTGGATTAGTTGGATGTTCGTTTGATGTGTTGTATCCTAAAAGTGTTAAGTCTTGGTCAGAGGTTGTATGTTGTTCTAATCTATAGATTGAGATTATGTTAGAGACATGTATTGTATTAGATGTAATTTTTTTGAATAATACAATTTTGAATCTTTTTGTTGGTGGTTTTTTTTTCCTGTAAGAGTTTCCTATGTAGGTTTATGTCTCATGTGTATTTGTGACTTGTGAAAGCTTTCACGTGCTTCTGATAATGTTAATTAAATTGTATAACGAACATAAAAGTATGTTTGATCACATAATATTAAGGTGTTTCAATATCCATTTTTATTGACCAACTATATTAGAGATTTAGTTCCCAACAATGTAAAGTAATACAAGTTCAAAAAGAGAGTTGATGAGAGACAACGGGCAATGTGAAATGGTGAACCAAATGAACAATTCACTTGAAGATATGAGGAATCCTCCTCTAATAAACAAAGGTGCCTTTGATGGGGTACAAATAAAAAAGCTTAGGAGACTCGAGAGATCTTCTAATAAACAAGGTATTTGTAAGGGCATAAGCTAAGATGTCCAATGGAATGAGACATTTCAGAGCAGATAAGGTGCACCCTAAGAGGCATTAGATGAGATGGTTGGGGAACTCAAGGGGATATCACAATAAACAATATGTTCTTAAGGGAGTACAAGTCACAATGGGCAAGGAGCTTGAGGGTCCCGTAAAAAAACAAGGTACCCTCAAGAAAGCATATGACAAAATAGTCACAAGATTCAAGGTTCAAGTGTTTGAACCAATAAAGAAAAGAAAATTATCAAAATAGCTTAAGAATTTAAAGGATTTCATAAATAAGGTACCATTAGGGGAGAGGACCCACTAGTTGAGCATGTCTCAATAGTTGTGATAGTAGTAGTTTATATAAAGTCCAACAGTTGTGATAGTAGTTGTTTATATAATGTCCAATAGTTATGACTTAACTACCCATAATTAAACAAAATGTATTCCTTTGATCTAAACAATAATCAATTATGTGATGCCACATCAGTGCTCAACTACCCATGATGTGAATACACAAGTATTGGTCTCACTTTTTTTTGGGTCTTTTTGGACACCTTGATAAAAAGCATGATGATGTGACCTTAAAACGAAAGTTATAAGCAAGGGACTTGCCAAGTAAGTTGCTCTAAAAAATTGAGAGTGATTTGAAATTTCCACGTAAGATAATTAGAAGCACGAAATTAAAGTGCACAACTAGTGAATCTCTCCCCTAAAGAAACATAAACAAAAATACAAAAAAGACTTAAAGAGTCCCACAAACAAAGAAAGTGCCCCTAAGGGGGCATAGGTTGGAAAGGTTAAAGAGCAATTAACGAGTCTCAAGATAAAATAAAGTGCCCCTATGAAGACAAACTAAAATGGTTGGAGGCGAAAGGGTATTAAAAATTAGTTCTTTAATCTTTAGTTATCCCACCACTTACAAAAGCATGAAATTGTTGTTTATGAGAGAAGGAAGGATGCGTGAAATTTTTACAAGTGTACGACCCTTTGAGCAGAATTAATGATTCGTATTAATCTTTGTGGTCTTTTCCTTTTTAGTATGGCGCCATTTATGGAAAAGCGTGAGAATTTCCGTAATTTTCCTATTGAGCTTCATATTTGACAAGATGATATGACCGAAAGAGAGGTCAATTTGCCACTACCTAAGTGCTCAGGGTTTGAAAAGGGTCATCTATTGTGTATGAGGAAGACCTTTCTATGATTATCTTATTCGAATATGTAGTTGTTAAGGTAAATCTTATATTTTTAGAATACGAAGTAATAAAAGTACAATTAGTTTATATCAATTAGGAGAGTTGAAGATGATCATCGAAATGTTAATTTTGAGATATGATGATCTAGTCAAATAGATATTTGTATGAGCTAATTCTTTCTAATTATCATTATCTTAAGGGCTAGTAATATTTTATTTTATTTTGAGAAATTGTTGAATCGTGAGGGTTCACGCTCTCCTCAATCAAGCCTCTTTAAAGACCAACTTTATGACTTTGGGCAAGAGTTGACAAACCACAAACAAGCATGTTCAAATGGTCTTCAATGTTTAGGACGTTTCTTGATATTAAGTAATGTGCAAGTGAATGTCTTTAAATATCAAGACTTAACAAAAAGTCATGAAAATGTGTACTATGTTACCTACCAATGGAAAAAAGGAAATGGTGAGAGTTGGTAATTTGAATTTTTAAAATAGATAAACCAATCACGTATTTGATCTTCTCTAAGTGTATTTTGCCTATATAAACTACATTTATTTTCCTTAGTCTAAAATACTATGTTTTTATTCAAGATAAGGAAACTATGAGACATAGGGAACACAAAGATAAGACGGTGTAAATAAGATGAGAGATAATGGATTGGACAAGATAAAAATATAGAATGATAATTAGGAGAAACCATAGTATAGATGATGGTGTACTTCAAGGATGATCACATGATCACATTTATGTTTGTATGACTATGTTGTAGCTTTTTGTATATGAAATCTTACAACCCATTCAATAAGTATAGAATCTATAAAATAGGAATAAAATTACACATCTAGTAATAGGAAATAATGATAAAAATATAGAGGTATAATAACATAATTAAATGAACATTCATATTATGGCATAAAGGAAAATATTTATAAACCATGTTAAATAATAGAAAGATTATAAAGATGGAGAGATTAAAAGAAGTCAATATGAAGAGACCACCAATAGAACTTGTACCTAGGATAGAGGAAAAGAGTGTGCTTTCTTGGGAGCCTACTAATATGATCAAGCCCTAATTTGTTATTTTGATCTTCATGAGAAGTCAAATAAAAGATTGATTGGGTTAGAGTGTGCTTCTATACTATGCATGTCTAGAAATAAGAACAAAACTCAATATATTCAACTGTATGAGAATAGAAATATATAAATCTATCACTATTATGGAAATAGAGATATTGGGAAGATGGAAGGCCAAACCATACCAAGAAAGTTGAAGATAATAATAAATACAAAGAGTGGCAAGCAAGATGGATAACAAAATAATTTTAAATATTTAAAACACTTTTACCTTGAGAAAATAGAGAGAAGCTTGTGGTTTAATGATCTTCAATGGTAGACAAGAAGAATATTCCTCATTTTCAAATGGAAATAAAAGGCATACAATAACAAGCAACAAACTATAGCATGGAGATTGTATCATGTTGGTTAACATATTTATCATCACAATTCTTTTCCTTGAAGAATGACCCTAAATCACTCAGCGAGCAGCAAAAAATGTACTAACAGTTGGAGAAAATGTTATTATTTAACAAATTTTCTATGTATTCAAAGGTGTTTCTCTCTCGTATCTTAAAATTTAAGGTTTTACGGTATGCAATTGATCAAAAGGCCAGAAAGGAAAATGTTAACTACAAGAAAAGAAATACTACATTTCTAGAAATAAAGTTACAACTTCTAGATTTTCATAATATAGAAGAAGATAATTTCAAAGATTTATCTTTTGAATATTAACATATAACATACCACCAAGGTATTAGTGAAAGAAGTCTATCTAACACAATAATCCTTTATTTCAATTATTTTCTAGTTCACAAACCAAAAGCAACCATTCTAACTTAAAAACAAACTACATAAACTTCAAGAATAAAATAGGATGCATATGCTATATAAAATAGCTATTAAATCAACATCAAAAGAAATAATAAAATAAGAAATTTATATCCAATACATAAAATAGATAAACTTCTTTATTCATATTCAAAATGATAGAGCACAAAGACCTTTTTAGTTTGCATACAGATTGTATCTAGTTTTTCCAACTACTTAGATTCCCTAACAAAGAAAAGATCACTTTCCTTTATAATTGGAAGCATATATATATATATATATATTTTCAATTGTAACCAATTCTTTTAATTAATATATATATATATATATATATATATATATTTTCTTTAAAATTTCCAAAAACATATCCAATTTTATAACCTTTAGAGTTTTTAGAAAATAAACTAAGTATTGATTTTTGGTGGTGCTATATATCTCCTTCCACATCTTCTTTTTCTTTTTCTAGAGATGGTCCTAGTACTTGAGATTGTTGTTTTGAGAAGAAACCTAGATTTTATAGGCATGAAACACCCTTATTGTTAGAGAAATATGGTTGCGCTTCAGTATAATAACATTATTTATTTGAATCTTCCATAGAATTATGTTATTATGAATTATTTCTAATTTGTTTTAAAATATTGAAAGATGAGGAATGCAATGAATGAGCAACACCAATATCACTAAGCCTCCTCATGGATCTCACATCAAACACCTATTTATTAAAACTTTATTTTTCAACCATCACTTTGAAATTCTCCTTGATAGTAACACCATCAACCACTTGAGAGTTATCATTTGCTTAGACATTTGAATCGATGGATGAATAATCATTATGAGGTTCCACCTTTAGTTAATTATAGTATTTTGAAAGCTTAGCTTTCTCTAAAACATTTTGTTTAATTTCTAGTATTTTCCATGCTATGTTTTTCAACCATAGGTGACACATATTTTCATTAACATTCATAAATACTTGTTCAACAATAAGTATTTCAACATTCATTTCAACCTCCCTTTTGGCTATGTTTATTTATTATTCGATTTCCTTTTTCTAGCATCAATTTCATCTTATATATTTTTAGCCTCTTCAATGAACTTTAACCCTTCTGCTATTATTTCTTTGACCCAAATTTATGTTACTTTTCCATAAGAACGATATTTTCATACCTTTTTAATAATATATTTATTTCTTTATGAGTTGGGATCAAAAGAAGTCTCTATTGCATCCAATGGCTGAGCTAAAATGTCTGTCACATATTTGAGATAAGAAGTTAAAACTATTGGAATGTTTGTCATTAATGTCAAAGGTAAATGAGATTGTCATTGAAAATCAAGATGAATGAGGAGATTATTGGAATATGTTGTCATTGATGTCAAAGCAACATAAGTATAATTTGTTATACATCCTCGTTGAAGGAAGATAGTAATGGAAGGCCAATTTAGAACATGTTTAAATTAAAGATTTAAACAAAATAAACAAAGTTAATATCCACTATGCTAGCCGACCAAAAGAGGTAGATATAAAAGAAGGCTTCATTAATACATGTAGCAAATGTTATAAAGTGAAGTAAAGATAACGGTTAGAAAATATGAAGAGAGGGAATTGACTTAAAGAAGACAACGATTAATGTTGATGCAAAAGAATAAAATATGATTAATATCATTCAAGTGGATTGAATAAAATGGATTATGAGAAGCAATTACTATCCAAAGATAAGAGAAATGATCTTTATTAAAAAGGGGCAATAATTAAATATTAATAAAGGATAATGAGTAATATGCATAAGGCAACGATAAGATTACTAAAGGCAGTAATAAAGATAAATAGCCAACAATTTATATGAGGAGAAATTAAAACAAATTTAATCAAGGGTAAATGAGGCCAGCTGTCCAAATGTGTCACCTCCTTTGAGAGGATTAAAAATGATTTAAATACTTTATCTAGCCGACCCTCTTGAAAAGTCACCTTCCTTTAAGAGTCGCATCTCTTGGCAATTGAAACTTGGCGTGTCTCTAGATCCAAAGAGATGTATGAATTGTATTTAAGGGATAATATATAATTTTTTAAAAGAAACAATTCAATGGTTTATTTCTAAGAAAAAGAGCAGATTAAAAAGAGATAAAAGGGTAAAAATATGAAGTGTGACTCAAATTTATTTTGAGTGCAAATGCAATTCATGTATGAATGATTAATAGAAATATATATAATGAATATATGTGAAGAGTAAGAGCATACCATAAAGTGAATTTGAGTAGATGGTAAGGTAGAAAATTATGTGAAAATAATACCATGATTATGATCAATTATGCGAAAAGAATTGGTGCATGGATTGGACCATGTTTTTGAGAGATATTATGCATGAAAATAATCAAATTTGGGAAGGAAGGTTAATATTTGAGTGTGGATTAGATTTGTGTCTAGATTAGAATTATAATTTTTTATCAGATTTTTAAGAAAAGTTTATTGTATGAAATGTGATCAAGGATATTGCATGGTGTGTGTTCAAGGAAGAGAAGTTGTACTTGGATCAGATTTGTGTGGATAGTGATCAGATTTGGAAGAAGGATATTATGTGAATTGTAATTAGATTTACTAGAGGAAGATCATGTGAAGAAGCATACTATATCAACCATTAAAGGATAAAAAGGTAGGATTATCTTGTTGGGTTGGAGCTCATTTTGTATGGGAGTTGGAGCCTCCAATAGGTTGGAGCCTATCAAATAGAGGTTGGAGCTTCTTGATGAGTTGGAGCTTAGTTTGTAGAGATTGGAGCCTATAAGAAGAAGAATAAGAATAATTATATATAAGAAATATTTTTCCTTGGTTTTCTCCTGCAAGAGTTTCCATGTAAATCATGTGTTCTCTTTGTGTTCTTAATTGCTAGATCTTACATATTTGTAGTTGATGTGATTGATTGAGTTTTAAAAGTAAAATTTTATATAATACTAATTCACCCCCCTCTCAGTATAACCTAGTGCTCATCAAAAACTTTCATTGAAATAAAAATATTTTTTTACCAGATTTTTAAGAAAAGTTTATTGTGTGAAATGTGATCAAGGATATTGCATGGTGTGTGTTCAAGGAAGAGAAGTTGTAGTTGGATCAGATTTGTGTGGATAGTGATAAGATTTGGAAGAAGGATATTATGTGAATTGTAATCAGATTTACTAGAGGAAGATCATGTGGAGAAGCATACTATATCAACCATTAAAGGATAAAAAGGTAGGATTATCTTGTTGGATTGGAGCTCATTTTGTATGGGATTTGGAGCCTCCAATAGGTTGGAGCCTATCAAATATAGGTTGGAGCTTCTTGTTGAGTTGGAGCTTAGTTTGTAGAGATTGGAGCCTATAAGAAGAAGAATAAGAATTATTATATATAAGAAATATTTTTCCTTGGTTTTCTCCTGCAAGAGTTTCCATGTAAATCATGTGTTCTCTTTGTGTTCTTAATTGCTAGATCTTACATATGTGTAGTTGATGTGATTGATTGAGTTTTAAAAGTAAAATTTTATATAATACTAATTCACCCCCCTCTCAGTATAACCTAGTGCTCATCAAAAAAATTCACCTAGATTGCTTAAATTGATATTTGGTATACTTATCTTTCAGGCCTTTCCACTAATTTAGCAACTAAAAACTAGAAGTTATGAATATCAAATTCATGTGAAAAAGTTCCAAGATCAAATTTGTTAATATTAAAGTCTATCTTTGTGACTTTTTTGATACTCTTTTTCACATTTGGTTGAGACAATTCCACATAAATATTCCCAAAAGAAGAATCTTTCACTAATCTAGATGCCATTTTAGCCTTCTTAGGTTGAGGATACGTTTGAAACAAATTTGTGACATCAGATTAAGGAACAATTAATTGAGTCACTTTCCTTTTTCTTGAAAAAATTGTTGTATCCAAGAAGAGGAAGAATCAAGTAGATTTTCTTATAAAATTTGAAGATGGAGGTGGCTCCATAGTGTAGGTGTGGTAAATGGAGGAAAAACAATATCAAAAGGAATCTCATTAGGTGATGAAGGAGGAGAAAGATTTGGCGGAATGGGAGGTGTCTAGTTCTAATACTGTGGAGAAGAAGAAATTGTTGATGAATGAGGAGAGAGATGGAGAAGTACTCATGAAACATGGGTCAATGAGTTTGACTCATTAAAATACATGCTTGAATCATGGTAGCAATATCACAGATGGAGAAGTACTCACTTGAGAAGGGGGTGAGGGAATATACATAAAATTCTATTCATCCCGTTCCTCCTAAATGGTATTCAGTTTCTTCCTCTTCACTTCTAATTTATTTTCCTTACCTTTTGGACTCCTTTTGCATGATTTTTTGGATTCCCTTTCTTTGAAGGATCTTCATCTTCACATCTGACTTCACCAACATTATAAGATATAGTTTAGCATGAATATTGAGAAGAAGAAGATTTTACTTGCCTCTCCTCCTTCTTCTTCAAGAAATATTTCTTATTTGAAGATTTTGTAGATTATCCTCACATAGTATTCTTTCTCATTCTTTCTTTTTATCTTATTAAAACCTATAATGTCCTTTCATTTGTATATTTTACTTATTTTCTTAATTTATTGGTGAGAGCGTTTGTGTTTAAATATTTATAGAATAAACATGATTAGTTAAATCATATTCATCATCCTCAATTCCTTGAATGTCCCAATTCAATTTGAAATCTTTGATTTTTGGTAGAGTGAGCCCCATCCAATCTCTCTTCTTAGCTTTCTAATCATCTTCACATCTTTCCCAATAATCTTATCTTCTATGGAAAGAAGGTCCATAAGGGTCTCATTGATGGTACATCTTGGTCAATGCTATCATCATCATTGTAAGGATCATATTTGGGTTGATCGATAGGACCATCCTCATCATCATAAGGATAATATTTTAGTTAGGCAATGATATCATCATCATCATCATACATATCATATCTTGGTTGATGGACAATGCCATTATAGTTATTATACTTGGATGGATTTGGGGAAAGGATTTTATCTAAAGAGATCATGGTATTTGTTTTTCCCTTGATTGTGATATTTTATATTGCTTTGATTAAGAATTTTAGGTTTCATTGTGTGTGATAGAGGCCCATCATTTTGGTTAGGTCCTTGTATTTTTAGCTTTGGGATGATTTAGATTTTGGATTATTTTTACTTTCAACTATTTCCACAAAGGAGTCAACTCCTAAAATTTAATGATAACCTTAGGTGATGTAATATATGGCAATGAACTTAGTTGGGAAATGTGAATGGATAATGGGATGGTCCCAAATATGGAAAAAGTGATTAAGTGGACTATGTGGATTTGACTTGCTAAACTTGAATTTAAAGTATAAGTAACACACTTGGATCTTAAGGATGGTTTGATTTTACTTAGATGTTGGAATCTATGGATCGTTATAGAGTTTCTAAGAGCTAGAAAATTGGCCTTAGGATAGATTAAAAGCCCCAAAGGATAGATTAGGTGATGATTTTATTAAAAGATCGAAAGGTGATACTTTAAACTATATCCACAGATTTATTTTGATGATGATGGGTTTTGGACTATAAAGATGTTGTGAATAAAGGATGGTGATGGTTTAATGATCAAGGATATCCTAATTTTTTCTTGGATGTGACTCAAAGATGGATAAGGTTATGAACCAATGGAATAAGTGATAAAAGAATGAGTACCTTTTACTCAAAGGTATATTGTGAATGATTGGACAATAGGATAAATAAAAATATTGAAAATTTAAATGAAGGACTAATGGTTGGGATGCATAATGTGAAATGGACAAGGTATTGGTTTGATGTGGGAGATGTAAGACAAGAGTCTTATGACTTAGATTAGATGGACAAAATGATATTTTGTATTAATTAGGACATGACTTGGAAAAGATGGACTAAGTGTGAGAGTCTTGGACTATGGTTTTGTAGACTATGTGTTTTTGGTGATAAGTATATGACCAAGGAAAAATGGATCTAGCACTAAGATAAGAAGTAATGGTTATCCTAGATTTGGACTCAACTTTGTGTGTTTCAAGGAAATCAATTAGAAATGTATTTTCAAACAAGCAAAAGGACTTCAAAAACAAGACTTGAATCAAAATTAATATGAAAGTTTTATAAACAAGCACTTGGTATATACAAAACACAATCAAGAGGATACAATAACAAGACTAATTTTTTTAATAAAATGTGTGTCCCATGATGGAAATTAATACATTAATACTATCTACTTGTGAATGTATAAATAGAGATAGCTAGATAAAAAATAAATTCCTTACCAAAGGTGGCCAAAGGCTTTACATTGGTAGCATTAAACAACACAATTATATATCTAGTAACAAGATAATTTGGTAGCATGCCATCTTCAACAACTTATGTCTATTGGCACCTTCATCAAGATCTACCTTATTTGATTGTTAGCACTTGCTTTAGTTACTTTATGTAGCATCAACTTGTATGAATTCAATAACAAAGGACTTCATTAGCCATATTTGTATTTGTCAATGGTAACATGGAACAATTTTAGTGACAACTACAACTTTAGTAGCTTATAGATCAACTTTAACAGTTCTTATAGGTTTCACTTCATTAGCATTTCAACTTCAACACCAAGGTGTGTGGAATAAGTTGATGGTATTATTGGACCCATTATAATTACCTTTAGTAATATAATGATGGTGATAATTAATTCAATTGTGATAGTTGGTGGCTTGAATTTTTTATCATGACTATTTGGTGATGATATGACATTGGTATTTGGTGGTTGTTTCTTTGTTGAGCTATGATTCTTTTCTTGCATAGTGCTTGTGCTTCCATCTTGGTATTATTTTTTGATATTTTGGTTGTGTCTATTCTCACTTCATAGCACCTCAAGTTTAATTATTTCCCTTTGCATGGTGACTATGTTTATTCCTTGGTGTTTAATGGTCTTTAATTTGAGGTTATGATTTTTAGTTTCTTGGGTGGTTCTTGGATCTAGGACATTGTCCTTTAGTGGTTGCTCTTTCCCCATAGAATGACAACTAAATATTCCCTTGGATGGACATTTTTTTCCTAGATTTGTTGATAATTGTATGAATTTATGATATAAAATATAATGAATGGGTTGTTACTTTGGACAAAGTAGAAGCTTATTCAAATAAGAAGAAAGATAAATAAAGGGCAGTTTTCTTAGCATTTGGAAAAATAAAAGCTTCAATTTTTTTCCTATACAAGCAATGGATAATATGAGGGAAAAAGAGATATTATTTACTTAGAGAGAAAGAGAGTAGTGGGAAAGAGAGAATTTAGGTCAAGGAAGGATTTTAGGCCCATATAGATAGTCTAGTGTACAACTATTAAAGGAGCCTACAAGCATAGGTCTATGCATAGGTTTAAGAGAGGGACTATAGGGATGAATTTTATTTGTATGAAACATTATGGTGTTGGGAAACATATTTTTATAAGACATAATTGGTAGGGCATGTTGGTTTGTTTGTGTGCAGGGTTTTAGGTTTCTTATCATGCTATTATAGCTTGTAAACGCATATTATATTTTGATTAAATAAAATGGAATTATTTTGTGGCTTCCACATGGAACATGATATTATGAGTAAGGCTTAGACTAGGTAGGGTAGTCCTTCATTGGATTCCCTTTCCTAAATTTCATTATCCTTAAATCACTAATCATACTTCTACACAATCTCTCTAAGAAGTTACTTGATATCTTTAAGTGTAACGATATATTTGTGAGATATTTCTAGGGAATTGAACTCTATGATGAAGCTTGTTTTGACATTACCCGTTTGTTTTCATGCCATCTTTATCAAAGCATGAGTATCAATCTTGCACTCTTTTGGTAAGAGTAGCTACATAGAGTTTAATTTTCTAGGCACCATCATTGATGTTAGGCTTTCCCTCCAAGTGATCTTGCAAGGCTTAAAAAAATAATGTAAATAAAATAAAATAATTCTTAATTAAATAAAAAAGTCTTAAAGTAAAATAAAATAGCTTGAAACTATATATTTAGCCATTTTTAAATATATGTACATATTTAAGATATCTATATACTAGTGTAGACATAATACATGGTAGCAATAGGCATATTGTAATGGTGTGAGTGTTTTAACAAAAAACCAATTAACTTAAATTTGACAATCATTTACATGTCAAATTATTAATATTTAATAATAAACATAATATTAGTGACACCATTTACTAATAAACATAATTAATGATATTTTATTATATAACAAAAATAATAAATCAATAATAAAAATAATTGATAAGTAAAACAAAATATTTCAAATTTAATATGTTTGGATTCTTTTTTATTTATGTGTTATAATTATTTGCATGCATTGTATTATTTCTTTTATCACCATTTTTTAAAGTAAATAATTTTTTATTTAATTATTATGAAAACTATTAAAAATACATGTTTAAATTGAAAATAAATAAATAATATCTAAAATAAAAGAATTCTTGAATAAATGTTAATATAAATAATATCCATATCGATTTTATTACTGGATCAAGAATTAGGCTTTGGTAAGGTTCTTGTCTTTCATATTGTCTTTGGCTTTCCTTATGTCATACCATGTCCTTAATGTTGATAGTTTGGCAACTCTACACAATGACTCCTTCGAACAAGTGGCTTTAGAAGTTTGTTTTGAAAGTTTTTCATGAGGTACACATTCTAAATCCCTAGTAAATGTGGTTTTACCCATCCTTGTATTTGACAATGCTTGCATATGACTAGAGCATTTCACTTTGATAGGATATTTTGTTGGAAGAACTCCCCCAAAAACATACTCTAAGATTGGGTCAACAAGCTAAGGTTGTCTCAAACATGGCCATCCTAAAACATGGCCCATGGTATGCCCATGCATTGTTGTTGGTCTTTCAATCCTAGATGCGAGATTTCATTATCTCGGTTGATAAGACACTTCATGTGCCAGTTTGGCTTGAGTTCCCGTGTTAACCCCTTCCATGCTAGAACTTCTTAATTGAAATTATCACCTCCCTAGGGAAGGTTATTTTTGTTGAGCCTAATAGATTTTATCAAGCTTGTCCATAGAAACATGTTTTTTCGAGAAAGAAATGTCTAAAGACCCAAAGGAATTTATTGTCATGTAGATTGGTAATCTTCATCAAACCTAGCTTGTGTTTTACCTCAACCTGCCTAACACTTATTTTTGGTGCTAGTCCACCAAACACAAAATTAAGGATTTCCCTTTGGCATTACCCCCGAGTCAAGTCACTCCCTCAAATTGGTTGAGGTTTCTTGGTCTACATAGGTTCCCACCTCAAAATCTAAGGAAACATAGACAACAGTCTCTCATCATATAGGAGAAATGGACAACAATCTCTCATCATAAAGGAAAAAATGCTGCCTCGACAGTTCTCAGGCTAAAGACCAAGCCACTTTGGATCATTTAGCTACCAAAGTGTAGCTTGCAAATGTTTCACATCCTTTAAAGAAAGGGAAAGAGGTTGTCCCACCCATAGGTGAGCCCCCCTCTAGGGAAATACTTTTTCGGATGCTATCGGTGTAGGGAAAGTCAGATGAGCAGGATCCTCGTCCTCCCCCCTTTACTACTCATTTAGATGTCTAGCGACTTTGCATTTGTTTCTATGTTTTTATGCTCAGGGCTTTAGCCCCATATGGACTTTAGGGGTGTGATTTTATATTCACCCACTTTTTTTGTGAATGTGTGTAGTACTATTTTATAAATGATAACCCGAACACTTACTTATCAAAATAATAATAATCTCCATATCTTTTATTTTCTATATAATTATTTATGTCTTCATGCATCTAATTTGTAATTTATATTAAAATTAATATTTACAAAGAAACATAAAATAATTCTTCAAATAAAACTTAAAGTAAACAATGATTTACTTATATATATATATGATTGATTTTTATAATTCATTATATTGTATTGCATTGAAAAGTGAAACTTAATTGCATTACTATTAAAAAATAAAATAGTTCCTTAATAAAAAATAAAAGTAAATAATATCTAAGAAAATAATTTTTTATATATATTAAAATAAATAAATAATATTTATATGTTTTTTTTATTTGTTGTTTATTTATGTATTCATATAAGTACATAGATATTAAAAAATGATATTTATAAAAATATGGTCAAAGAAATATTTTCTTTATACAAATTTAAGAATAAAATGCATGCAATTAGATTGATTCATAAGATCTACATCTATCTAATAGACACTAATAAAAACAATTTAGATATACCTATCTATCTTATATAATAAATTCAATATAAGTACTCCAAAACTCCAACTATTTTTGAAACAAATATATTTAAAATACCCAAATAAATAATACAAACAAAAAAAAATTATACACTATAATATCAAAAACATCTTAAATTCAAAAGATATGTAATTCATAGCTCTATTATCTTAGTTTTAAGATATCTTCTATAATATTTTTGATTGTGAAACATCAACTATTTTCATATGCATGTTAAAATTTAATATAGAATATATTTCTTTTTTCCAAAACTTAAAATAAAAGAATTTTTTTAACATTTTCAAAACTTAAAATAGAAGATTCATTATTTTGGAAACTAAAAATATAAAATTAACAAGATAAAAAATAACAGTTTGAAGTAATCAGACTAGATACATGAAAATTAACGTATATTTGGAAAAATGTATGAAAATGTGAAAGAATAGAATAGAAGATATGCAATTGATAGCTCTATTATCTTAGTTTTAAGATATCTTCTATAATATTTTTGATTGTGAAACATCAACTATTTTCATATGCATGTTACTTAAAATTTAATATAGAATATTTTTCTTTTTTCCAAAACTTAAAATAATAGAACTTTTTTAACATTTTCAAAATTTAAAATAGAAGATTCATTATTTTGGAAACTAAAAATATAAGATTAACAAGATAAAAAATAACAGTTTGAAGTAATCAGACTAGATACATGAAAATTCACGTATATTTAGAAAAGTGTAAGAAAATATGAAAGAATAAAATAAAAGACTTTTAATATCCATAAGACCAAAAAAAACCTATAAAACAGTGAAAAATAGTCGTTGAAAGAAATAACATACCAAAAAAAGTGAAAAAGAGCACACGAGGAATCTGATCACGTTTGGTGTTAACTGAAAAACGTCACTAGCTTATAAAACGGGGGAAAGTGGGCGGCACGGGAAGGGATCTCTGTTTAATACCCCTCCACGTGTTATTCTTACAGATCACGGGAATTCGCCCTTGCGCGGTCCCCCTTACCTCCAATAATAACACGCCTACCAACCGCCAATCGACGGTCAACAGCGAGTCCCTACTTGAGGGACCTCTCACCGCTAGATTACCACAAATTAAAGAATTATCTAAAGTGACTACAAAAATAACTTTTGTACGGGACGGCGTACACGCATTCCAAGCTCTAGGCAATAAATCTATACCGTTGTGGTAATTTGAAAAGATAATATTCCCGCATGCCTGCATGTGTCCGCCTATTTCGACTCTTCGTAAATCCCGACGTTTCATTGACTTAAACTACAATGTTCAGTTTAGCCGGTCATTGAGCCACGTGGCAGATTCTGTGAACTGGACGCTGGTTCGGCTTTCCCGGAGAGTGTGAGTAGCCCGTGGAGAGAGTGCGGTGCCGGACGATATTTCTGGCGGTGAGTCCCGCCGAAGAAGCACGTGCGTTACAGTTGTGTAGTTTGTGTGTAATTAAGAGAGGAGGGAGGCGGAGAGCTATAAGAACACCCGGCGAGGGCGTGAAAAGACTTATTTGCAATTTGTATCCCGGCCGGCTTCGAGCTCTGTAAAAAAATCTATGGCGAACTGCAAGTGCTTTGCGCTGCTCGTGATAATGATGGTTGTGGCGGGCGGGCTGGCGCCGGCGCCGGTGCGGGCACAGTCGACTTGCACCAAGTCTTTTACGGTGAATAACAGCAACAGATTGTTGAGCAGCTGCCAAACGCTGACGCAGCTGAGCGCGAATTTTGCATGGACGTACGATCCCGTGAAAGGGAGCATCAGTATGGCCTTCACTGCGAAGCCTGACGCCTCGGCTGGGTGGGTATGTTGGGGGATCAATCCTGTTGCTACTACCATGGGCGGGACTCGATCCCTGATCGCCTTCCAGCACACCAATGGCAGCATGATCGTCACCACCTACAATGTCACCGACGCCAACAAGAGAACCCCTCCTCAGCCTTCCGCCATCGACTACAAGGTCGAAGACATGGTCGCTGAGTTTAAGAACAATCAGATTACCATCTATGCTACCTGGACTCTCATGAAGAATAAGACCACTATTAATCATGTGTGGCAAACCGGCTCAAAGGTTGATGGCGTGGTCCCTCAAGTCCATGCCCTTAGTGGTGACAATTTGTTGAGTAAAGGGACTCTCGATCTCACGACTGGAGTCGCAACTGCGTCTTCAGGCGGTCCTAATATTGTCTTGAAAAATGTAAGTTTGTTTTCTGATTTGTTTTCAATTTCCGTGCTTGTTCAAACTTGTGAATTAAAAAAGATATGTGCTTTTGTGTTTCTGTTAAAGAATTTGTTAGATACACAAGTTGGAAATTGGGCAGACTAAGACTTTTATAAAATGTGCTTTTTGGTTTAATGTTTTTTGGAATTTGGTATTACCCATGAGATGGAAATTGGGCAGGCTAAGATTTTATTTGAGGATTACCCTCCTACATGTGAGCTCTAGTGCCACTTTGCTTCATTGCCTTGTATAATAGGGTTCTCTGTATCTTCAACATTTTCCTTGTGGTTCAGATCCTACCCAATTTCAAGGCAATGTGAAAAGCAACGGCCCTGATATGACATCGAAGAAGATTCGACATACTTGGCTTCAGACCCAGAATCGGGCTGCTTAATCTGGTGGTCGTAAGTCATGAATTCTTTCAAGGCATAGATTGCCTCGGATGCCATTCTTTCCTTCGGCAGGATAGGTTGATTATCCGTGAAGGAAGGATTCGTATTGAATGGGGGTTAGTTTTTGGTCGCTTCTACTCTGGTTCATGAAAGCGTGAGTCTTGAAATTCAGTGATCCATCTTCAAAGATTAAACTGTGAATCGTTTTTATGGTGAATGCAGGACTACACTCTCTGCTAGATTGTCTTTTTTATAAAGGGTTCTTTTTGGTAGAGTATGGATTGTTCTGTCTAACACTTACCCTTAAGCTACATCTGGTTGAGGTTCTACCTGTCAGACGGCGGCTCGTGTACGACATACTGAAGAATATTTTCACAGGGTAGAATTCACGCCCAGTAACGCCTTCCCTCCAGTGAACGAGCTGCTTTATACTGAAATGTTTGTTCTTTCGAAGCAGGTTTTTTCAAGGAGTGGATTGCCTGTTTAACATGTTGAAACATTTGGGCATGGTAGGATTTAGATCCAAACCGTACTCTTAGTAAGGGTTTGTTATGCGTTGTACTAATTGCCCTTACTATAGTTATTCTCTTAGGAGTGTAAATTGGATCTTTTCACACTTTTCCTTAAGTCCCAAGCCATTTAAGTTCCAACCTGTCTTCCAAACAAAACTTCCATTGCTGTCTCTGAAACATCATGAACAAAATTAGACAACTCAAGACATCCTTCCTGCCAGTGGACTCGTTTACCTTGAACTAGTTGACCTTGCATGACAATGACAGGGTTTTCTCTAGAGAGGTTTGATTGTCCATATCTCTGTTGAAAAACAGGAAAGGCTAGTATCCGGGCCCTGGACAATGTTTTGGTTTGAGGACTTGTCGTCTACTGCCAAGCTTTTCGCGCCTAAATGCATGGTTCATTCTTGGATTGTATATTGAATTTTTTAACACCCCTTTATGTCTTTTCTGTTACCATTCTTGTCAGCAAAATATCATTGCTGGCTCTCATACCATATGAGCTGTTGAACCGGCTACAAATCTGACACAAGACAGCCCATATGCTAAAGGAATTCTATAACCTGAACTCCTTGACCCTGCGTGACAGGGTTTTCTCTAGAGGTTACATTGTCTCTACTTTCTATGCTGATAAACTGGACAGGCTACGATTTTGATCCACAACCTTGCTCTAGCTTGTGGGCTTCTCTAGCATTGAGCTTCTTGTTCTTATATGCCGGGTCCTCTCTAGGAGTATTACTATCTGTTGAACACTTTGACTTCCACGATATGTTACACTTTAGCTATGCTCTTATCTGTCCTCTAATCCAAGCTCAATGTTGGCATTTGTATTAGAAAAATGGAGCTCAGGCCTGCTTTCCTTCTAGCGGTCTGCACTGCTTCTGAGCTACATGCCCCTACATCAAAGGGTTTTCTCTATGAGAGTGGACTGATGTATTCAACAGTTCCCCTGTTCTAGCATGAATATCTGTTTCACAGCAGCGAAATTCCCAAATATTACATTTTCTTCTGTGAGTAAGCATTTCTTTATGTTGATTGTCTCTTAGCATTCACTGAGAAATGCATTTTGTTTAGTGGTTTTTATTAGCAGGTGCAAAGCTGTTCTATCAAAGTTACCCAAGATTTGCACCTCATGTCTACCATTGGCAATAATGTTTAGATATATTACAGTAACATGGTTTTCTCCATCTAATGACCCAGCAATACCATCAGACCTTACGAAAATCAGGGGCTTTAGGACTACTAAGTTTTGAATCTGGGTCTATTGCATGCCATCTAATAGCTAGACAAAGCTGTGTCTTTAGATAAAACATTTTCCCTTACTTCGTCGGTTTATATGTGAAGAGCCTTACTTTTTCAACGTTTATCAGAGCTAATTATGCCTTTTATTTTCCTTGGTAAAATTAAAAAATGACTTACTCTAATATCCAGCCAATACCATGAATTACAACTTACATACATCCATCATTTCAAATTGACAGATTTCCTAGATTACCATTAGTAGAATAGACTTAGCAAGGATGCCTTAAGAGATGCATCCAACCAATTAATTAGATTACAAAGGAATCAAGAAATTTTAGCTGAACTGTATCTTTGGGTTTCATTTGATTTTTCTAACTAAGGATGTAGAGCTGTTACATTCCTTGCAGTTCCAGGAGAAAATTTCTTTGAAAGAGACTGAAATACTGGCAAATCACTTATGATAGTGGGCTATCCCTGAAAGCTATAACATATGCACCACCACTAATCATTTCCTCTAAATGTCTTCACGGAGCCTCTGTGGGATGTCTTTCTTCCACTGTGTCTAACTCCATGCTCTTGTGAGAATGCTTAGTGACTTTCTTTTCTTATGGCATATCACTTATAGTAGCTGCCAATTCCTGAAAGTTATAACATATGCACCACCAATAGCCATTTCCTCCCAATATCCTCACGGAGTCTGTGGGATGTCTTTCTTCCTCTCTGTCTAACTCCTTGCCCTTGTGAGAATACTTACTTTCATTTCTTGTGGGCAATGAAATTCTGATTCCCTTTGGACAAAAGCAAAATCAGCTCTTTACAAGCCCGATCTCTGTAGCTCAAAGATGATAAAGGATGTTAAATTTGAATTATGTCTACAGTTGATATGGTAGTTTGAGTTACATGAGTATGTCAACTGATGCTTCACTTGGCTGGAGTCTTTTTCTTGCATTGTGAAGTTTTAATTGACTAGTTCTCCCGAATATACTGACTGTCTTATGAGGAAGGATAGTAGTGGGTAGTTTGTTTGTCATCCTGTTACAGCCTCCTTTTTCAGAACAACATTGCTATCTAATACTTTCAGGTTTCATGATTGTTGACCATGTGGCTTGATGTAAATATTTAACCTGTTGAGATTTTTGTTGGTTGATCTCAAAGGATTCTAACGGGCAACATAAGCATATCTCTGGGTCTGACAAATATGTTGCTGTTATTTATTTCTTTGTATTACATAACCTTATTTGTTTCGACATCTTACCTTTGTCATCTATGCATGCATTTTTCATTTTTATTATTTTTGAATTGTGATAATTTTATCAATGAGCATACAGCACTTTACGTTGCTTGTACTTCAATAGCCAAGTCATATAGTAGGTGTATGGGTATGTTTGTTTACCTTTTTAAATCCAAAATTGAGCTCAATGGATATATCTTAGAAAAAGAAAGAAGATGGGTTCAAAAGAAAGTTGCATTGGATATCTGGTCATACTGTCTAAGGCTTATAATTAAATAAAAAATGTATTATCAGTTAAAGGTAATTAGTAAATCTTGAATGCTGAGGTATCTCTAGCAAAATAATCTATAGCAGTAAATATTAAAGATCTAAATCATTACTCTTGTGCAAAACTTTTCCACTATTTGATAAAGATTACTAGATTTTCAGAGCTTCTTTGTAGATCAACAATCCATTGCCCTCATTCAACCGACAAGTGACAGATCAATTTGTATTGCCCTGAGCTCCTTTTGTTTACCAAGCTAGTGCTGGGTTTTTATTTGGCATGAAAGCAAGTACTGGGGCTTATAAATATGTATCAAATATTTCTACCAAAGAGTGTAAGAGGATCAATCAGGCATGATCCTGTGTTCTTTTACTAGGAGATTAGCAGGGCACTTGTTAGATCTTGGACTAATATGTTTTGCTCTATATTCTGAACTGCAGAGGCATGGAGTGCTGAACGTGGTTGGCTGGAGCATCTTGCTTCCTATTGGAGTAATTTTTTCAAGGTATATGCGTGCAGTTGAATCTGCAGATCCTCTCTGGTTCTATCTCCATGTTTCTTGTCAAATCGCGGGCTTTGCTGTTGGTGTGGCTGGATGGGCAACTGGTCTTAAGTTGGGGAGTTACTCAAAAGGGATTGTCTACAGTCAACATCGAAACATTGGAATTGCAATTTTTGCCATTTGCACTCTTCAGGCAAGTAATACTTATCAAATAGTAATCAAAGTCCTACTTTGGCAATGACTGCTTAGAATACTAAACTGCAATGAATGCACCAGAATCTGGCCGTATGCGTCTCTTTATATGTTTCTGATTTGCACATATGGAAGCATTTATACCCAGATTCACATCTAGTCAGGTTTACAGGATTTTTCTGGAACATAGATTGCATTCTTCACTAACTGCCACATCATTTACATCTCCCCATCAACTGAAAAATTTACCACCCAAAAGCTGCATTCTTATGACCATTGTTTTTGGACTTTGCAGATGTTTGCATTGCTAGTGAGGCCCAACAAAGAAAACAAATATCGCAAGTACTGGAACATATATCACCATAGTGTTGGTTACACGGTCATCATTTTGAGTATAGTGAACATTTTCAAAGGATTTGATATGCTGCAACCTGAGGACAAGTGGAAGCGTATATACATTGGAGTGGTTGGTGGTTTGGGTGCATTTGTTTTCATCTTAGAAATAATATCCTGGATTGCTTTCTTCATGAAAAAATCCAGTACTTCTTCCAAGCGAACAAGTGGTGCTTAGAAGGACATTTTGGTCAGAGTCTAGGGGCTGTTGTAATCACCTTTCAGGGTGGGATACTGATGATTAGAGATGGTGCTAGCAACAATTCTTTGTGTAAACTAACCCTGGTGGGTCTTCTTGATTTCCTAAATTACTTTTTCAGGTTCTCGGTTTCTGGGAGGTGTTGTATGTATAGTGTACCATTTAGGCTTACATGTATTGCTGAGTCCGCCCCATATTTAATAGTTTAATTATTGCTTGGAGCTCTGCTTTCACCCCGCTGCAGTTGGGGGTAAAGCTGTTTAAGACTTGGATTTTGCATATTCTCTTCAGTTGAATATATAATGAAATCGTCGCCATTTTTTTTGTTGTCATTACAGCTGCATATCTTATCCGTTTGGCTCAGTTAGAATGCCTGCAAATTAAAAAAAATATTGATTATTCTGAAAGTTTACATTGTGTGGCAACTACTTAGAAGAGGAAACATCCTAAAACAAATAACTATGCTCAAAATACCAAAGATATTGACAGCAACAGCAGAAAGATTTAGGGCAAGTACTGCTAACTACTGCTGGAAAAGAGTGGAAAGAATAATGGTCATTGAACAAATTCCAGATAATGGTAAAGTTTGATTCAGACAATTTCAAATTTTATTGATGTGCATATGTAAATGATGGAACTTTTCTCTCTTTTGCATTAAGATAATCTGGGTGCTCTGTCAAAGATTTGCATTTCAAAATCTTCTATTAAAATACAATATTGTACTTTTTCGAGTTTTTCTTTTACACCTATAATCTTTCATATGAGGTCAAGAGAGTTGAAATTTTAAGGAAAAATAGCAAATCCCTTTCCTTCATAAAGAAGTCTTTGGAGGAGGAATTCTTAAAAGTGCTCCCCAATAGGCTTGTATCTACATTTAATTTGCTAAGTAGTTTCTGTGTCATTGTTCCTTAACTTACCAGTTGTTTGATTTAAACAATCAGATTGTTTTTTCATTAAATGTTATTATGATTCTTCTTGTTAAACTGATACAAGAGAGAAATTGTTTAATATAAACAATTAGACTGTTGTTTTCTAAACATATAAGTTGAATGTAGAGTTTGATTAGATAATTATGTTATTGTTCATGGAAGGTTATAAGTGGTATATGGAATTGAAAAAGTATAATGAAAAATAAAGGACAGGAGTGTTAGTGTAAAACCTTAAGTAATATTTAAAAAAAAAAAAAAAACAAGCTCTCAAAGGAAAGCATTTACAAATCATATCTTTGAATGTTTCACTCGTCTCTTAATATTATATTTATGTGCTATTGTTGAAGGACACTTTTCAAGTGGCAAATCTTTGCCAATTGCTGAATAGTTTGAAACAGCTAATTTGATATTGATGAATATAATGATGGGTATTAAATTGTCTTAATATTTTAATTATAGTAGACTAAGTTTTTATTGGGGAATCATATTTTGATCAATGACATATTTGTTAATCCCATTAAAAATTCATCTCGTTGAGGAATCATATTTTAATCGACATATTCAACAGTACCATTAAAAATTCACCTTATATAAAAATCAATTTTATTGTTATCATTCATTAAAGATAGGAGTGAACATTATATGTGGGAGGATCATATCTTTGATACGTTATGTTTGTCAGGCCAGGATTAATGACACAAAAAGAACACTTCAAACTATATTGAAAAATTGTTTGGTAAGAATATCTACGGGCTGATTTGCAGTGGGATGATATTTGAGTTGTACATTGTCATCTTTCACATGGTGTTGAATCAAATGAAATTTGATGTTGATGTGTTTGGTTGAATCATGAAAGACTAGATTTTTTGTCATTTTGATTGCATATTGATTGTCAACAAAGAGTCGTGTAGATGAAACTTCTTGTTCTTGTAAATCTTCAAGAATTCTTTGAAGTCATAAGATTTCCCGAGTTGCCTTAGAGATTGCCATACATTCCAACTTCTACAAAAGATAGAGTTGGGACTAGTTGCGTTTTAAATTTCCAAGAAACAACTACAAACCCAAGATGCATTAAGAAACTAGATGTAGATTTTCCATCTTCCAAACCACCTACATAATCTGAATCCGAATAGCTAAGCATTGAAAAGTGTGTGGCTTTAGAGTATTCAAGCCCATAGTTTTGAGTTTCTTTCAAATATCAAAGAATACGTTTGGTTTTAATCAATGATTTTCTCTAGGTTATTGCACAAATTTAGAGAGTGTTACGCCCCAATTGTGTAGTTACTATTTACTATTACTACATAGGGTAAATATGAATGTAATGTGAATTCTGGGGATGAATAAATTGTGTTTGTACCTTGTTGTCAATATGAATGTTATCTCATTTGATGTTATTTCATGGGGGAAATACTACATATATGTGAATGGATGGTTATTGAATTATTATTCTAACTTTGGAAATGTTTTATATATTGCATATGTTGTGAACAATTAATTGCCATGAACATATGTTAGTGGATGCAGGTATATGTTTCATTCCTCCAGGTGGAAGGGAAGTATCACTCAGGAGAAGATCTTGGTTGGGTAATCGGTAAAAGTAAACTATTTGAGCATACACATACCACATTAGAATGGTTGAGTTGAGTCAGTTTATAGAAGCTGGTAAGTCATCCTTAGTTGATGTGATTGCACTAGTAGAGTCTTGTTTACTTTTGTGTGCATTGTTGGGTGATGTTTATTTATTCAAGTTTGGAGATCTTTGTTGTACTATTATGATTATATTGATAAGTGGGACTTATGTGGAGTAGGTGTATATATATGCACATATGTGAAAAGGATTTAAACATGTATATGCACATGTATAGATGTACTACACGTAGTTACCTATCAATACGATGGTAATAGTGAATGGTTATATGTGAATCGAATGTGAACATATATATATGTATGGTATATACACGTATCCATATGTATGTGTATCGATACACTCGTATCTTGGCTGATGGATACGCTCATACAAATGCATTGATATAGATATACCTACATATACACATACATAGAGGTATATACTTTTATACATATGTATATATGCATACATTCGATATACTGTGATTATATGCAAATACTATCTTGACTGCATTTATTTATACTTATATATATATCAAATGTATACTTGTCTAAATATTGTATAGATATTTACTTTGATAGTTAATGATATATATATGTAAATATATATTAGCATTATATATATGTATATATATCATACATATATATATAAATGTCATATATATATATATATATATAATAATAATAATATATATTTAAACATATTATTTATCGACTATCATTTACTTTAGTAGAAGTCAATTTATAAAGGCTGATTTTAGTTGATAATGACTATGATTTTAGAAGCCATATGAAAGTTGCTTATGATTGTTTTGTGAAATTGATTATCACTCAAACTGTTACATGATATAAGACATTTGTATTGCATTTGATGTTGCTATCTTGTGTCAATATTTAAGTTTGGACTTGGTCGAAGCCTTTTATAAGATTAACCTTGACTTTGTCAAACATATTTAATGCCTTAGTTGACTCATCCTCAAAACAAGTCAATGGATTCTTGTTGTTACGAATTGGTAATTTATTGTTTCTTTTAGTAAGGAAACCACACCAAACAAGGAGAGAGGATGGATTTGGCGCCACCTCTGAAACCAAGTTACTATAGATGTCCATTTCTTGAGACAATTCGATTTGAGCATATGAGATTGAATAAGTCTTGTAATTGTTGTCAATACTACAAGTTGACTTGTAGGTGTTTTTGCTGAGTATGATCTTAGGAAGTCGCCACCTTTTTGTTGAGTTTCATGTGTTGCTTTACATGGAGCTTGCTATCCATTAACATGCCTAAACTATAGGCTACGAGGTTACTTGTCTGATCTATAAATAGTTGAAGGTTCCATTTCATTAGAAGGGACACATTCTTTCCACAAGATTACACATATTTTGCAATTCCTTATTTCTGCATTATTTCTAGCCATACTATGTTTATATTGTGAGTGAGAAAGAGGTTGAGTTCTATTTTGTTTGAGAGAAGTGAGCTATCAACTTGTGAGATAGAGTTCTTTGTGACATACTTGAGAAGCTGATTATCAAGCTTGTTGCTATTGGAGAGGGTTGCATAGCTGTCATTTATTTGGATAAGTGATAATAGGCATGCATATCTCTTCTTCTTTCCTATTTACTTATGAATAATATGTCTTTCATGAATGCTTGAGTTGTCTAAATTCCAGTGTGTGCATTAGAGAAATTAGAGTGTCTTTGAAAAGGGAATTGAAGCTTTATATTGTTTTCATGTTGTGCTTGTAAGTACTCCATAATAGGAGTGTGGTGTATATCATAGATATTATATACTAGGCATGATTGAACATAAGAGTCAATTGTGGTACACTTAGCTAAGTTATTGATTTAACTAGGAAAGTTTGTGTTATTCTCCTAGGATAGATAATCCAATATGGGAGGGAGCTTGTGTACTTACCTGTTAAATAGGTTTATTCCTAGATTAAAATGGTGATTGGTAAATCTGGGGTGACAAAATATCCATTGAAGTAAATACCTATGCATAGTTTAAGATAGTCTTAAGTCAAATTGGCCCTGAGTAGTGTATGTGATAGATGACTCTCGGTAAGAACACTGAATGTAACACTTTGGCCAAAGTAGTGGGAATGTACGAGACTCCACTTTAGATAGTGTGATTGCCGAGACTCCACTGTTAGTTCACCGTGATTCAGTATTACATGCTAGTTTGAGATTGTGAGATTACAAGTTCTAGTTATGTAGGACACAACACTATGCTCAGTTGGTTGTCGTTATTGGTTACTGTACCAATCTCTTCGTTGAAGGGAAGGGCCATCTATCAAATGATAGATGTGTGGGGGACCACATTAAGAGTTTGTGGTTGGCGAAAAAGTGCTTGAGTGATGCTTCTCCTCCACGACAGGCAACATAAGAACCAAGATTTGAAAGGAAGGATCTTAGACCGTTTTACAACTATTTGTTCTAAAGCTCTCTGAGCTATGTATGTAAATGTATGCATTCTTGTATTGATGTAACTTATGATTGATTGTAATGAAATGGAATCCATGTTGTGTTATGATATACATCTTTGTTCGTATATTCTCAAGAAAGAAAATATATTTTTTTATTACAATGGCTTGTTGCATAGTTTATTTACTTGTAAGGTAAAAAATTAGAAATTTTTACTTCTTTAAGGGTTGGTATGTTACAAAGAGAACCCCAACAACAACAAAAATATAATTGTTGCATAAATCAAACTACCAACAAGTTGCATGCATGTAGTTGCATCAACCAATGCCATATATTCAGTTGATGTGAGTTTCAACTTTTGCTCCATTGGAGTACTAGGTGGTTTGCAGTCAACCATGCCAAACTTAGTGAGAATTTCATCAATATATTATTTTTGGGCAATGAAAACATACTTGGGGTTTTGAATCACCTCAATACTACCCAAATAGCAATGAAGATGGCCCAAATCAATCATTTCAAACCATTGCTTTAATTGGTCTTTCACATTTTGATTATAATCCTTATTATTACCAATAAGAAATAAATCATCCACATAAACAACAAGATAGACAACAATTCTATCAAACTTTTCAACAAAATAGTTGCATGAAGAATTTAATAATGCTTGAAATTTAACTTGAAGAGATGCTCATTCATTTTTCATACTAGGCTTGAGGGACTTACTTCAAACCATACAATGATTTTATGAGCTTGCATACTTGGTGTTCTTTACCATTGACTGCATATCGTTTTGGTTGAGTCATATATATTGTTTCTTTGAGATCACCATTCAAAAATGTAGTTTTGACATCCATTTGATGAACTTTCCACCCATGTTGTGTCAAAAGAGCCAACAAAGCATTAATGGTTGCCCATTTCATTGTAGGTGTAAAAGTTTCATCATAATCTATGCCCTCTTTTTGAGTATAACCTTTTGAAACAAGTCAAGATTTATGTTTGTCAAGTGAGCCATCTGCTTTATATTTGTTTCTAAAAATCCACTTGCAACCAATAAGTTTACAACCAAGTGGTGGATCAACCAAATCCCACGTACCATTTTTCAGAAGGGCATTATACTCATTGTGCATAGCTTGCATCCACACTAGAATATCTTTAGCTTCTTTGTAGGAAGTTGGTTTTGAGTCCATTGTGATATTGAGTTCATCAATAGACTCCAAGTTACTTGCAATAGAAGATTGAGCTTGTTGTCTTGCTTTGTAAGAACTTCTTGTGCATATTTTTCCTATTTTGTAGGGTCTTAAATCTTTCAAAGTTTGCTAGAATTTTTTGGCCCACTTGTGGGAAGACTTTGGGTGGACCAAAGGTGCTTCCATTTCTTGACTAGAAACTCATTAGTGGCTAATTGTTCTACAATCCCATGGTTATCAAAATATTGGAAATCATCATTAAAGGTAGTTTCTTTTTGTAGATTTTGAGATGAAGTATCTTGAGATAGAGGTTTTATATATGGATCCAACAAAGGTGGTTCAAAATGACTTATCTGGCCCCATTGCTCCAAAGATTCAAAAAATACATCTTGTGCAATAAATAATTTCTTGTTAACTTCATCATACAACCTATAGGCGTTTGAAGATTCAGAATAGCTAAGGAAAAAAAATTTATAACTTATTTGATGCAACTTACTTCTTTTCTCCTTTGGAATCAAGGCATAAGAAGTGGAGCCAAAAATTTGAAGATGTTGAACAAAGGGAGGATAATCAAACCAAACTTCATATGAAGTTGCTTGGTGAAGAGAAGATGAAGGAGGTCTATTGCAAAGATAAATTGTTGTCCTTGTTGCTTCTACCCAAAAATGTAACTCAATGCTTTTGAAATATAACATTACTCAAACCATATTCATGATAATTCTATTCATTCTTTCAACAACACCATTTTGTTGAGAAGTACTTGGACTAGTGAAATGATGTTGAATCCTATTTTGATGAAGATAATCCTCAAAAACTATGGAAGTAAATTCTCCACCATTGTTTGTTTGAAGAGTGCTAATTTGAGTTTGTGCTTGATTTCAATCATAATGCAAAAATTCTTAAAAGTTTCAAAAGCTTCATATTTTTGTTGCAAGAAATAAATCCAAGTAATGTGGCTATAATCATCAATGAACAACATAAAATACTTACATCCTCAAATAGATGTCACTGGTAAAGGCCCACATAAATCAAAATGTATGAGTTGCAATTTTCTATGTGCTCCCTAAGTGGAGTGAGGGAAAGAGTCTCTATGTTGTTTTGCAAGAATACAAGCTTCACATTTTTCAATTATCTTAGGAAAAGTAGACAAAATTGCAATACCATTATTTTGCATAATACAAATGCTATCATAATTAACATGTCCAAATCTCACATGTCATAAAAAACTAGGAGATAAATTACCTTCTTCGACGAGATATGCAAAACTCTTAGAAAGAGCTAAAGTACCATTATTTTTTAATAACTTGCTGTCCTCACAACCAGTAAATGCAATTTAAATATTTGACTTCTTTCTAACAACCACTTGTCTATCTTCCAAAAAAATGGAGTGTGGTGGAACTTGCAAAATTCTACATTCCTAGTGGCATTTTGGCCTTTTGAAAATTTGAAAGCCTCAATTAAGTGTGAGTATGTGTTAATGGATATCCAAAACCCTAACACTTTTCTTATATTTTCCCGTTGACCGATTACCAGAGTTTCCCCTCACTTGAATTATGACCTTTATGCATCAGTCCCATGTGCATTCACTGGTTTCATTTGCTCGGTTACAGGTTTGGCCTAGCAAATTAAATCATAGAGTTCTAAGCCTACATCTTTTCATACCATCAACTTCTTGATCCCTTTTGTCTTGTGCTCACTTAAGAGAAATTCTACACATGCTATAATACGATCACTTAAGTTGTCTGCGCTTAGTAAGTGATTCCGATCACTTGTTATGCCCTTTCCATATTTCTTCTTCAAGTATTTTGCTAAGGGGATGACGGTTCACATAACTGCAGAAGAGGGACAAGTGTCATGATGTAAAAGGATTCCAAGATTCACAAGGATTTTCAGAAAAGGAAAGGAAAGGAAAGGAAAGGAAAGGTCCTTTTATAGTCCACGATACTAGGCGGTCTATTTTTGGGTCTACAAATGGCTTACAGTATATGGGACTCCTCATACTCCTAATATGAGGGAGGCGCCTAACTCGTGCTCCACAATACGAGGTGTACATACTTTACCCCCTGCACGATTTGAACTTGTGACCTCTCTTTCAAGAGTACAAGTTCTCCACCATTAGGCCAACTCAGGTGTACATGTAAGGTTGCATATAAGTTTCATGGAATAAGTGTTGCATATAAGTGTCATGGAATAATGGCACGTGGCAAGTGGTTAGAGAATTCTATGGGTCCACAGACCCACCATGGTACATATTTTCCCATGATGCAGAATGACGAGAAGGCATTGCATGATAAGACTTCTGCATAGACTAATCCTATGTGCTGGAGAAATATCAATGTAATCTTGGGGTAGATCGAGTCACTACTCATAATTGATTTTGTACTTCCATCACCAGATGGGCAGTTCACATTTGAATTTGATAAACAAATAGTTGGATGAGTTGCTCTCACGTGAACAAGGAGTAATGGTGGAAATGATGAATGCCTTCACACTATAATATCCTTAGCTTCTTTATAGGAATTTGGTTTTGAGTCCATTGTGATATTGAGTTCATCAATAGACTCCAAGTTACTTTCAATAGAAGATTGAGCTTGTTGTATTTCTTTGTAAGAACTTCTTGTGCCTATTTTTCCTATTTCTTAGGGTCTTAAATCTTTCAAAGTTTGCTAGAATGTTTTGGCTCACTTGTGGGAAGAATTTGGGTGGACCAAAGGTGCTTCCATTTCTTGACTAGAAGCTCATTAGTGGCTAATTGTTCTAAAATCCTATGGTTATCAAAAGATTGGAAATCATCATTAAAGGTGGTTTCTTCTTGTAGATTTTGAGATGGAGTATCTTGAGTTGGGACATCTTGAGATAGAGGTTTTATATATGGATCCAAAAAATGTGGTTCAAAATGACTTATCTACCCCCATTGCTCCACCACCCACCCTCTTCCTCCTCATATTGAGGAATCTCAAATTATGGATGTTCTTTCCAAGCAAGAAGCTTCGAAAAATTGTCAAGTTGTTTTAATTGGCAATCAATATTTGCATTATTTTTGAAAGATTCAAAAAATACATCTTGTGCAATAAATAATTTCTTGTTAACTTCATCATACAACCTATAGGCTTTTGAAGATTCAAAATAGCTAAGAAAAATGCATTTATAACTTATTTGATGCAACTTACTTCTTTTCTCCTTTGGAATCAAGGCATAAAAAGTGGAGCCAAAAATTTGGAGATGCCGAATAGAGGGAGGATAACCAAACCAGACTTCATATGGAGTTTCTTGGTGAAGAGAAGATGAAGGAGGTCTATTGCGAAGATAAACTATCGTCCTTGCTGCTTCTACCCAAAAATGTAACTCAATGCTTTTGAAATATAACATTACTCAAACCATATTCATGATAATTCTATTCATTCTTTCAACAACACCATTTTGTTGAGAAGTACTTGGACTAGTGAAATGATGTTGAATCCTATTTTGATGAAGATAATCCTCAAAAACTATGGAAGTAAATTCTCCACCATTGTTTGTTTGAAGAGTGCTAATTTGAGTTTGTGCTTGATTTCAATCATAATGCAAAAATTCTTAAAAGTTTCAAAAGCTTCATATTTTTGTTGCAAGAAATAAATCCAAGTAATGTGGCTATAATCATCAATGAACAACATAAAATACTTACATCCTCCAATAGATGTCACTGGTAAAGGCCCACATAAATCAAAATGTATGAGTTGCAATTTTCTATGTGCTCCCTAAGTGGAGTGAGGGAAAGAGTCTCTATGTTGTTTTGCAAGAATACAAGCTTCACATTTTTCAATTATCTTAGGAAAAGTAGACAAAATTGCAATACCATTATTTTGCATAATACAAATGCTATCATAATGAACATGTCCAAATCTCACATGCCATAAAAGACTAGGAGATAAATTACCTTCTTCGACGAGATATGCAAAACTCTTAGAAAGAGCTAAAGTACCACAATTTTTTAATAACTTGCCATCCTCACAACCAATAAATGCAATTTAAATATTTTTCTTCTTTCTAACAACCACTTGTCTATCTTCCAACAGAATGGAGTGTGGTGGAACTTGCAAAAATTCTACTTTCCTAGTGGCATTTTGGCCTTTTGAAATTTTGAAAGCCTCAATTAAGTGTGAGGAGGTGTTAATGGATATCCAAAACCCTAGCACTTTTCTTATATTTCCCCATTGAACGATTATCAGAGTTTCCCTTCACTTGAATTATGACCTTTATCCATCAGTCCCATGTGCATTCACTCGTCTCATCTACCAGGTTACAGGTTTGGCCTGGCAAATAAAATCATAGGGTTCTAAGCCTACATCTTTCCATACCATTAACTTCTCGGTCCCTTTTGTCTTGTGCTCACTTAAGAGATAAATTATACACATGCTATAATATAATCACTTAAGTTGTTTGCACTCAGTAAGTGATTCCCACCACTTGTTATGCCCTTTCCATATTTCTTCTTCAAGTATTTTTCTAAGGTGATGACAGTTCATGGAACTGCGGAAGAGGGACAAGTGTCATGATATAAAAGGATTATGAGATTCAAAAGGATTTTCAAAGAGGGTTGCATATAAGTGTCATGGAATGATGGCATGTGGCAAGTGGCTAGAGAATTCTGTGGCTTCATAGACCCACCATGGTACATATTTTCCCATGATGCAGAATGATGGGAAGGCATTGCATGATAGGAATCCTATGTGGATTAATCTTGTGTGTTGGAGAACTATCAATGTACTCTTGGGGTAGATCAAGTCACTACTCATAATTGATCTTGTACTTCCATCAATAGATGGAAGGTTCACATTCAAACTTGATAAACAAATAGTTGGATGAGCTGCTCTCATGTGAACAAGGAGTAATGGTGGAAATGATGGATGTTGACTCGATCTTTACATAGATTTCCTTCATAAATGTTGTAATTCAATTTAAGTGGCCATTCTAATACACATTTATTTGGCATAAAATAAAATCCTCAAAACCCACACTTTTCACAGCAAACTAAAGCTCCTAAAGAATCAAGAATAGTTACGTATTTCTCTAATTTTTTTTCCAAATTTACAGTCCTAAGGTTCATACTTCAAATTGGTACATCCCACACTTTGTCCAAGATAATTTAAATTCTAAAACTTCACATAAAGAAATTTGTTTGGCACCAATTTGAAATCATGAGTTGTTCAAAAGATCAACCCTCTACTTCTAAAAGACCATTTGACGAAGAACTTATTATCCAACTCCTTGGTTCTTCAAAAAGACCCATTCATCACCTTGGCCTTGGTTCGTGATGACACCATTGATAATGCCAAAGAATGTAGGGATGCTAAAACTCCTCTCACCGTGTGGGAATTGTTTGTGCATTGGTATGGAAAGAGGAATTCCAATGCACCCATTTTAAATGTCTGGACCTATGACATAGGAAGGTTGGTGGTCCTGAATATATTCATAAACATAGATTTTTTCAAGCATATTGTTGGAAGTTACGATGAAAATGTTAGGCTCGCTAAGCTACAAATTGAGGGGAACTAATGGAAATTAATAAAGTATTCATCTCTATAGTTTTTAACCTTAAATTAGCTACAAATAAGGTTATAGATTTTTATTCTTTCAAACAAAAATAATAGCATGACAAAAGCAGTTTTAGGGTGCATTGGATTTTGAGGTTTAGGTTGAAGGGTTTTAATGGAAGGTCTGCAAGAATTCCTGAGAATGACTCAAAACCTTTTTAGCTTGACTACCTTTGAAGATTACTTTGTTAATACATATTATCCTTTATGCCAAGTATTGTGAGGAGATATGTAGACAAGAATGTCAGTGCCTCTTATGTATGTGGTTGTAGATATCCAAACTCACCTGATAAATAATGAGTTCGACATTTCCACCTTCATATCCAATACCATCCACAAGCAGCTCATGGAAGTTAAACGAAATAAAAAAGTGATAAAATTCAAGTGGTATTTTTTCTTGTGCCATATGTTCTTATATGCAAAGAGATGGTAATGAGGTAAAGCCCCGCAAATTCACATGGAGGGTGAGGATGGAAGTCTTCTCCCTGTACAATGTTGGAATCATATATGGGATAGACATTGCAATGTGTCTAGCTATGCCATTTTTGAAAACCATTTTGTAAGAAAAATCCTATTACATTTGGGAGTTCATGAGGTCAGATTGCATAAGAAACTTGTGGATTTCCTTAGAGCCAAGGATAGGAGACTAGACCTAGGAGTTCAACACAATTGGGGAGATTACTATCTCCATGCTAACTCCATTGTCATCGGGGTGTATGGGTGCCTTGTGGGTCCTCATGTGCTACCGAGGTGTGTTGCTTACATTGGATTTTTTGAAAGTTATATGGCAGCTCAGTGTGTAACACCCCTTTGTTTTTCTTTCTGGACTGGACAGTGTGTCCTTGTTTTGCTTTGATTTGTGTTTCTAGATTTTCAGATACTATATCTTGTGTGTATTGTTTGATCGTTATTTATAGAGCGATGAACTATTATTTGATGTGATGTGGTTTATTTGATGTTTTATTTTACATGCTTTAATTGGAGTAATGATGTTAGTTGATATAAAATGTATTTGCTTATGAGATTATCAAGTAGGATGGAAGTGTCAGTGTTGATGAGTGTATTGGTGAAGGGGACGGGTTTGCATCACTCGCTTGCGAGCGCCTTGCGGTTCCGTGATTTCCTCTTCACGGTGTGTATTTTATGCTATGTATATTATATGTTGTTGTTTACTTGGTTTTCAAGTTTGCAGGTACATGACATCGACTCCACTTGGTTTCACAGGTTTGAGCGTGTCGTTCCAACAGTTAAGTTGAACGGGAGATAGTAGCTAGGTAACTTGTGTCAATTCTACACCCTAGCCATAGTGTGTCGTCAGTCGTGTGTGTCGAGTCATTGATTGCCTTGCTTTAATCTTATTTAATTTTGAAGGGATTCTTGATTTGGAAATAAATACTTAGAATTATTGCATTAAATTATGTTGATGGTAATTTAATTAAAATTATACATTGTTGATAGAAGTAATTATTTAAAAAATAAATTTAATTAATTAAATTTAATCCATGGGGTTGAATTTAGTTATTAAATAATTAAATTAATTAATTAAATGTGATGTTAAGAAAATTAAAAGAAAGAAAATAATTTAATTAATTTTGAAATTTTCTTTCAATTAGTAGGAATTAAATTAGAATTTGGAATTAAATTTGTATTTGGGAAATTAGTTTTCAATTTTTGGAATTAATTTATTATTTGGAATTAATAAATTAAATAATATTAGATTTGGTTGTTGAAGATATTTTCAATTATGCCAACATGTGTAAGTTCAATTAATTATAAGAGTTTGTTGCAAATTCATTGATGGAGAGAATTTTGGGAGAGGAAAAGCTTCTTCAGGTGAGGATTTTTTTGGGAAAAATTACACAGAGGATGGTTTGAAAATTTTTTTGGCTGTAGATTTACATTGGAGAATTTTGGTGAATTTTGTTGTGGTTGTGGATTGTTTTCTTGATTGGAATCACTATACTATTGAAGAGAAGCTATGTAAGCTTTGAAGGAGGCTCTGTATCAAATTTCCATTTCCTGAAGCTTCTTGACTCAAGTTTTCTTCTGTGGTTTTTGTATTGTTCTTTGTTGCTTTTAAAATTGTAGTGATTAAAGAATTGGTTGTTAAATCTATTTTAGAAAAGAATTTGTTATTAGAAGAAAGAAAATAAATAAATAAATTTAAAGCTTTTGTTATTCCCATGAAATTTCTTCAGGGAAATTATGAAACCTCTGTGGAATTTAGTTTATTTGAAGAAAATTTTAGGTTGTTATTAAATCAAACTTATGGGTAAAACAACACTTAGATTTATTTTAGAAAATTTCAATCACTATAGAAAAAATGAATTTATTTTCAAAAACCTCTGTAAAAATTGGGTGGAGAAAACTAGAGGATTTGAATTCTTTTGGGAGTAACTTAGTTTCTTTTTAGTTTTATTGATTCTTTTATTGTTTAAGAATTCAAGAAAATGGATTAAAAGAATTAGTTATAAACCTCTATGAATTTTGGTTGTTCTTTGGAAAATTTTGCATTTCACCTGTAGGTGAACATTTTCACAAAATTTCCCCAATTTATCTATTATGTTAAATTCGTTTATATATATATTTATTATATATACATATGAATATATATATATATATATATATATATAGTTTTGTTATTTGTTAAAAATACTAATTTAAATATTATGTTCCGTCGCCGTACGACTAACGCTTTGCTGGGAAATGTCAAAAATCGTAATTAAATGTAAGCGAATAAAATTCGCTGTGCAGGGTAGTGGGTGGGGGTGCATTGCACACCCCATCGCTCCTCATATGGAGGCTGCGGCTGTCCCAAAGACAACGCCCTCCACTAAGTGGAGGGAGCATTGCCTTTGGGCAACGTAACCCCCTTTGGGGAGGCCATGCATGGAGTGGGAGGCAGCGGGGGTTTGGCCGTGGCCGACCCCTCCCCATTAATTTAAAAGTTTTTTTTAATATTTGTTTATTTAAAAAGCCTTCAGACAATTCCGTCGACTCTAGTGAAATTCAAAAATAATGATTAAATAAAATCAAGAATTAATATATATTAAATATATGTATATACATTTATATATAAGAGTAAAATATATATAATGTATATATGTATATATATATATATATATATATATATATATATATATATATTATGGAATATTAATAATAGAGATTTATTCATTTTGAAAACATCAAAGGGATATTATATAAAAATAGTGGATATTATAAAGAATGTATATACACAGTAAATATATGGATATATATTTAATGAATATAATTGCATGAGTAGTTTCTATTGAGAGTATATTCTATATTTATCTTGTTTTATTTGGGTGCATGTAATTTAGTTTTGCATGGAGTTTTTAAAAAGATGAGATTTGATTGCATGGTCAAATAGATAAGGGAAAAGATATTTTTTAAATTGCATGTTTTATATAGAAAATTGAAAGATATATAGAATGTGGTTAGAAAATTGAAAAGATTTAATTGCATGGATTTATGTTGTTTTTAAAAGTAAATTTAGGAATTGATTATATTGAAGAGGCAATTAGTTATTTTAATTTATTTTATTTCTATTAGGACAATTATATTATTGAGAATGGAGTATGTAAGGGATATGGATTTAGAATATCCCAAGATAGTAATTTCCTCGTGATTTCCTTAAATGTTTTATTTTCTCTGTATTTCGTAAAGGGAAGTGAGTTTAATTGTTTTAGATTTCCAAGAATGGAAGAGGAAATAGGGTTATATAATAATTTGAGTTAACCCAGTTATTGTGTCTTTGACTTTGTCAATGTTACCTATTGATTGAGGATGGATTTAAGAAATCCAAATATTAGATTTGAATTATGACTGGAATGCTTTTTGAAGCTATGTTGTCAAGTTGTATTTTGGGATATGGGATTAAGTGATAGTCCAAAATTGTAAGACTTCCAGAGGATCTTAGAGGATGAGGGTTGTCAATTCATTATGTCAACCAATTATTTTTTCCTTGGGTAGTGCATGGTGTCTTTTCAATAATTTACTTGGTTTCCACGAACAAGGTTGTTTTGTGACTCTTTTGAAAGGAGTGGACTATGTGTTTTGTTGCCTCCAAGATGTTTGGAGTGAGTTCTATTATTTGTTTCCTCCTTGAGATGGAGTGGTTATGATGCCTAGGTTGTATGCACTTGTGATTCCCTTGGTGATTAGTTTGTTTGTGTGTTGAAGTAGAATAGTGGCTTCTGTAGGGGACGAATCCCAAAGAGGTAAGACCGGGTAACCTTCGGAAGTATTTTAATCAAGTGATAACTAAATTAATGTACTTAGATTATTATGATGCATTTCACACTAAGCAAGATAATTTAGCCTCACTCATAGACACAAGGGTTCGTTTAGACTTGGGATGAGTGGGAAAGCCTGAAATGACATGGTCATCTATCTTGTCCTTACAAGAGGTATTTGATTCCACATGAGTGAGCATGAGGGCTGGGGTTCGGTTGAGGTCACCAGGAAATCTGGAGCCTATGAAGAATGCCCAAAGGAGATCTCATGACTAACTATCCGATGACACTCTTTCTAGGACAACAATTGTTAAATGTTTTATGTGCATGGTTCTCAGAACATACTTGATCTATTTTATGTCTGGAAGCAATGTGACCTATGCCAGTGATGTGTGAGTTGTACTTGTTTAGTTCTTTGGTTGGTTGTGTCAGTATGAGTCTGCCTATGGTTAGTGGTTGTAGATCTTTGTCCATGTTACATCGTTACTATCTCCTAGCATGGGGGGTGGGCCTTCGGGTACCACTTGGTTGGGTGGAACATGTACCATACACCATTGGGTCCCCATTTATCTTCAATACTTGGTGGTGAGACATCCCATTGGACAGCTCGCGGTTCTTGTTTTTAATTCAAGCATTGTTGTATTTCAAAATTGTAATAAGTTATTTTACCCTTCATGTATTTACGAGGTGGAATAATGTAATTGTAACACAAATGTACTATTGCCTCATTCTAGGAATGAGAGATGTAACTATTGATTATGTTAATGATTATGAAAATTGTATCTTGGATGGTTATCTCATTATGTTATGTTATACATTTATGTTGATGTAATACTTATTAAATAATGCCTTTTAATGCTATGGTTATATGTAAGATGTATGTGTGGGTTTAAATAATCCCAACCTTGTAACCTTAGAGGTTGTTGTTAATTAGTAAGTGAATGCGTATGTTAATTACACTTTTTTAAAAAAATTGGTTCGCTTAAGTTGTTAATTACAACTTCCTCTAGGGTTGCGTGGTTGGGAATTACACAATGAATTAGATAAGACCCACATCAAAGGTAAAAAGAAGGGATCCTTTTTCCCATTTTCCACCACTTTCTCTAACTTCATTGTTACAAGAGAAGGATTAGAGGAACTTTGCCCAATGATCCATATGTACAAGATGTATCAAGAAAGGATTAGAGCTTGCGATCCTGAAGGATTCATTGGCAAAGTCATCAGAAGGTCAGTATTCTAGCATCAACTCCACTTCAGTGAGGATATTTTAAGGAATTGCGAAGATGATAAGGAGGCTGTTGACAAAAGGGTAAAGTGGGTGGCATTCACCAAATCAGAGGATGTCATGACAAAAATATATGAATTGCCATGGGGATTTATTTGAGATAAGAGATCCAATTGCTAGGATCCAAATGATCTTGAACAATTTTGATAGAGTTGTTAAAAAATCCCCAATCCTAGAAAAGAAACCAACATACCAACCTAAGACAAATCAAATCTATCTTTTCTTTTGCCAAAAGGCCTAAAGGGCTTGCCATTAAGGAAGTTGCTCCATCGAGTCCACCACATGTTACACTATTGGAAATATGTGTTGTCATTGATGTCAACTCAAGATGTGTTGCCATTGATATCTATTATATGTGTTGAATATTGTATAATACTCTAGAGATAGCTGATGTACAAAGATATCAACTAGTGCAAAACAACTGTGTAGTATGAGGTAGAATGGTGATCAGTCTGATGTCTATGTGTGATGTGAAGGTGGGTACACTAGTTCCAATATTTTTCATACATGTCTACTTTGATATCATTCCTATTGGTGTACCACACATGGAGATAAGGTTCAAAAGTCTTGCTAAGGCATTCAAAATGTATACTCTAAGACAAAGTCATGGTATTTTGGTCTGTATCTCTCTGCAAAGCAAGATTTTGTCTCATGGTTCAAAAGATAAGTTGGTAGAGATGTTAATGTGTTATATCCAAGAATTCAAGTCATTACACCTTGTATAGTGAGAGTTATAAATGACAAAATTCCAGTCTGTGCTCTAGTAGAGTAAAGTGTTGATGAAGGATTAATGGAATGCTCCAGGTTCCTCTAGAGTAATAGATATGGCTATGTAGAATTTGGGATATGTTTAGAGAGGTATATGGGTTAATCCTTGCAAGTATCATGTGTTTTTGGTGTACACCAATGCAATATCCTAAGTATTAGAGTGTTATAGTTTGTCTGAATGCTCTACTTTCATCCGTCCAATATGTTTTTCTTGTGCCAACACTTAATCATTAGATACTTCAGAAGATGGTTGAATAGGTATCGTGCATATACTACAATTCTCACATCTTGGTCTGCATGTTGCTTTTGGTTTCTCTTTGGTGGTGTAAAGTTGTACAATTGGCAGTTTTGGTGGTGTTGTCATTGTTTGGGCCAACAATTATGTTTCCTTCATCTGTGGTTGATCCAGAATAATTAATTTTTCTTTGGAGGATGGGTTGTGATAGTTTTTGGTTATGTTATGCCACATGTTGATTCACAACTCATTTTCTCTTCATAAGGTATATGTTTGGAGCCGACCTGTGTTGTATCATATGTTTCATCTAAAGGTCATCTTGGAGCTGACCTAATTGAGGTTTTGGATTGTTGCAAAGGTATAGAAGAATAAATTTATTTGTGAAGGTAACTAAGTATAGTGAATTGGAATTGAGAAGTATGTTGAATATGAAGTGTGTAAAATTAGAATAATAGAGTGATTGTGCAAAAAAGGGACTGCAACATCAACACATGTTGGATGCTTCTTTATAGTAGTTCATTTTCATGTTTTTCATTATAATTTTTATGTATCTTGCTTTGAGATAGTGAGTCTCAGTAGGTCCTTGTATCTTTCCCTAATGTTGTGTGCCTTAGTCTACAAGTCTTTAGATAGTGAACCTTAAACAACATTGTAATTTTTGTAAGCAGTGAGCTTCATATATTGCGAGTTAACTCTCACCGTGGTTTTTCCCTCATTGGGTTCTCCACATAAAAATCTTAGTGTCTTTGGGTGGTGCATGTTTTCATTTCTTCTCTTCTTTCAGCTAATGTGTTTTGATGCTTAATTTGAAAATGGAAATGTTTAAGTTTTAGTACCTGTTGATTCACCCCCCCTTAGCACTTTGATATGTTCAACATAGACAACCTTTTCCCCCTCATATGCCAATATCCCCTCCTCATATGGTTCACGTTGATTCTCTCCCAGGAGAACAAACCCAGAAGAAGAGAAGAATAGAGCAACCATCATTGGTTGATTATCCACTTGGTCTTGATGATGAGGATGATGTTCAAGTGACTACAAAAGAAATGCATCAACAAATGCCTTCTCCCCCAAGAGAAAATATTGTTGAAATTCTCCAAAGAATATTTGGGATAGATGTAACAATGTGGAGAGATGAAGGTAATGATGTTAGAGCATTGGTATGTACACAATTCATCTTAGATGATGAATTTTTAAAGTCACAAGATTTCAAAGATTTTGTTTTGAGATCAAAGAGAGAAGAATTACATAAAATAGTTGAACAAGAAAAGGCAGGGGCGCCTCAGGAATAATATGAAGAGGTCACCAAAAAGGTGGTGGTAGAAATGAATCTTTATGCTAGGAACATTACCCCATAGGAGGGGAGAAGAATGGTGAGTAGTGGACTATTGTTGCTCCCAGCGTGGGATATTGCATTAGCAATAATCTTTGACACAACAGGCGGCAAGATGAAGAGGTCTTTTCTTCTGAAGAGCAGACATAAGTGGCACTATCAGGACCAAAGTTCAACCTAAAGTGGGAAACCCTTGCAATACGTGTTTTGGCCCCAGATACAAATAAGCCTTAGGTTGCAGAAGCATCACAAGATATAAAAGGGGGGTTAATTTTAAAGAGAGTATTAGATACCTCCACCCCTAAAGTTGTTTCATTAATGGTAGATGTTTCCAAGTTTACTGAAGAAATTTCCAAGAGATTGCAAAGCAACTATGACAAATTATTCATAGATCATTTAGCACCTAATTTAGAGTACAATAAATTAAAGACGAAGGAGGCTCAAGCAACACCTATAGTTGACATATAGGAAGCAAGTTCCTCTTCAATAGCATCTTTATAGGATTTGATAAAATAAAATGAAGTAAAGGAGAGAATTGAAATGATGGAGGAGTAGATGAAGAATGATCAAAAGGATCAACATGAAGAAAGGGTATATCTTGTATCAAGTATTTTGGTCCATGAAATGTCCAGAGTTTTGAGTAAATTGGAAGATGCCTATGCAACATACATCAATCTCAAGGGTGCAGTTTCTAGGGTGGTTGGGGACCAGGATAGACTTAGAAATATTATAAATAAGTGGCTCCCTAGGAATGCAACTTTATGGGGCATGTGTAGAGGATCTACAAATACAAATGAGCCGCTAAAGGATATTTATCCTACTTATAACATGGCCAAGGTAAGTAGAGAAATATAGTCATATATGGTTAAGTTAGTTGAAAATGTACAAACAAAGCTCAAATACTTTGAAAATATTGAGATTAGGATTATGCCTCGCATTGTGAAGGAAGGGTAGGTGCAAGAAGTTGGGTCCATAAAATGTTAAAAAAGTGGAAGTGTTTTTCCTAATTTTTAGAATTTATCACAATTGGACTTAAAATTTGAAGCACTTACATATTGAATCTTTAAAAAGTTCAGTAATGTGAAATTAATTATTTTGAGTCTAGTTTTCAAATATGTAATTTATTCTAATACCTAGATGATACAAAATAATTTTTAATATGTATGTATGAAAACCACTTTTTAAAAGTCATTTTTTTAGGACCATACCATGCATGTGTTTGGACACCATAATTTGACATAAATAAAAGTATATTTTAAATTCCTTTTGGGGAAATATGTATATTATAATGAAGATTGATGAGGATATTTTTTAATAATTTTTTTCATAATATTTTTTTATTTATTAATTTTTTATTGGCCCTAATTTATGGTTTTTAAAACTCGTGTGTACGGACACCATAACTTGACCTAAACTTATCTTTTTTTGAATTTTCTTTTTTTCATTGTGTAAAGAATTCTTTATAGATTGATGTCATATAATTTTTTTAACAAGAAAACTAAAATATTAAAAGTTATTAAAAAAATAGGAAAACCTGGCATTTTGAGTTTATGGACCTTTTCCTCATAAATTAATTAAAAAATAGAAAAAAAATTAAATCATCAGAAAAATGACATATTTGAAAACTAGACATTGTCATATATAATGGGTATTAATTTCATAAATTTAAAAAAAAAAAACCTCATTAGCTATATTGCCAAAGTTAGTTTTTTCTCTTGAAATTTCCATGACCTTGTACTTACAAGTCTAAGCCTAAGTGTTGGGTTACCATGCCTTTTTGGAGCCTAAATCCAAATGAAAAACATATCTTGTGAGTTTTAAATTTTTTGGAACAAGTACCCACTTCAAAATGGCTACCTATTCTAAAAAATGAATGGGTATTTGTTTTAAAGATGAAAAATGACACTTTCCCTGAATGTGGAACCAAATTCTTGTACTTACCCAGAAGATGTGGAGCATAAAAATATTGATGAATAGAGATCTAAAATTTCAATGCATTAATCCCCACTCTTTCATTCGTAATATGTGATGACAACAAGTTTTATACAGATCTATTCAAGGTATAGAGGCTTTTTGCAAGGAGACCAACGCAGTTATGGATACCAAGTATCAATGATACCTGTATAATGTTGATTTAACTCTTTCTTACAAATGGCCACCAAAAGGGATGTATATGGCATGGGATGAGAAGTATAATCAATTGTCAAGATTATAGTAAGAACAAGGCATTTCTTAGAACCATTGGTATTATACTAGGACATATCAACATGACATTGATGGTAATAAGGAAAGGGATAGTGTGGAATATTTGAGTTATGCTTCAATCAGATCTCACTGACCAAACATAACTGCTGCATGGGATTATCAGGAATAGAATGTCAGAAGCGTCCTATCACCTGGAAAGAGAAATTTTGATGAAATCAACTACATATGCCAATATAAATTCTTTGAAAGATCTTCAACAAATTTTTGAAGCGGTTACACATTTTGTATTTATGTCTTGCCTTTATAAGTATTGCAACTACCTAAAGATTTGTTTTTAGTGACTTAAATAGTTGAATGAGGCTTTTTGCTTGTTGTTTCCCTTGTGTATATAAAAGGGAATTCTGAGCCTCATCAAAAGGATTCTGAATTCTCAGTTTTGAGTACTTAGTCTTGTAGTCTTTATATAGAATTAGGGTTTTTATATAGTTAAGTCCTCTGAAGTTCAGGGAAGAAATGTTGTAATTTTTCCCTTAATAACAACTTATGACTCAAATACTTATTGTATTTTCTCAAATTTGAGTATCAATCGACTGCACTCTTCATGTTGTAATACATTCTCTTTTGAATCAATATAATCAAAGATTGTTTCTGATTCTCATATCACATTTGTTTTTATGGATGCCTAAATTGTTAGCTTCTGTTCAAGGAATGGGTTAAATTTTCTTTCAATTTGTTCATCAAAGACTATGTTTTTGCAATAAGGATTTGTAAGTAGTGTAATAGTATTGTCTCTTTGTTGGTTTCTCATTGTAATGTAGTGAGGGTATAAGAAGCCAAAGGGTTAGTTTGTTGTAGGAGATTTTTACTTCATTTCTTGACTCTGTAATGGATAAGGCACTTGCAAAATGGTTCACGTAGCTCAAACTGGGCGAAATCAAATATATATGAATTGAAAATCTTAATTTTGTAATTTTATTATTTTACACTCAAATCCACACTAGCAAGGACTGCAAAGTAGATAAAGGGTTTTGTGGATGGTTTAGCCAGTTAGGATCACCTTCTATAAAATTAGTGTGAAGAATTTATTTCAAAGGCATCACTGTAAGTACTGCTACATATTAAATAATGTTCTAGGGGAACCCATCTTGGTTTTGTAGAGGGCCTAAAGTGTAGAGAAGAAAATATAAAATCTATCTCTTGTTCATTGGCCACTAACTAAGGTTTTTGATCATAAGACCCAAATAACCTTTAGAAAAACCTAGACAATCAGTTGGAAACACCAACAAAGTGGCCTTGTTGTCAAATCAATACTAATGATAAGAAATTATGTTGCAATTAAGGAAGATACAAAACATCATGAGGTACATGTTGGAATCACTCACACTCTAATACCATGTTCAAGTGAGTAGCCAGGATCATCCCAAGATCATCAATTTGAAAAACCAAATAACCACCACATACACAAGATAGAAGCAACAAAAAAATGCTATTCCACCAAATACGAATACAATATGATACAAGATTCACAAGATGCAAAATATGATTTGATGTTTTTAAGATGCAAGAGTATCCTGACTTATAAAGGCAAGGTGTGAGATATGATTAGATAAGGTCATGACATGTGTCTTAATCCTATATCATGATATAATTTATCATAACTACCTAGGATAAGATAAGATCTAGACATGAAAAGTAAGACTTATAGAAGAAATCTTAGGACCTAAGTAAACTTAACATGTGAATAAGTCCCATAAGTCCCTTACTAGGAATTAACTAGGTACAAGACTTTATTCACACCAACACCCCCTTAAGTGTAACTTAGGGAGGAAAAAACAAATGCAAGATACAAAAGATGAGTCCTAGTACAAGGCCTAATGAGTTACCCAAGTACAAACAATCTCTCACAAATGAAGAAAAGGAGAAAAACCTTTTTGGAGAAAAATCCTCTCCAAAAGAGAGAAATACAAGATGAAGGACTAAGAAGTCTCCAAAACAATGTCTAAAAAAGATAGGAACACAAAGAATATCATTGAAGAATGAAGAAGTTGCAAACAACTATCAAAAGAAGACTACTATAACTTGCTAAAATTGAAGAGCCTCCTCTAAAAAAAAGATGTTGATTAGGATCAAGAAGACACTAATTTTCATGAGTCCCCCTAATAACTACTTGAAAAATGGTCAGATGGAAAACAAAGGAAATTTTTTTATCAATTGAAGATACATATGACACATGAATATGCACAAGTGACCCCAACACCACTACTCAACTAATGCAAATTGAAATTACAAGTGCCAATAGTTTGAAGAACATTGATCAATTGAGGATGGAAGGTTGTCTCCACAAAACAAATATACAAGATTGTCTATATGGTAAATTTTCCATCTCTCCAAAATGCATGGGTAACTAGTGGTTGCATCCACATAGTGCATAGGAAAAAGTACTAGATACATAGTTCACTCCAAAGAGAAATCAAGGAAGCATTAACACAAATAGTATGATACCCCCCATAATGGTGACTAGGGAGAAGAATGATAGATCCATTGAAACTGTGTAACCATGTAGTGCACGAAGGAGAAGAAACACAATTTGAAAGTGCATAAGAAAGTGCTTGTAACTAAAAAAATGTTGTGCTTAAACAAGGGACACATGCATGAGACAAGAATCACTAAGATTCGTTGTTGTCTTGGAGGGACACTCACTTGTCAAAGGTGTGATGTTGAATAACTAAGGCACTACACAACCCCCATGTCACTTTATAATACAGTGCGAGTACAAAATATATCACAACCTTATGTGAAAAATCCCCAAAATACTTGTACAATAGTGTGACACTTTATCTCAATGCATTTAAATATAAGAAAGTGCTTACAAATGATGCTCAAAATGCCCTAAATGGACAAAAATGTTGCATATACATATAAAGTAGCCCAAATGAAGCCATCCCATACAAATATAAGGATTTTAGGTGCCAAAATATCTAAGTAACTAACTACAGTGTTAAAACAAAAAATATGAATTAATTATACAAGGAACAAACCTAGAAAAAGTGCATGAATAAATCTGAAGAGCTTTAAGATACATTTTCAGTGCCACAAGAATGACAAAAAACAAAGGAATGGGGAAAAAATTGAGCTCGAGAGAAAAATTGCACATGTTACTTCAATAGACTATAGAAGGAACCAACAAAAAAATATAAGAAAAAAATCTACACCATTAGATAGTACTCAAAACTATCTTTCCATCGATATCTCATTTGTCAGAATTTGACTCTTGGATCAAAAGTTATGGTGATTTGACCAATCTTGCTAAACTTGCCAAAAAAGGAAAAAATTTAGCCCCATTGGGTGGGTGCTAGTTGCCCATGCAACCAGGGGTGGACAGACTAAAGGTTGGGCATAAAAAAAATTATATATATTTAAAAAAAAAAAAATATTCTTTTTAAAGTTTAAAAACAATAAATATTTTTTTTAAAGTTAAAAAAAATAAATTAAAAAAAAGTGGGGAAGTGAGGAGGGAGGTGTTGAACATCCAAAATACTGATTCATCCCCCCTCTCAATATTTTAGATGTTCAAAAATTGGTATCAGAGCTTGGTTCCTCTAAAGAAGCCTAGCAGCTTGGGGGAGGTCTCAAAATTTGACTTTATGGAAGACACAAAATTTATTTTTCCTCTGGAAATAATCTCTATTGATCATACAGAAGAAAATGAAGATTTGAAGGATAGATTGAAGGAATAAAATGAGTGTATTAATAATTTGAAGGATAAATATGAAGAAGTCAGTAATCAACTAAAGAAAGAAGATGAGGTATTCATCAGACCAAAAGATCAATTGGAAGAAAAGGAGAAAATTGAAGATTGTTAGAGAATTGAAATACATAGGAAAATGGATGAATGTGTAAGGATTGAGCAAGAAGTGGTTGTGTTGAAATTAGATCTGTAGAAAGCAAAAAGTTATGTAGGTAAATTTATAGCAAGCTCTGCAAAGCTGGACAAACTGATTGCAAGACAAAGATCTTCTATGGATAAAGGAGACTTAGGATTTGAGGGAGGTCAATCTTTGAATTCAAATCAATCTCTTGGCATGAAGACTCAAAGCAGTGGTGGATATACTAGAAATACTCCTATCAGACAACCTAATGCTTAAAGGTATTTATCTTTTAATGGTGTTTGTTATTCTTTCAATAAGTTTGGACACGAGGCAAAATATTGTAGAAATAAAGTGAAGCATAATGATGGAATGAATAAAATTTCCTCATCTCTCTCCAGTCAATATTTTGAAATCAAGAAAAATCAAAATTCAGATAAGATGTTTTATTCATTTGGGCATAAGGCTAGCCAATGCAAATATGAATTGGATAAGAGAAAGTTTGGATGGAAGAATGTTGTTTGGTTTAATTGCAGCAATCCAGAACATGTTAGAAGTAGAAAATTGAGAGGTATTAACTAGACAAAAGGATATGAACCATTCATCAAGGTTGACTTGACAAAAGTTAAGAAAGAGATGAAGATAATCTAGAGAAAAGAAGAAGAATCCAAAAATCAAGCAAAACCAAAAGCATTTGTTTTTGTGCCATCCTCTGGTGTAGATACATCACTTAAAAATTAATTCAAAACTTGGCTAAGGGGGAGCAATAATCAGAAAATTTATCAACCCTCTTTTGATGTAAGATGTCATATCATGAAAGAAGCACATTTATTAAGGTTATGATCAGTAATTCATGAGGAAGGAATTTGCAGTCACACATGTGTGAATAATGTATTTTGTAGAAGTTTGAAAGGATGCAAGCTTACAGGAATTTCGAGGTGATCTAGTTGTGATCTAAAGAATTAATTGCATAAGCAATTGGGATGAAAAAAATAAATTCAGTTATGTTTAATAAAATGCATTTGATGAAAAGCATTTGTGCAAGAAGAAGTGTTAAGAACCTAGAGCAATTTTATCCTACGGAAACTCTGAATTCGGCTTTATTAGAAAAGGAAAAGGTAAGTTGATACCACTACTTCTTCTAAATTACTAATGCAATGGATATGCCTTGGCTTATAAATAATTAGAGAAACCTTGATTCAAAAACTAACTTTGTCAACATGGACCTAAGATAGATCCCTTTAATATTAATATATAATTGGGTCAGCCAGAGTTAAACCAAAACTCCAAACATATACACATTCCATCAAATGTTCAACACAAGGATTGTTAATACATTGAATACTCCCTTGGACAACATCAAACTAATTATCTTTGACACCACATGGTATGATAATAAATCATAAGAAAATGTGGATTCTCCCACAACAATGTGTAGGAGGAAAACTCACTAAGGCCCTTAGAATACTATCATTCATATCTTCCAAATTCCTTCACATATCATCATAAAAATCCAAGGTAAAATACATCTTGTAGGCTAAAAATTGTATACAAAGTTCTGTAATGATATCTTTTACTGAGATAGAATCCAGACCAAAGAACCGACGTACAGAGCCAATGCATAAGCATAACAAAATCTTTAATCAACTAGTAGTAGTACCTCACAACCCAGACACCCTAGTTAGTTGAAACCATGTTAGATGATGCAACTAATGTCAGGGTAAATCATGTTATCAAATCCTGAGTAGATCATACAAAAGTAGGATAGTCTGGATGAAATACCAGATCAACAGTCATTCATAATCGAAGTGGAAAAATACTAGAAATCAACAAAACTCCATTATCTATTGACATCAATGACAACCTATCAATTTCCTATAGGAGGGGAGTCATAGCTAGGGTGGGGGTACCTAAGGTATCACCTCCATTAAAATGGGCAGGTCCGAGTTACTATGCCTAATGCAATACCCAGGTCAATATATATATATATATACATATAAACTTTAATATTCTTTTAATATTTTCTACGAAATTGTACCTATGCCAGGGGGTAATACAAGCCTCTTGGGAAATTTTGTTTGCTTCAATAACAATTTTTTTGGAATATAGGTAAATTTTATATCAAAATTTGTGGAATCAACCTCTTGGACACAATGGCAAGGTCCACATGGATTGAAAAAGCTTCAATAAAAAGTTCTTCACTAAATTTGAGCTTCAAACCATTATTTACCAATGTTGCAAATGGTGGCCAAATTGAGTGAAACAAAAGACAAATTTGACTTTCTCAAGCCTCTTGGATGTAATGAGACAACAAAAAATACTATCACTATAGCCAAAAGATCCACAATTATTAGATCTCACCAAAAAAAACACATGTAATATATGATCAACAGATCTTTGCAAATCCTTTCCGATTCTCCAGATTGTATTGAAATGTAAGAGAAGAGCATACAAGAATTTACAAGATCATAAAAAACTCAAATTACAATTTGACGGTGGAAACTCTCTAATAAAAAAATGAAGGGGCTTGCTAGATTCAAAGCTGTAATATCATGTTGGAATCACTCACACTTTGATACTATGTTCAAGTGAGTAGCTGGGATCATCCCAAGATTATCAATTTGCAACACTAAATAGCCACATACACACCAGAGAAGCAACAATAAAAAATATTCCACCAAACAAGAATACAATATAATACAAGGTTCACAAGATTTGAAATATGAGTTGACATAAATTTAAGAGGCAAGAGGATCCTTTCTTATAAAGGCAAGGTGTGAGATATGATTAGAAAAAATCATTGCATGTGTCTTAATCCTATAACATGATACAACTTATCATAACTAATTAGGATTTAAGATAAGAACTAGATATAACAACTAAGACTTTTAGAAGAAATCTTAGAAATTAAGTAAAATTAACATGTGAATAAGTTCCCTAAGTCCCCTACTAGGAATTAACTAGGTACAAGACTTTATTCACACCAAAAATATAAAATCTAGAAGGCCAAACAATTTGAGCCCAATGGTTCCTTTTCTAGCAGGCTTGAGGCTTGATTTATCTGCCAAATAGACTACACCACAAACACCATCATGAAACTATTCAAAATAATAATGTAAAAATATCATATGTTGTGTGGCTTCAGTATCTAACACCCAAAAATCATGCCATGAAGTATTAAATGTTTTATAATAGGAAAAATCTAAAATAGAAACCATATATTGATCATTATCACTACCATATGCAAATTGGGCTACTCTTAAAGTTTTACCATCATTATGTGTTTAAAATAATTTTCTATCTTTTCCCATGAAAATTTACATTCATGTGCTTCATGTATACCTTTTTGACCACATCTTTTACTATACAAGTGGTGTCTATCATTTTGGTTGTCATGTTGGGAGTGGCTTTTTCTATATTCACCTCCTCTTCCTATATTATTCCATCTACCTTTTCCTCTATCATTATAACCACCTCTAGAAGAGTTCTTATTAGGAGGCTTGTCGTTGTGGTTGGAAAGACAAACATTTTCACCAGTGTTAATAAATTTTCTTCTAAAAGCTTTCTCATGTTCTACCAACATTTCTAGCAATTGATCAAAAGTGATGGTCTTCAATTGGTTACTTTCTTGAAGGGACTCCAAATATGTGGAATGTGTAATTGGAAGAAGGGACTTTATGAAGGATGTGAGATAAATGTGAAATTTACCACTAATAACATCAATGTCTTGTTTTATGGCTCAAATTTTAGAAGCCAAACTCATAACATCTCCATTCTTCAATTCAAGATTGAATAACTTCAATTTTAACTGAATAAACTCTAATTAAGAATGAGAATCATATAGATCTCTCAAAATTTTAAGGTCATCCCAAGAAAATTTATACCCTTGTATATGTCTAAACACATCTCAATTGATGAAAGCCCTTATCAAAGCCAAGGCCTTTGAATTTTTATACTACCAAACTTCTTTTACTTTTGCAACAATAGGTGTTTTAGGTTGGACATCTCCATCACAAATATTACACCATAGATCATTGAAAATGAGTGCATTTTCTATTTTCATATACCATTCTATTCAACTATCTTTTCCAGTTAATGTTTCCCCAGTCATTGATATAACATAATGCATCTTGAATTGTAAAAAAATGAACACAACTTGCACACATTACAAAATCAAATCTACTTGATTTTTCTTGCTTAAATATGAAATGAAAAAGAAAGATAAGAATCTCTACGACAAGAAATAAATAACAAAAAACATATTTCACCTTAATATCTGCCTTGTCTTCTTAAGTAATTTCTACAACAGGCACTCCTTGGACAGTTAATAGAGAAGACAAACATTTCTTTTAAAGTAAAAAATACCTCTTTTATAACATACATGAATTGTCTCCTTACATGATAATAGGAATTTATGAATTAAAAATTTGATTGGAAAATAGATGTAAAGCCCATGCTTTGATACCATCAAACTAAGATTAATGATACATAAAGAAGATACTTCAGACTATATTGAAAAATTGAATTAGAACAAAAATAATACATTAAAAGGCAGAGACAAAAATAGTTAAACTACTTGTCGAAACAAACTAACCAAACAAAAAACAAAAAAATAATGAAACAAAAGAAAACTTGTTAAATAAAACCACCCAATAATTAATATGTTAACACTGTTCACATCATCCCCACTATCAACTCTTGGAGCTATATGGATTTTGTCTAGGGCTCGACCAAGTGTAGTAGCAAGACTCGATCCTCTAAGTAGGGAGTTGTATGATGTCTAATTATAAAGTACTATCATCTATTCAATACCAAAAGAATGAGAGAGAGCCTATCACCCACTTAATAAGTGCAACAAACTGTGTACCATCACAATGACTATTTTATTCTAGCCAAATTTTGGGTTGAAGGGAATAAAATGGAAGATTTCCATAAGGATGTTTATGGAAGGTTCCATGACTATTCTCTATTTAATCTTAAATTCTGTTACACATTATTGTTCACACGGTGGTTCTTTAATACAAGATTCTTTGCTTTCACATTATTGTGTGGGTCATAATAATTTTGAAATCATCACTTTTGATCTAGATCGTGGTTTTAATTGCCCATTAATATACATTATTTTACAATTAGATAGGGTTTGTTAATTTTTAATAAGTTATATTTTATAATTTGTTGGGTCTTGTCATGTTTGAGTTATATACATATAATTAAAATTTTAAATTATTTTTTTATATATATTTTTTCTCAATTCAAATTAAGTTGATTCTTGATTCTTTATATTCTTTGAAGAAGTCTATTTTAGATTCTTTTGTTTGACATCTAGCTATGCCCAATGCTAATTTCTTACTTGGAATCCTATTTTTATGGGTCATAGACAACCAACGACAAACATAAGCAAGTCAGTGAGAGGTAAGTGTATATTTATTATTTTATGAATATAAAGTTACCCTTGTTTATTTATTTGTTTGATTTCTTTATTATAGATAATTTAAGTAGAGATATATCTAGGTCTTGGTGAGCTATGATTCTTTTAGTTGAGTTTGTATCTTGTTAGTGTCGAGTCTTTGATATTGACTTTAAAAGTGCATTTGTTTTTGCAATTTATTGTTTGTGAGAGATGTTGAGTAATACCCAAATTCCTAGAAGTGGCAAAAGGCACTCATCAAAACACATACACGTAATGTCATATTTGGGTAATGTTTGTAAACTAACATATCAACCTACAACATTAGGATTTGCACCATCTATTTATGAACAAGAGAATACCTCAAAGGAAGATTGAAATTAGGTACACGACAATACTAAAGATGATGTTATAGAGGAGTCTTGAGGTAGTGAGAACTCGCCTAAAAAAATGATAAGATGAATACCTTGAATGAAAGAAAAAAATCAAATTAAATTTGGCAAAGGTAATTTTAGATTGATTGGGTGTCAATGTACCCATTTATTGAATTGGTGGAGAATAAAAACAAAAACTAAATCTCATTAGATGTAGGTGTAAGATTTTGTAGTTGAAAATATGGTATAGACAATAAATTGTAATTAAAAGCTAACATAATAGAAAAACATGGTAAAATTTATGAAAAACAAATCATAGACAAAGAGAAAAAAATAAAGATAAGATTTAGAAAAGACAAACAAGAATGAATTCATTTGAAGTATGCCTTTTGAATATGACGTGTTGGAAATATGAGCGATAACCTAGATGAAGCTGCACATACTTCAAAGGATCAACCACAAAGAATACCATCCACATGAATAAGAAGTGTTGCAACAAGATCAAGAAGAGAACTTGATCGAATGATGATCTATGCTGAATTGATCTAGAATGCTGTACAAATGTACAAGATCCTTCCTTATATAGGAAAGGTGAGAGGTAGTTGGATAACCACCTTGGTTACAATCATTAAATGACTAATACATAATTATAAATGCATGAGTGAAATATTAAATGCCTAGATAACTACATTCCTATTAATGAGATATGGTCCCATTAAATACTAGTTTCTAGAATGCCAACTAGGAAACTTAACTCCTAAGTAAAATTATTAATGTGAATAGGTCCAACTAATATCTTGGCTAAACAATTATCTAGAATCTTAGAATTGAATGAACAACATAGTGTTAGAGTCACCAAAAAAATCAAGCCTCCATGATCACCTGCAAAACTAAAATATGACTTTCACAAAGAGAAACAAGAGCAAAAATATTGCTTGATTATGGGAATAGTGTATTGGATTAAACCATAATATGATTTCATGGATTACATGACTTGAATTGATTAAAATGTACATATGATTCCTTGCTTATATAGGCAAGGTTGAGAGGTAGGATGACACAATATTGTGACAAGTGTTTTAATCCTATCCAATGAGAAAACTCAAGTAAATGAAAAGATAAGATAAGATCACATGAAACCTAAGAATTCTAGAAATATTCCTAGGACCTAAGTAAAATTAACATGTGAACATGTGTGAAAATAGCCTACTAGGTGACCGAGTTGGGTAAAATACTTTTTTCACACCAACACTCCTCCTTCAGTGCAACTTAGGGAGAAGTAAATAAGTGCAAATGATGTAAAAAATGAAAGCATGGGTCCCATATATGAGGCCATTTTAAGAACCCATTAAAAAATTATCTCTCACAAATAGAGTAAAAGAGAAAAAACACATGGAAAAAAGTCCCCCCTAACTAGAGAAAATAAACATACATAAATAGGTGATAGATAGGTGATAAACATACATAAATAGGTGATAGGTAATAAGTTCAATTTTAATGACAGATCTTCATATTATTAAATATTAGACACGTTCCTAAAAATTACTCTATTTTTTTCATTAAAATATTGACAAATGTATTAGAGACTTGTTGTTTAGAGTGTTAGAGTTAAGAATGAAAACCCTCAAATCAACATAGAGATAAAGACAAAAAGCCATTGGTCTACAAGATCGAGGATGAAAATCCTTTGACCTAGGAAGATAACTTCATCTAGAGATTGATATAGGGCTTTATTGTAATGGATTTGATTCACATCACACCTAGTACATTGGTAGACTACAAAAGATGAACTGAGAATTAGTTTTAGTTGTTTTTGCTATTACTATAACCATTACAATAGCCAATACCATTTTTTCTATTTGTTTTTGATAAGATAACCTACATTTACAGGGCACAATACCCTTTACACAATGAGCCCAAATGGCCAAAAAGAGATGAAGTCCATAGTTACATCAACACACCAATAACAATAGAAAATAAAGAAACAGTAATAATAAATTGACAACACAACAAGAACCAACAACCCAAAACACATACCGACACATTACATAGTATTCCCATCCCACTTCTTAAAGAGAAGATTTAGCACATCCTCACCCACCCAATTAGGACCCTCTCCAAATTTGTCCTTCTCCACCTCTTCCTTGAGAACCTCCGAAAGAGTGGTAGAAAACCTATGAATGATCTTAATGGTGAATCGTGTCAGCCGAGTGAACTTATGTTCCAACTTTTCCACCTGTGCCTGTAGCTTATTGAAGCCCTCCGTCATGTCATTTTTCCTCTTAATAGTCTCTTCCTCACTAGCCATCGAGTCTGAATATTGGGTGGTGGAGTCCGCATTGATCATTTTGTTCATATCCAAAAAGTGGCTGGGTCCTTCAACAAAGGCCTCTGTTTCCTCGATAATTTCCTTATTATACTCCTCTTTGCCACTAGTTCACCCCTCTTTGCCACCAGTCTCCTTCGAGCTGCTAGATATCTCATCCACCGACATGCCCATCTTGCTTTTAGATAAACTATGGAACCTCCTAATGCTAGTTTGTTCCATCTCCACATCTATAGTAGCCACCACAATGGTACCCCCTTTAGAGTCATGGTCCTCAGTGCTCTTTTCCTCATTGTCCAAAGTCAACATCTCGCTGTGGCATGAAGTCTCCTTCTTACCTTTGGTTTTTGCCAACGATTTGATGTCCTTCTTAGTAGGTGCATTCTTTAAGTCACACAACCCGACATATGCCTTAGAATAGGCATTTTCCACTCCACCTTTCTTCTTTTTTGTAGGGAGTTTTGGTCTAGGAGCATTTTTAGGTTGGCTTTCCACAAGAGGGGTTTTCCTCTTAGGACCAATAGAGGCAACAAGGGAGGATTTGTTAGAAGAATGGTCGGGTGGTTCCAACTCCTCAACATGAACAACAAAAATGGGTTTAGGGGGACAAAGGGCCAAATGGAAATGATAGAGCCAAAGAATTAGGCCCTGGTGTAAAGGCAACAAAGGAGGCTTATCTGGGTTTTGGGTAGCAGCTTCAAGGGTTTCTTTCACCGAGCTTTCTAGGGAAGTTAGTAGGAAAAAAGGAAAACTTAACAACATTTTATTTCTTAGGTGATTGAGTAACAAAAAATGATAAAAGTAGAAGACCTTAAATCTTCTCTCAAGAGTAACATACTTCATGAGAGCAAGACAAACCTGATCCCATGGTTTAGGAAGCACCTCCCTTTCAAAACTCGCTTGCTTCTTAACCGACTTCTCATTCTCTCAAAAAAAGGTATTAAGGCTCTCTAAGTCCTAGATTTGGTGTGCTTCTTGAGTTTCTTTCCATTGCAAGAAAGACCCATCACCTTTCCAATAACATCTTCATTAACTTCTAATGAAATTCCACCCACAGTCACTCTCCTATCATTCTAGGAGGTAGAAAATTGAGCTAACAACTTCATTGTGCCCCACCAGACACTCCATAAGGGGTGCTAAACCACCTTCAATGCATATATGCCAGACAATGGGGTTCATACAAAATCCATCACAGGAGTCAAGCTCAGTCCTGACTCTATTGCCACCCATCTCCTCACACTAAATCTAGAAGCTTCCCCAAACCAATAGGGTTTGCAAAATTTTGAAATGGAAACTGGTGAACTGACCCACCTCAATAAAATCATTCCCAAACCAAGGAAATCCATGCCTAATTAAGGCATTCGATAGGTCACACGAGTCAGTGGTCATTTCCAAGAAATTGATTGTTGCGGGGCCATAAAGAGGCATTCTTAAGTACAACATACTTAAGCCAAAAAATATGATAAATTTAATCATGATATTATAATTTGAAGGTCTATGGCTAATTTTGGTCCAACAAATACACCAAGGAAAAAAGGCCATGGGGTCATAATTAAATTTCCTTAAGTATAACTTATCAAAGCTTAGATCTATGATAAAGGCGAGTAGATAATAATTAGCCATCAACTTGGAGATAAACATTGCCAAATACACGATCCTAAAGACTTGAAAGATGTTACGGTACATTTAAAAATTCTGTCTGAATGAGTTTTGGAGAGCCCTACCATACATCATCATAAATTCAAAACCTCTCCACGTACTCATGCTTATTCCACATCATCCAAGGCCCAAAGGTGTAGTGCCACATGTACCCACCCAAATCAACATAGTTGACCTCCTTCATTAGTAATTACATTTTTCTATTCAGTAAAGATAAATCCTTATATATATTCATCGAGAGAGACTCAAGTCTTTTCCAACATTTGGATAGACTCCACAAGGAGCCAAGGTTACCAAGGGAATTTTACACTTGGTTTCCCTCCTGAAAGTTGTGGGACAAATACTTCCTTTCCAATTTAGAAATAAAGAAATTTATGTCATGAAAGATATCTTTAATACTCCAACCATGAATATGACAATGAATAATAGAGTCAATCACTGTCTTGGAGTCACCTTCTATATGAATATTTTTTATATCCAGAGTAACAACAATCTTGATGCCCTTGTGCAATGCCTGTGCCTTCACTGTCAGAGAAGTCTATATACCAATACATCCAACATACCTAGTGTTACGTCTCAAACTTTGATCTTGCTTGCATTTGATTTATGTGGAACTGATATATGAATAAATGTGTGTGGTAGAATAAATAATAAATAATATGATATTTTAAAATATGAAATAAGTGAATGTTTATTTTATTTTAGAAAAGATGAAGTGCAATGAATATTGTTTTGTTTTGAAGTGATGAAAAATAGAAAGTGTTATTTGGAATAATGAATTATATTGCTTCGATTTATATTTCTTGGATACTAATCTATTAATGGGTGCCTAGGTTTACATGAGTTGCAGGTTGTCGAAGACCAAGGGTGTGGTTAAGGTAGAGGAGGTTAGCTACTCGATAGGGTTATGATGGAGCGGTTTCTCTCGCACACACACAAGCACTTAGTAAACATATAGTTGCATTTAGAATTTTATTTAGTTAATTAATTATATTGTTCTTACTTTATAGTGATTATTTAAATTAATTAGTGGTAAATTAAAAGTGCATAAAAATAAAAGAATTAGTTTTATTTTAATTAATGATTTCATTTGAAAATTAAATGGTATTTATTTATTAGTTGAGGATAACTATATTGCATGGAAAATAAATAATGTTTTTCTTCCAAAAATTAGATTTATTAGATAAACTAGAAATAAATCTTGGAAAAGATGGGAAGATTTTAAAAAACAAGTCAGTGAGATGGAAAATATTAGAAAAGTAGAAAAATTGAAGAAAAGATGTTAAATTTAGAAAACAAAACAAAAAACAAAGAAAAATAAAGATGGTAAAAAGATGGAGAAAATAATAATAAAAGATAATAAAAACTCTTATTCTTTCAACAAGAAGATTATTCTAAAACTAGATTCATTTTTTCTCTATCTTTCATTTCTGCAAAACAATAATGGAAATGGGCACAGTAGAGTAGGGATTTTGAGCACAATAGAACAAGAACGGTGGAAAAGAGAGGAAAATGTGAAGAGGAAACCAAAATGGAAAGCGATTACGAGGTTTTTAATTCATTATCCAATGAATTTTATTTTAGAATGTGTGAATAAATGAATGTTTGAGCGAAAGATTGAATTTCTATGTGGATACCCAATTGATTTTTCAAGTGAAATTGTGTAGTTGGGGTTGAAATGTTTTTATTTTTTTGTATGGAAATAACTGAATCTTGCCTGTACAAGATTGTATTTTTCTTAATCTTTTAATATATATATACACACATCTACAAGTTTTGTATGGAATATTTTATATACTAAACGAAAATTGTAAAAAAATATATTTTCTAACAATTACTGTACCTGAATATAATAATATTATATATTTACATATATATATATTGTACTATATATATATATAAATATATAATACTGTTATTATTTATTTAAGATGGAATATATAATACTATATCTTTGTATCGAAATCAATTCAGATGTTGAATTGTTGCTTGATTTTGATTACAGTTGGAATTTATATGAAACATATAAATTTTTGCCATGCCACCCATGGGAGGGTGTTGTGGAAGACAATGACCCATCCCACAGGCCATGGCCTATGGGATGGGAATTGCCTTCTACAGGCAGCGCTTCCCATAGTGAGGCTTTCGATCCCTTTACACAACCTTGTGTTGTTTAAAACATGTGTCCCTTCTTGCCTTACATGCATTGGAAACTATATGATGTCTACATTTGAATTTTGGGGTTCGATTAGTATATATGTATATATGTGGGTAAATATGTGATTGCTATTAGAGATGATTTGTTTCCTATATAAAAATTTCTTTTGAGGTAAATGAATTATTTCTAAATATATATATATATATAAACACGTATATATACTGTACATGTGTATTTATGTTTCTGAAATTCTGAAAGTACTCATTTTGATTTATGCAAATAAAAAATCTATATTTAATTTGGGGAAATTTTTTTATACAAGTGAATCATTGGGAATAGTTGTGCACACATAGAAGGATTTATTCATAATTATACTTGTAATTTTTCACTTAGAATGTAGGAAAACTGAATGAATTAAGTAAATTATTGGATGTAAAATTTAATACTGGCAACTTATTATACTTTTTTTCATAGTTGGACATGTAAACTTAAATGACAAACTTTAGAGTTAAATTATGTTTTCGTAAGAATCAATGAGTAGTAAATGCTAGATATTTAAAAAAACTATGAGATTCAATGCATTATTTTTTCTTCTATGGAATTACTTCCGGGATAGGATGTTGAATGTGGGCTCCCAGAGACGGTAATTTACCTTTTCTAAAATTACCATTTTATTTTTATTGCTTGGCCAAGGTACTGTACTAGTGAAATAGATGGTCAAAAAGCCTAGAATTTATTTTATGTATGTCTTTGCCACATCCTATATGCGAGCATTATGTTATTCTAGTATAGGAATTTCATATAGGCATCAGACATGCATTGAGAGATTCCCTCCTGCTTACACTGTTCCAAGTTGCTAGGCTCCTCGTGTAGGGTTAGTTTTTTCTTCGAGTTATGAATAAACCCGAGGAAGTTTTGTGCTTCATGGTTGGGCGAAAAAGGTGCCTTAACCTCACTCTTGGCCTCGACTTGCAGAAGACTAGTGGAGTCATGGCAGTTGAGGACAAATATTATTTATGATATAGATTTACTTCTTGTATTATACTTGTATGGCTTACAAAGCCAATCTATAAATGTAAACTTATCATCACGAATGTATTTGATGTATTGATGTAAACTTATTCTTGTAACATTGAAATAGATGTATTGGAACACCCTATTGGTGTGTGTGATTGTAATTCACTATTTTACTTGCTTTTGAGCATATCTTAATATATTTTATTAAACATATTTATATCAATTTTCCTTTTTGGAATGTGCTATGCTTTTTAGAATACTATGTTTAGTATGTGAGTTTGTCGAGCTTTACATTTGGTATCAAAGCATCTAGGTTGAACTCTAGGATCTACACCTAATTACGCTTAATGCTATGTTTTTCAGAGAAATCTAGATGGATACTAGATTTATTTATCAACGTGGAGGAGGATCCCATGGTGATCTGAATGACAAATTGGATCATATCCTAGCCCTTCTAAATGAACAAGGGGCCAGGATTGATAGTCTAGAATAGGAAAGAAAAATAGGCCAACTAGGGGCGAACTCTGGCAGAAATGAGGGTAATGAAAATGAAACAAATGAAGGAAACCTTGAGATCGAAGGAAACTCGAGTAACCAAGGGAAAGTGGCTAAAGAGCTGGGCAAGGACCTCAAGAAGGTCACCTCACCAAAATTTGATGGAAAAAAAATGGGGAGGAGGCAGAAGCATGGGTGATTGAGAAGGAGAAGCATTTTTCCCTACGAAATTTATCCAATGAGACTAAGGTTGAATGGGGATCATATCAACTCAATGGCGAAGCTGCCATTTGGTGGGATAACGAAAAGGCTAAGAAGAAATTATTACATGGCAAGGTAACTTGGGAAAAATTTCTATAGTTGTTCAGAAAAAAGGTGGTTAGCGCAACTGTATTTTGACAAAAAGATGACTGAATTCTATAATCTCACTCAAGGGGGAATGACAATATCTCAGTATTGGGAAAAATTCTCACTTGCCCAAATATGTACCCCAATACCAACTTGATGAGAGGTTTCGGATTCAAAAATCCATCTTGGGGCTCAGGCCTCAAATTGGAGCTGAAGTAGACATTCATAACCCTTCCACCATGGATGAGGCTTTTGAGAAAGCAACCAAGCAAGAAAAAAAGTTACATCAGGTTGCAAATTATAGAAAGAGCAGAGATGCTAAGTATGGTAATAAGAAATCTCTAGGAAACAATCAAAACAATGGTAATCAAAATTATAATTATTAGGGAAATAAAAATAACCATTAGATTAGGAATCTCAAGAGGGGAAACAATTCTCAAAATCACAACGTTGGAAATACAAACAATAATAAGAGGGAAAATTATAACAATAATAGCAACAACAACAAGAGAGATGCTTCAAACAAACCCAAAGCACCCCGTGGAGGTTGTTACACATGCGGGGGTGAGCACTATGCCAATGTGTGTCCTCAAAGAATGAATAATTAGAAGAATAGGAACCAACATCACATCCATGCTGTGTTTGATAATTGCCAAGCTGATTTCCAGGTTGCGCCAATCCAACTCACAGGTAGGCTTTTCAGATGCCCTATTTCTATCTTAATTGAAAGGGAGCCATTGCGTGTTTTGTAGATCCTCATGTTATTTATAGATTATCTATTAAGTCGGGATATATGGATAATTCATGGAAGGTCCAATATGGAAATTAGGTAGAGAGGACAATAGAGCAATGTCTAGCCTACAATGAAATTGAGCTTCCTAGCTTTGAGACGTAGGTTAACTTGTATGTAGCACCCCTGGGGTCACATGACGTAATCTTGGGAATAAATTGGCTTACTAAATATAAGTCCATCATTGACTATGAAGGGAAAACAATGAAATGTTTAGATGACCAGGGTAACCATGTTGAGATTCATGGTTTAAAAAGGCCCTTAGAGCTCAGACAGATCTCTGCCATGTAGTTGAAGAAGGCTAGCAAGAAAGGGTGCACTATCTATGTAGTAAAGGTTAGGGATCTTGATAGCTCAGAGTCGTTAGCTAATGACCATCCTATTCTGAAGGAATTCCAAGATGTTTTGCTGATGAGCTAAGCGAGCTACCACCTAAACGAGAGTTTTATTTCTCAATTGACTTGCTACCTAGAATTGAGCCCTAGTCAAAGGCACCATACAGGATGAACACTACTAAATTGTATGAGCTGAAGGCCTAGTTGCAAGAGATTCTTAACCGAGGATTTATTAGGCCAAGTGTGTCACCATGGGGAGCAACTGTCATATTTGTGAAGAAGGATGGGACCTTAAGGTTGTGTATTGATTATAGGATGCTTAACAATGTTACCATAAAAAATAAATATCTACTTCCTAAAATAGATGAACTGTTTGATTAGATGAAAGGGGCTAAGGTATTCTCGAAGATTGATCTAAGGTTGGAGTACCATCAACTAAGGATAAAAGATGAAGATATTTTCAAAACTGCTTTCGCGACTAGATACTTGCACTATGAGTTCACAATGTTACCATTTGGGCTAACCAATGCCCCAATAGCTTTTATGAATTTGATGAACAACATCTTTCAAGACTTCCTAGATGAATTTGTCCTAGTTTTCTTGGATGATATGTTAATATATTCTAAGTCAGAGGAAGAGCATGATAAACATCTAAGGATAGTGTTGCAGCATTTGAGAGATCATATGCTTTATGAGAAGATGTCTAAATGCACTTTTAAATAGATTGAGGTGCACTATTTGGGACATGTTATTTTAGTTGACGGGATAACAGTGGACCCAGATAAGATCAAGGCAATCATGGAGTGGCCAACACCACAAAATGTTTAAGAAGTCCAAAGCTTTATGGGACTTGCCAGCTATTATAGGAAATTTTTCAAGGGGTTCTCAAAAATCGCAACACCCATCACCACACTCCAAAGAAAGGGAAAGAAATTTGAATGGAGTGATAAGTGTGAGAATGAATTTTAGTTGTTAAAGGAGAATCTTACTTCTGCAGGTCTATTGTGATCGTGCCGGATCCAAATGGGCACTTTTCAGTGATAATAGATGCTTCAAGAGAGGGTGCAAGAGTAGTTCTTATGTAGGATGGACATGTGGTGGAATGCAAATCTAGGAAATTGAAGCAACATGAACTGAACTATGCAACACACGATTTGGAGTTGGCTGCCATAGTGCATGCCCTTCAAATGTGGAGGCACTATCTTTTGGGGAAGTCTTTCGAATTGAAAATAGATCATTCGGGATTGTAGTACATTTTCACTCAGCCCAACCTAAATGCTCGATAGAGACGTTGGTTGGAGTTTTTGAGCAAGTATGATTTTGGTATTGAATATATAAAAGGAAAGGAAAATAGAGTAGCAGATTCCATAAGCAGGAGGAGACATCTGACAACTATGGTTAATATAAGGTCAAATTTTAGATAGTAGGTCATTCAAGCTTTTTTCGGGAGATGAGAATCATGATAGGGTGAAACAAGCCCTAGAGCAGGATCCTTCAGATGATAGATATGATGGATACATGTTTGAGATTGATGGAATCTTAAGGTACCAAGGATGAATGTATGTTCCTAACTCAACAAGATTGAGGGAGTTAGTGCTAGAAGAATTTCACAATGCACCATATTCAGGGCACCCCAATGTAACCAAAATTCTAGAGGGACTCAAACCATTGTATTTCTATCCAGGACTTAGGAGAGATGTTACTACTTTTGTAGCCCGATGTTTAGAATTCTAGCGAGTTAAGGCTGAGCATGTGCATCTAGTAGGACTATTATATCCACATTAGGTGCAAAAATATAAATGGTAGGTAATCACTATGGATTTCATTCAGGGGTTGCCTATGACGAAGAACCGACATGATGTCATCTTGGTTGTGGTTGATAAATTGATGAAAGTAGCTCATTTCATCCTTGGGAATCTTAAGGATGGATCCTTGGTCTTAGTGAAAAAGTTTGTGTAGCATATTTTCCAGGTCCATGGAGTACCAGAGATGATCATGTATGATTGCAACACTCGAATGACTTCTAGGTTTTGGACTACATTGAATGCTTCTTTGGGAACCAAATTGAACTTTAGCTCAACTTATCATCCACAAACTAATGTTCAGATGGAGAGGGTGAATTAAGTAGTGGAGGATCTGCTTAGGATGTACTGTATCGATCAACAAAATAAATGGGAGGAGTACCTACCTTTAGTGGAGTTTTCATATAATAACTCCTATCATGCCTCTCTAAGAATGACACCTTTTGAGGCCTTGTATGGTCGTAAATGTCATACACCTATCAATTGGGATAAGGTGGAAGACAAGATTGTTATTAGGCCAGAGATGTTGAGAGAAAAGGAGGACCAAATGAAGCTAAGTAAGGAAATGTTGAAACAAGCTTCAGATCGCCAAAAGAGTTTTGCAGATAGGAAAAAAATGTTTAGACTGTTCTCAGTGGGAGATAAGGTCTTTTTGAGGGTTCAACCGTAGAAGATTTCAATCTCTTTTTGAAAGATCTCTAAGCTTTCCCCTAGATAGGTTGGGCCATTTGATGTTTTGGAAGTTATCAATCCGGTTGTATATAGGTTTGCTCTACCATCGACTCTATCCTATATACATAACGTCTTCCATGTTTCCGTGCTTAAGCCGTACCATCCATCTATTTCTCATATTCTTGACTCATGTGCATTGTAGGTTTAGGATCTAGGGGTGGTGCTAGTGGAGCCGACCAGGATTTTGGAGAGGCACAATGTTAAGTTGCAGAACCGAGATGCTGTGCAGTATATGGTCCAGTGGGACTAGTATTCGGTGGATAGTGCCACTTGGGAAAATGCAAAGGATATTTCACATTTGAGATTTAGCATACTTTTTACTTTTTCATATTATGACTTATTATATATACTGTATGTTTAAGACTATGTTGATGTTTTGTAATAAGACATCGAGACGACGTCTCTTCCAAGTGGGGAAGGATGTCACGTCTCAAAATTTGATGGTGCTTGCATTTTCTTTATGTGGAACTAATATATATGAATAAATGTGTGTGGTAGAATAAATAATAAATAATATGATATTTTGAAAGATGAAATAAGTGAATGCTTATTTTATTTTAGAAAAGATGAAATGCAATGAATATTATTTTATTTCGAAGTGATGCAAAATAGAAAGTGTTATTTGGAATAATGAATTATATTGCTTTGATTTATATTTTCTTGGATACTAATCTATTAATGGGTGCCTGCGTTTACATGAGTTGTAGGTTGTCGAAGACCAAGGGTGTGGTTAAGGTAGAGGAGGTTAGCTACCTAAGATGGAACGGTTTGTCTCTCTCGCACACAAGCAGTTAGTAAACATATAGTTGCATTTAGAATTTTATTTAGTTAATTAATTATATTGTTCTTACTTTATAGTGATTATTTAGATTAATTAGTGGTAAATTAAAAGTGCATAGAAATAAAAGAATTAGTTTTATTTAATTAATGATTTCATTTGAAAATTAAATGGTAATTATTTATTAGTTGAGGATAACTGTGTTGCATGGAAAATAAATAATGTTTTTCTTCTAAAAATTAAATTTATTAGATTTAAACTAGAAATAAATCTTGGAAAAGATGAGAAGATTTTCAAAAACAAGTCAGTGAGATAGAAAACATTAGAAAAGTAGAAAAATTGAAGAAAAAATGTTAAATTTAGAAAACAAAACAAAAAACAAAGCAAAATAAAGATAGGAAAAAGATGGAGAAACTAATAATAAAAGATAATAGAAACTCTTATTCTTTCAACAACAAGATTATTTTGAAACTAGATTCATTTTCTCTCTATCTTTCATTTTTTAAAAACAATAATGGAAATGGGCACAATAGACTAGGGATTTTGAGCACAATAGAACAAGAACGGTGGAAAAGAGAGGAAAACCTGAATAGGAAACCAAAACGGAAAGCGATTACCAGGTTTTTAATTAATTATCTAATGAATTTTATTTCAGAATGTGTGAATAAATGAATGTTTGAGTGAAAGATTGAATTTCTATGTAGATACCCAATTGATTGTTCAAGTGAAATCGTGTGGTTGGGTTTGAAATGTTTTTTTTTTTTTTTTTATGGAAATAACCGAATCTTGCTTGTACAAGATTTTATTTTTCTTAATCTTTTAATATGTATATATACACATTTGCAAGTTTTGTATGAAATATTTTATATACTAAATGGAAATTGTAAAAGTTATCTTTTCTAACAATTACTGTACTTGAATATAATAATATTATATATTTACATATATACTATATTGTATATATATAATACTATTATTATTTATTTAAGATGGAATATATAATACTATATCTTTGTACCGAAATCAATCAAAATGTTGAATCGCTGCTTGATTTTGGTTACAATTGGAATTTATATGAAACATACATATTTTTGCCATGTCACCCATGGGAGGGCGCTGTGGAAGACATTGACCCATCCCATAGGCTGTGGCCTATGGGATGGGCACTGCCGCAACGCCTCCCATGGTGAGGCCGCCGATCCCTTTATGCAACCTTGTGCTGTTTAAAACATGTGTCGCTTCTTTCCTTACATGCGCTGGAAACTATATGATGTCTACATTTGAATTTTGGGGTTCAATTAGTATATATGTATATATGTGAGTAAATATGTGACTACTATTAGAAATGATTTGTTTTCGTATATGAAAATTTCTTCTGAGGTAAATGGATTATTTCTCTCTCTCTATATAAACCCGTATATATATCGTATGTGTATTTATGTTTCTAAAATTTTGAAAGTACTCATTCTTATTTATGCAAATAAAAAATCTATATTTAATTTGGGGAAATTTATTTATACAAGTGAATCATTGGGAATAGTTGTGCACAAATATAAGGATTTATTCATTATTATACTTGTAATTTTTCACTTAGAATGTAGGAAAACTGAATGAATTAAGTAAATTATTGGATGTAAAATTTAATATTGGCAACTTATTATACTTTTTTTTATAGTTGGACATGCAAACTTAAATGATGAACTTTAGAGTTAAATTGTGTTTCTGTAAGAATCAATGAGTAGTAAATGCTAGATATTTAAACAAACTATGAGATTCAATGCATTATTTTTTCTTCTATGGAATTACTTTTGGGACAGGATGCCAAATGTGGGCTCCCAGAGACGGTAATTTACCTTTTCTAAAATTATCATTTTATTTTTATTGTTTGGCCAAGCTATTGTACTAGTGAAATAGATGGTTGAAAAGCCTAGAATTTATTTTATATATGTCTCTACCACATCCTGTATGCGAGAATTATGTTATTCTAGTATAGAAATTGCATATAGGCATCAGGCACACATTGAGAGATTCCCTCCTGCTTACACTATTCCAGGTTGCTAGGCTCTTCGTGCAGGGTTGGTTTTTTCTTTGAGTTATGAAGAAACTTGGGGAATTTTTGTGCTTCGTGGTTGGGTGGAAAAGGCACCTTAACCTCACTCTTGGCCTTGGCTTGCGGAAGAATAGTGGAGTCATGGCAGTTGAGGACACAGATTCTTTATGATATGGATTTACTTCTTGTATTATACTTGTATGGCTTGCAAAGCCAATTTGTAAATGTAAACTTATCATCACAGATGTATTTGATGTATTGATGTAAAATTATTCCTGTAGCTTTGAAACAAATGTATTGTAACACCCTATTGGTGTGTGTGATTGTAATTCAATATTGTACTTGCTTTTGAGCATATCTTAATATATTTTATTAAATATATTTGTCACTTTTCCTTTTTTGAATGTGCTATGCTTTTTGAAATACTATGTTTAGTATGTGAGTTTTACGAGCTTTACACCCAACCACCAAATTTCCCTTGCAGTCCCTGATAACGCCTCCAATACTAGCCATAATTGGGTTCCCCTTTTCCACCTTGTCAAAATTAAGCTTGTACCAGCCAGTATCTTGGGGTTTTCAAACTGTATTACGTCAGGCAAAAGATTTAGAGTTATCAAAGGAGTTGATCTCCAACTTTCTATTCCAAGAGGTTTCCATCTTGATTTCCCACTCTGTGGGGGCTTTGTCTGAGGGTTTCCAATAACATATGGAGACACTCTTGGAGATAAGTATGAAGCCAATGCCAAAGACCTCCTTGGGAATTTTTTCTATAGCTTTGAAGATCCGATTGTTTCTCTCTTTCCATAAACACTAATAAATGATGTGAGGGGTTTGACACCAAATCTCAATAGGGAGAGGATGTTGAAAGGGGCCAGACCAATCCACAATATTTTTTTTTAAGTCCTCATTGATGATCTAATGGATCCCCAATTTTCTAAAAGTCAAATCCCAAACTTCAGTAGCAAACGGGTAGTGTAGAGACAGGTGGTCAATCGACTCCTCATTGTTCTTACATAACATGCATCTATTCAGGATCTAGAATCCCATTTTCCTTAAGTTATCCTGAGTCAGAATCCAATTGTGGCATGTTTTTCACTAGAAGAAATTTATTTTTGGTGTCAAGTGTATGTTCCAAACCAGTTTCCAAACTCTTCTTTGAGCTCCCAAGTCTAACAACAAACTATAAGCCGACCTAATAGAAAGGTTTCCCTTGCATTCCTTAACCCAAAATAATTCATCCTCCATTTTTGAAATGGGAATTCTACATAGGGAAAGGATGTCCTGTAAAATCCTAGCCAACAGTCTCAAGCTTGGAGAGAGGGGGTAGCATAATTCAAAGACTTTCCACTTCCTAGAGCCTTGAGGACCATACAAGTAGTCACATAATTTTATTCCAAAGAATTTTTGTGCAAGCTCCATCAGATTCTTGAAGTCTGATAGGGATAGGGGAGAATCAAGAAGCCAGGGGTCTTCCCAAAAGTTAATACTACTGCCATTCCCAAGTTGTTGGGAATAGGATGCCATTTAATTGCAATCCTAAACCTATTTCATGTATCTCCTAAGTCCTTGGAAAGTGTTCACTAGAATTAGAAAGAGATTAAATTCAAATAAAATAAATATGTAAATTGACATTTGTAATTATTCCTAAATAATAGGAACATGTGGGGATGTCCAAGATGAGTTCCTAAATAATAGGAGCACATGGGGTGCCCACATGGAAGGTGGAACCCACCTTTCTTTAGTTAACTATTTGGAGGATTGGTAACACTTCAATAATGCATGTTTTGTTCCTGCAAAATAGGGATTGATATTTACATGAGTGGAGTGGCACTATCAGTTCAGTTCAGTTATCTTTAGTTGCATGCAGTTATTTTGAGTTGAATGCTAGTTGACTTGAGTTGCATGTTAGTTGACTTGAGTTGCATGACTAATGACTTGAGTCGCATGACATATAATAGGTGGATAATTTTAGTTAAGTGGGGATGATCAATCATGCATGATTTTTGCATGAATTGGTGAAGAGATATGATTCAGTTAACCAAGATTGACTTGGACCCACCTTGGGTGCCCAAGTTGCCATCTTTGAGTTAAGACCTTTTGCATGAGAAGATATTTACAAGGCTCAATTAAGTGGGCACATTCTTGGGTGCCAACTTTGAGGTGATTCTTGCAAGATATTTCTTGACCAATGATCAGTTAAGTGTTTAGTTTGGGGCACCTAAATTGAGGAGACTTTGGTTTTGACTTCATGTTACAATGTGGAACTCTACTTGCACAATCTAGGCATGGTTTTTTGTGAGGAGCTTTATGCTCTTTTATTTGATAAATCTTATGAGTTTACATGCTCATTAATTGTCTATTTAATTGCAACAAGTGTATGAGAGTTCTATGAGAGTTTATTGCAGGTTGTGAAGAAGCATTATTGAAGAAAATAAAACATATCAATCAAGGATTGATATAGTATTACTGTGATCTTGTTCCAAGGTTAAATAATACAAGTACTATTGATTCTTGTGGAGTTTTTTCTTGAAATGGTTTCTCCACGTATATACTGTGTCACTTCTATCTCCTTGTCTCATTCTTCTACAATCTTCTCTCTCTTTCCACAATTGGTAAAATTGATCCAAACAAATTAATCATACACAAAGAGTTATGACAAAGAACACTTAATTAGATCTACAGTCTCATAGTTTTACAAGTTTTAAGCTACAATATTACTTCATTTTCAACACAAGCTTCCGTCTTAGCCCAGAGCACATCAGTATTTTCAATTTGAAAATATTGTTCCAAGCCAAAGAGCCACTAGGGTGCTCCAATGAGAGACACCTGATTAGGGGGAAGTCATTTAGATACTTAGCATTCATAATCCTACACCAGTCCTTTTAATTTCTTAATTGGTCATAGTCGACCTTAGCAAGCAAGACTTTGTTGATTAGTTGAACTTTCCTTATACCAAGTCCTCTATTATATTTAGGAAGGCACACCTTGTCCCAACTAACTAGAGCCAACTTCTATTTATCCTCTATGCTAGACTAGAGGAAGTTGCTTCGGATTTTTTCAAATTTCTCTGCTATGTATTTATGAATTTTGAAAATGCAGAGGAAATAAATCAGAATCCCTTGAAGGGAAACAATAAGGAGTTGCAACTTACTGGCATGATTGAGTAATGAGCCTTTCCACTCAGAAAATTTCCTTTGAATCCTCTCAAGGATAGTATTCCAGATGGTGGGGAAAACTTCCTTGACAATAAGAGGGATCCCCAAGTACACCGAAGGAGGGAGGCACCAATGCAACCTAGAACAACAATCACCTTCACCTACAAAATAGGAGTGTTATTAAATAAATAAACCATACTCTTGTTATACTTTATACACTGGCTAGAGCAAGCCGTATAGTTGTTAAGGCATTTTTTCCACTTCCTTGCCTCCACAACCGAGGCCTTCCCAAATAAAATGGTATCATCCACGAACTATTGTATGACAACAAGCTCTAGAGTAGTGGCAGGTTTGACACCATTGATAGAACCCTTCGACAACATTCTGGCAACATTCCTACTCAACACATCCATGACCATTATGAACAAGTAGCGGGATAGAGGATCCACTATCTTATGCCTCTCCCAACATTAAAGAAACCATGAGGGACTCCATTGATAATTTTTTTTTCAAAGTAGTAACACACTCCATAATGAGATTAAGCACCCTTTGATTGAATCCCATCTTAGCCAAAAATTTGGGAAGAAAGCTCCAAAAGACTTTATCATAGGCTTTTGAAATTTAAAGCTTAAAAGCCATACTAGCATGGTTGCAGCGGTCCATAGAATGCAATATTTAATGAGTGGAAATGGAAGCATCCAAGATATGGCACCTTGAGACAAAGCCCTTTTGGCTTGGAATTATCATTTTATCTAAGAGGGGTTTTAGGTGGTTCAACAAGATTTTGGAGAAAATCTTATAGATGGTATTACAGAGACTAATAGGATGCAAGTCAACCATGTTCTATGGGTTCTCAATTTTGGGATAAGGGAAATGAAGATGTGATTCAACTGTTTGAGTAGTTTTCTAGAATTGAAGAAATCCTTAGCTACCAGAGCTAAGTCCTCACTAACTATGTCCCAAAAAACTTAGAAAAAAGATGGGGGGTATCCATTAGGACCCAAAGCCTTGTAGGAACGCATATTGAACACAAAATCCCTAACTTCCTCCAAAGTGACCATACCCAAAATATTTTCATTGTCCTCCTTGGATAAAGAGACAGGAAGGGGGTCCAACAACAAGTCATTCAAAGCAGAACAAGAAGCCATTGTAGGAGCTGACAGGTCTTGTTGGAAGTAGCTAGAGGCCAATTATCACAACCCATCTTGTTGTTACTAATTTAATTTTACCTTCATGGGTAAATAGGATGGTAAATGCAATCATGATTTTGATATGTTGTTAAATGGATGAAATACTAAAATAGGTATTAAGGTATTATTGGCTTGGAAAAGTAATAATGCTTACATTGATGAAGAACATAAATTACTATATGAATATGCTAAAGTTTATGATGCATATGGATTTATTATGAACATCTAACTACCGTTAAAAATATGCTAAGTTGGTTGTAGAGACAAGTTCAATCCTTTGAAAGGGATGGGAAGTATCACTTAGGAGAAGTGATTGGTCGGGTAACCCTCAATGAATCCTTACCGAGCTTACACACACACTCACAATAGAATGGTTGAGTCAAGTCATAGTGTTGGGAATTGGTAAGTCATCCTTTAGTATGATGTATTTTCCTTAGTAAGTATCTTGATTACTATTGAGTGCATTCTTAGATGATGTTTATGTGTTTGGAGTCTATGGGTTCTCCTTTATATTACTATGCTTGATTGTTGAGTTAAACATACATTGAAGCTAATATGTATGCATATGCATGTCAACGATAGACCATGCACATGGAGGAGCACACACATGAGAGTACATAGGTAGGCATACATATGCACGCTTATGAATGGGTTGCTTATGAACAAGTTGCTTATGAGCATGGTGTTGTCGAAGGGACAATACAAAATGTATGTATATATGTATATATATACATCACATGTATATTACTTATCAATAAGATAGTAATTGTATGAGTGCTTGATTGTGTAATTGGATGTATATATATATATATATGCAAACATGTGTCGATAGATACATATGTGTGACAAATGGAAATGTCCATACAAACATATCAATATATGTATACGTACATATACATGTACATAGAGGTATATATACAAATGATATTATATATGAAATGTTAACCTTGACGTATTCATTTGAATATCAAATGTATAATTTTATAATTGACATAGAATATATATAGATATATAATAGAATATATATACATGTATATATATAGCATTAAAGCTATTCATGGATATATATATATATATATATATATATGAATTATTTTATGAACATTTGACTAAGTTAATATGAGTTTATTCATTCGAAGATATTTGAATGATGTGTAAATCGATAAGAATATATATATTATATATATGACACCACTTATATACACATTTAATGTGATATAATGCTTAGCTACACAACCTTAGTCAATAGAATAGACTGCGCATGAGCATGGCATGAAGAAGAGAATACTAAGCTAGTAAAGGCAACACCTAAGCCACACATAACATGGAGGAATATTAAATGCAAACTATCACTTATTAAACAAGTATTTTTGTGCATATATAGCGGTTTAAGAATCTAAAGACAACACACAACATGAGTTATGGATGGTGTGGCACATGGAGTAGAATGCCAAAAGAAATGCGTAAGCATTGTTACATGTTGAGTAAGAATTGATAGCCCTGTGAATAAAGACTAAGTCAACTTAGAATATCTGGCATATAAGCTACTATGTAAAGTGATTTGAATGCATGATAAAAGGAATAATCAACACGAAATGTTCTTGGTCAAAGCACAAGCTTGAACACTATTATAGAGGAGTCAAGTCATATTTTACTTGTCAAATATGTAGTTTGTGACTAAGTCGTTATAGCTATGTGTTGCCTGTGAAATGTGGACTATTTCTTTGAGATAATCTATACCAAAGGAATAGGTAAATGGCTAAGACTTGGTGCCATTATATGATTACTCTATTCTTGTAGAAGTCTATCATGTTTTGCAATTTGATTCTCATCTATTAAGCATGTGTTTATTTGAAATAGTCTTGAGTTGTTGTCAAGCAAAATAGGTCGATCTGTAGAATACCAAGCTGAGTTTTCATTTAAATTTCTACCACCTTTTTGCTATGAGAGATGAGTCATTCTACGTGTGGAGTGGTGTCGACTGGCACACCTTTTCTTTAGGTATCAAATTCTCTATAATCTATATAAACATATGGGCTATCTCTCTCATTTGGGATGCACAATTTTGTAGTTTTCCTTCTACTACAAATATTTTGAGAGTTATTATTTGTGAGAGCATAATATATATTGTGAGAGCATTGAGTTATTAGTAAACCTAGAGAAACAAGATATAATGAAGAGTTGCTCTGAGTAGTCAAAGTGCAGCTAGGAAGCTGCTCTTGGAAGGTTGCGAAGCAATTCAGTCAGCTGGATTAGGTGTATTACAAACATGAGGATCTAGTCTTCTTTTATTTGTCTTTTAATATGAAAGAATGAGTTTTGATTGCTTTGAATTGGAATTTATTGAAAATACTAGCATTATTAAATCATATCATTTGCTTTGGAAAGGAAAATGAGCCGTTTTATGCTTTCCTATGAAGTGTTTATATATACTACATAATAGGAGTATTTTTTTATCATTGGTATTATATACTAGGAATGATGAAATATGATTAGCTTAAGGAAGTGTTCTAATGCTCCTATATACCCTATACGAGAATTTAGATAATGGTGTTCTATACATAGATAGTTTATACTACATGTATAATGTGAAATATGTCAATGCCATGAAGTGACTTGACATTGTTATCTTATTATGCTAGAAAACCTTGGGAATGATAAGGTTTAGTTATATAACCATACCGATGCTATGAAATATATGTTAGGATTTGATGTCATACAAACCACATCAATAATCTATACTGTATGATCACTTGATCATTTCTTTACTACTAGATAAAACCCTAGGTTGGGAGTAACCTATTTGGGTTGAAAAGTATATTGAAACCTACCTTAAGATTTACCTACTAGGTTGGAATATTTACTTGATTACCTATTGGAACCAATAGGTTAAGAATAACTTGCTTGGATGGGTTGTATGCTGTTCTTGTTTGGAACACATAGGTTTAGTTTAACCTACTTGTTTTCACTAATTGTTGATTATAGATTATATCCAGGACTAGGGTATACTAAGGTTGAGACTCACCTATGTGGTTAAGTAGATCACTTGAGTTTATGAGATACTATATGTTTGGAGACATAGGTGAGATTACTTATCTAGTTAGAGTTTCTACTTGATTATTTGCTTTATACTCTTGATATGAAGTCATATTGTTTCAACAAGATTCTACTCTTTTGAATAACTCTTTTTACTAAGGAGATTACACTCTTGAATGGAATCATCTATTGATATGATTATTCTTCGATTAAGGTCATTCATTGATATGAATATAATCTTGATGAGAACCAATTATTAATGTGATATATTACTAAATGGAGTTAGTTATTTATGAATAATTAATCTATGATTGGATGAAGCTTATGTAGCTATAATTTAGTTCATAAAGTTATACTTGGGACTAGGTTGTATTTTGAAGTGAATAGCTTGTTTATGAAAAATTAATTTGTAAACTAGAAAAGCACATATGTTATACCTGGGATTGGGAATATCCATTGAAGGGGTAACTGATGCTTATGCTTTATTGGTAGAGATACCTTTGAGTTTTGGGAAAAGGGGAATAGGTATTTTTTTAGGTTAGGGATTATCTATGGAAGGAAATTACCTAAGAATAGTATATGAATGGTCATAATCCAAACTGAGCTATAGAAGTGTATGTGAATAGGAAGACTATCACTGAAAGTACTATGTGAGAATACTTTGGCCAAAGTAGTGTAAGTTTCCATTGGTTACATTGTCAATTCACTGTGTTCCTTTTATTCATTCTAGCTCAAGATTTTCATACTCGTAGGGGAAACGACCGTATGATTAGGTTCTGGTTTGTAGAACACAACCCTAAGCTCAAATAGGATATTATTATGGGGTTTACCAACCAATCTCTTCGTTAAAGGGAAGGGCCATCTTGTCATATGTGATAGATGTGCGGGGGGTTGCATTTGAGTCCATGGTTGGCATAAAAGCGCTTGAGTGATGCTTCTCCTCATCAATTGGTAGCCAAGGTTTGCGGATGTTTGCCCTAGTATTGGGGACAATTGGAGTGTATGCACTAGGGAGCGAGGACATCCAAAATGTATGCACCAATACGGTGACATCAGGACTAGTTTGTATATCTATTACCAGATGAAGCTAAGAAGAGCTGTGCATGTATCATGTACCCATTTATATGGAAGGATGTAATCATGAATGATAAACTTGAGTTTGTTGAATATGAAATATATGTTACATGGAAAGAATTGTGAAATTAAAATGGAATGCAATGGAAGTTTGGAAATAGTGTTTATTTCAAATGTGCAAGTAATTCACATTATAGAAAGAATTTTTTTTATTGCTATGTTGTGGCATCATGGATTTTTCACTTAATGTGAAAAATTTGGAATTTTATTGAGGAGAACACTGGGGTTGTTACACCAATAGGCTGATTTGAGCAAGGGTAGTGACATCATCTCCCAACTTATTTTTCAACTTCTTTATTTGATTCCTTTTCCTATGCTTGAGGGCTGAAACATGGAAAAAAGAGGTGTTCCGATCACCCTCCATAAGCCATTGGACTTTAGCTTTTTGCTTCCAAAATATCTCCTCTTTTTTCAAATTTTTTTCCCATTCCATACATTCATCTATTTCCTGCTGACAAGTTTGGAGATTGATATCACCCTCCTCCATTCTCTTTTGTGTCATTCTAAGATTATCAACTAACACTATTTTTTGTTGGAAAATACCACCAAAAACCCTCTTGTTCCAACCCTTAACCATGTTCGTAATATACTTGAGTTTATGGAACACCCTAAACATGGGAGAGCCATGTATATGGATGTTCCACCAAGAAAAAAAATTGTTCCTCAATTTTAGGTGGGCATTCCACATGATCTCAAATTAGAAAGGAAAGAGACCTACAACAAAGTGTTCATTTGTGACCAACAGTAGAGGGTTATGGTCTAAAATAGTCTAGGGTAAAGCCATCAAGTTGGAATTAAGTAAGGCCATCCAATTGGGAGAAAAGAGGAAGGATAAGTCCATCCCCCAGCCTCCTATTGGTCTAGGTAAAAGCCTATCCAAGTAAGTCTATGTCCACCAACCCAATATTACTTAAGAAGTCAACGAAGTTAGTCATGCTTTCAAAATAGTTGGTTAGACTCCCACTCTTCTTCAAAGGGTATAGAGGAGAGCTGAAATCTCTAGCCACCAACTAATGACCCCCCCATTATTCTTTATCTAGTCAGTGAAATCTTGCCAAAGGGCTTTCCTAACATTTCTTAAATTAGGGGCATAGATGTTGATTAGGAACCAAGAACCACCCAAGTGAAAGAATTGTAATCCAACACTATTCCTACTTTGGAATATTTCAGATCCACAGGGGGGTCACAAGGAATAGGATCATGTTTTACCATGGACTTACAGTTTGAAATGAAATGCCTAGGTTTAGCACATTTTTGGCAGTAGATCATAACATTTTCATAGCAAACTTGTTGAGTCCAAGACCCAAATTTGGAATAGATCTTGACAAAGTTAGGCAGGGACTTGTTAATATTAATGTTAACATAGAATCTAGGAAAACTAACTTGGACATCGATTTGGTGATAGAGTTCGAGGTGATGTAATGACCCATCGAATCACCAATGCTTCAAAACACCGATTCATCCCATTAATCTAGGGGTAGTCCAGGTAGACGAACCCACACAAGAGCTGACTTATTGAGATCAACATCAGGGTCAAAGCTTGACTTCCAATGACACAAAGACAAGCCATGTTTCCATAGACCCAGGGCTTAAAGGATAGAACAAAAATTAAATCATCTGCAACCATAAATTTGAAGAGGAACAACCCACTAGCCATAACATAGATGTTGATAGTGCCTTTGAGATGCCACTTTGCAGTTTCCCATCTTCTTACCATATCCATAGTGGGGTAAAAGGAGAAAAAATTGCCTACCACCGTGTTCTCCATAGAGAAACTATCCTATCACTGATGGCTGCAGGGATACAAAATTCAGTACCAAATTCAGAAATCTCCACTTTTGGGTGGGGATGGGAAAGTTTAGTAGCCAAAATAAAGTTAGTCAACACATTCTTCCACTACTTTAAATCCGGAGTGATAGAGATCGTAGTCACATCAACAATAGTCTGACCATGAATCATGGGAGCACCAACAATGGACAACTTAGGAGGGACCCTTGAGATTGTTGGATCAACATTTCCTTGGTGAGAAATTGGTCAGAAGAGGATAGGGGGGACCATGGGGTACCCCCAAAGTAGATTCCACCATGCACACAAACAATTCAAACCAAGGGAGCTAGAAAAATATCAACTTTCTATTTGTTATAATTATCATATGATTGAACTTCATTTTGGGTCTAAATTTTTTGTAATAGATTTCTTTATTTTTTAAAATTTTAGTTATCAGTATTTTGTAAATCCATGATGAATCAAGAATTTTGTATAAATATTAGAGTTAAATATTAGGATTTTTAAAGGAACTTTCTAGGTTAGTCGAATATGATTAAACATAATTAAAACCCTAAATATTTTTAGCGCATAATAACCATTAATGTTGTTACATTGTTATTAATATGATCCTTATATAATTTATATATGTAGCTACACACAAGTTATTCTAGAAACTCATCTTATGGATAAGACATACACAAAATATTAATACACATGGTTATCCTTATAGGTTTCACTACTTCATAGACCCTAAGATGATATGTAATGCCCTGCCACAAAACCCTAATGGAATTTGCAACACAATGCGGAAGCATACAAATTTTTTTTTTAGAAGTGCATTATTATCAAAGAAGATGCACAATACTTCGCAACAACCTCTAAGGAAACGTGACAAGATTACATCTATTGCCACAACATACACATAACTCACACATAAAGAATTTCAATTAAAATATTAACCATACATTTAATTGTACATACTTACAAAGCATTACAAATACTAACACTTAGAATAAAATATAATAAGCTCTTCAAATTACATTAATTTACAAGTAGATTACAATACTCATTCTCGGAATGAGGTAGTTCAAACCTAACTATTACAATTACAGGATTCCTCCTCGAAAACAAATGAGGGGAATAATAATTACATGAGATAAAATGAAGTAAATAAAAAGATTAAAATAAATACTGAAACCACTGTGAGCTCTCCATTGGAAAAACTCGCCACACGATCTACAAATCAAGGGGGACCCAATGACGTAGGGTGCACATTCCTCCCAACCAAGTGGTACCCAAAGGCCCACCCCCCATGCTAGGAGATAGTAACTAGGATACAAGGTCAACCTACTACCTCTAGACACAGGCTGAATCAACACTAAATAAAACCACCAGAAGAACAACACTAACTCAAGGATACAATGCTACCTAAGTTAAACGATCAGATAGACCAGTGAACCATATACCACTGACCTAGGAGATGTGCCACCAGAAAGGTGCATGAGATACCCACTAGATCTTCCCAGATCCCGACCCCCATCTAGTACCACACTCCTACTAACAAATCATGAAACATACCCACTCCAAACTAAGGAGGAACAAAACATCCCCGTTCATGGAAACTAGGCGACTCACTGAAAACAACAATCCTCACTACCATAGAGAACTACAAAGACCAGACTATGAAATAACAACTCTCAAAGTTAACATACCCTAGTAGGAAGACTTCTAAACCTCATCTAATGCCTCTATTCAATTACCCCTAAATACCACAGAAGATATCTCAAACACATCATAAAGGCATAATAGTTTAATGTTTACAATATTCTAAAATAACACAAACTTGCATATAGTCAATAAAATAATTAATAACAATCGCACCTCTCAATTATCCCAATTTAACTAATTAATTAAAAAGTCTCATTCAAATAGAGATAAGCATCATACTATACATTTCTCCAATTTCTTCAATTTAAGATAATAAAATATATGTTCCTACCAAAGAATTATATCATTTAAATAGAACACCTATTTCCACAATTTCATTTAATACAATAACTATTTCCCCTCCAATAGATTAGATCATGCAATTAAATTATTCAAATCATGCATTAAGTACATGCATTCATTCTATTAAAATAACATTACCAAAATCAACTTATTTGTTTAAGAAGTCTTCCTTATTCCCAAGAAGAAAATTTTACTTTTATCTAACAATTTAATTCCTTGACTATTTTTGATTAAAATAACAATTTTCTCAATACAATAAAAATACCCATTCCTTCAAATAAATTATTTCATTCAACAAATTATCCCTTTAAAACTCAGATCGTGCATATTATACCTGCATTAATTAAAAATATAAATTTAAATATGTATACATAATATATACATAATTATATATTTTCATATATAATTATATATATATCCTATGTATATATATACATTAAATATACATTACTAAATCATAAATTGTTAAATATATAAATTTAATATATATATATATATATATAATATTAAATTCCTCACAAATTAATTTCATTAAAATACCAAATCCGAAATTAAAAGGCAGACACAAGCAACAAAATTTGTAGTTTTGAATCAATTTAAACTCCATTCATTGTGTGGGGAGGGCTGCGCTGTGCTTTGTATAGCCGCCCACCCACACTTGGGTGCGACCAGGCATGTGGGGGGCTGCATTGCCCAAAGGCAACACTCCCTCCACCCATGTGTGGAGAGCACTGTCTTTTGGCAACGTACCCTCCACTGTGAGGGGTGCGGTGGGGGTTACAAAGCCCCCACCAAAGAATACAATTTTTTTTTAAAACAATAACAACAACGAATATAAATTCACTTCCCAATATACATCAAATCAATTTTCCGTACAGACGACAACCAGAAAAAAATAAGCACAAGCATTTAAAAATATAACCTATATATATGTGTGTTTAAATATACATATAATATTTGTATATACACATATATGTATATATGGAATATATATATATATATATATATATATTGTATTTCATAACAATATATAATTGGAGAAATATTTCTAAGAAGGCCATCTATAGGTAAATGTTCAATTGGACAAACAATTTTCTCAGGGAAATTTGCACTATTTCAACAGACGATTTCCCAAATTTATCAGAGAGTTTTTATTTCTAAAAGAAAAGTTACACAAACTTCATAATAACAAAATTTAACAAAATTCTACAGGAAAATTTATACAAATTCTCTGAAAACCCCAAAAGATTACTAAAATCACTTTCCTCTAAATTTACATAGAGACTTTTAAAAATAAAAATAAATTCCTAATCCACATATTGTTTTCCTCTGAGTTTTTCCATGGAAAATCTACAATATAGAAGCCTTAAATTTTTTTCGAAAACAATTTAAAGCTTCTACAAAACAAAACACAAAATCTTCTTGCATAGACAATCTTTCAATCTCTTTTATACCAATTTAAACAAAACTTCTACAAAATTGAATTTTGTACAGACAATCTTTCTCAAACAACTAAATAAATAAATAAAATTTAAAAAAACCCGCTTTCTTGAAGCTTGAAGAAAATGAAGGTTGGAGTAGAGCCTCCCCTTCAGAGTTCAATTTCCAAAGCTTTTACCAAAATCACCACTTCCAGACAGATGTAATTATACAGAAGCCACCAAAATTCCTCAGAACTTTTTTTTTTTTGTTATCAATTTTCAACCAAACAACCTCTAAAAAATATCCCTCTTTTCATTCCTATGAAGTAACTTCTTACCTCACTCAATTATGGCAAATATTCTCTCTGAGAATAATTTCTCAACAAAGAGTGATTAATAAATTCTTCTCACACACATGTCAAATTAAAAATATCTTTTCAACAACCACAAATATTTTCTCAAAGTCTTTTTGCATTTTAAAATAATTTCAAATCACAATTTAACTTCTAATTAAATTTAATCAATTAATCCATTTGCTTAATACATAAACTTAATCAATTAGTTTATTTACTTAATAAAATAAATTTAATCCCAAGGATTAAATTACTTTACTAAATAAATTAAATTAAATAAAGCTTCCAACAATATTATTTAATTTTCGTTAAATAAATACTAAAATCATTTAAAGCATAGTTTAACATTTATTTTAAAAACATAAACCTTGTAGAATTAAATAGTAAAAAAACAAGGCAAACAGAGACACCAAACAACGAATGACGACACACTGTAGCTAGGGTGTAGACTTGACATAGGTAACCTAGCTACTATCTCCCAATCACCATACCATTGGGTTGACACGCTCAAACCTGTGAAATCAGGTGGAGTCGATGTCATGTACTTGCAAACCTGTATCCAAGGCATCAGTAGCACATGTATATCTAATCATCATAAAACACACTGTGAAAAGGAAATCGCGGAATCGCAGGGTGCTCGCAAACAAGTGATGCAATTTCGTCCCCTTCACCAATACAGTATCACCAAACTGACACTTCCATCATTAATAAAACTCATGAGCAATAATCATGTCATAATAAACCAACATTATTTCTAATCAAAGCATGTTAAGTATAACATCAAGGAAAGCACATCTTATAACACACATAGTTCGTGTCGCTCTATAAGAAATGATAAAATAATAAAGCATCATAATTTAACATAAGAGCAAAACAAAGGGGTGTTACATGATAATATTTAAGTGTCTAAATATTTACTTTATGTGCATGATTTTGAGTGCTACATACTTTCATATGTACATGATCATTCCAGGATTCACATGCAATTCAAAGTGAGAGAAAAATATAATCGTGAAATTTGCATATCCATTCCACTTCCCATTTAGTTTTGTGCCTATTTTGAGAATAGTTCTTTGATACATATACATCTTGATAAATGACATAATTTTGTACAAAGTTAGCTCCCTTTCCATAAGTTATCCATCTACTATCTACACATATTTCCATACACCTGGGTGATCCCACAATACTGGTTTACAATTTTTGAGAAAATTGGACACTGAACTGATTTTCTTTAACTAAATCTTCACTTTTGGGCTCCTATAACGGCTAAACCGTGAAGAATTTGAAGATAATGTAAAGTAGTGATTTGTGAATTTTTGTCTATAGATTTTAAATACATATTTTTTCAAAAATTTTGGAATCAGATTGCACTTTTATTTTCATCTCCTTCGAAAACTAGTTTTTATTAGTAAACAACATTTTTAAGGAGTGATGCTCATCGTATACAACATAATTTTTTTTGTATGAAGGATAAAATTCTAATTTTTTTGGAATTTAGATTTGTAACTACGATATCTAACTAGTTTATTTGGTTTCATAGTGTGAACCCTGATTTTACGCCTGCACAAATACAACAAACAAACACATTAATTAGTTCATATGCAAGATAAAACGAGGATTCCCTATGAAATCCATTTACAAAGCTTAAATAGAAAGAAAATGAAGAACAATGCAAGAAACTAAATCAAATCTATTTAAACAAAGCAAACTCTTGATCCCATGGGGGAAGTGGTGCCAATTGGTGTGTCAAAATTGGCCCTTTCCCAACTCCTTTGTTGCAATGTTGATGATTTGTGGATGATTGAATCTCCTTGATGAGATTTTGGCATAACCTAGCTATGAAATCATGAAAATGATGAATACTTGAGGAGAAATGGACAAAATTAGCTCTCAATGTGAAGAGAGTAACTTTGCATGAGATTATGGATGAGGATGAAGTTGAGTATAATAAGTTTACTCAAATTGTGGATGATAGAATGAAAGGAAGAGTCTCTCATTTATAGATTTCCAAAATGGAAGAGAGAATGAAATTGAGCAATGTGGGATCATTGAACAGGGCCAAGTGCCACTTGTCAAGATGTGAATGGTTGAGGAATGAGTACATTTTGGTCAATGTGCATGATAAATGCCATGAAATTGAAATTTGAAATTTGAATGTGACATGTTGGAGGGAGAAGGAAATGGATTTAATGTCACTTGGCTCAAGGTCAAGGACATGTAAGAGACTTTAAATGCCTTGTTGGAAGTACCCATCTTTTTTGGAGGGATTTTCAAATTTGGAGGAATATTCCCTTTTTATGCCATGTGAGGGAAAATAAGAGATTTAATAAATCAAAGTAATTGATTTATTGTGCAAGTTGCAAGATCTAGAGGATTGAAGTGATTAAGATTAACATTAATCAGGATTTGATTAATTAAGAGGGGGATTAGTTGATTTGACCATTTTGACTTAGATTTTAAGATTTAAATAAATCAAAGTTGAGAGAATAATGATTTTAGATTTAATTAAATAAAGATTGATTTATTTAATTAAAGGAGGATGATGTTGGATTTAAACCAAATAAAGATTTATTTAATTTAAATGAGATGACTTTAGGGATTAATTATTTAAAATGATTTATTTAATTAAAAGTGGGATTACAAATTAATTAAATAAAATTGATTTATTTAATTAAGAGATGAAGAGTGATGAATTTAATCAAATACAAATTATTCGATTAAATGACTAGCAAAGGAGATGATTCAGGATGAAACAATGTTAGTAAGATCAAGATCAAGTGTGTAGGATCAAATTGTATATTTTCCATGTCTACACATAGTGTTTTATTAAATATTTTTTCTTTAATCAAGTTTTGAAGTCAAACCAATTACAATTCAGACATAGGCGGATTGTATACGAAATAATTTTTCTATATATATCGAAATTCAATTTTTTTTTAATGGATGAAGGACATCAATACCCAGCTTGAACATATTTTTTAGAATTTTATTTTGATAATCTACTATTTTTTCACATGTACAGAATAAAGAGCTTGATTTTTGGTGAAAAATCTACATTCACAAGAAATAAAAAATAAATATAATAATCAAATTAAATGTAATTAAAATTATACTTTTTTCAAAGTTTATAATAAGGAATACATACTTATAAAAAATAGATTTTAAATGAGCTCATTTGATCCTCCAAAAGGTAAATCAAAAGTGGTTTTTATCAGCATTTTGATAGGTATAAAGGAGACTTCGTTATAGGTATGGTTTAAAACTAGCGGGGTTCTATCCAAGGGGGCTTGGTCTAAGGTGGTTTGATCAAACCCTCTTCAATTAGAATCCTTTAAATGAGACTTTTCAAAGCTTAAATAATTATGTTTTCTAAAAATATGTGATTTCAACAAAAATCAGGATCTCCCAGAAAGTGTAAACCACTATTGTGGCGGCATCCACCTACCACTTGTCCCCTTTCCCATGTTCATAGTCCTCTATAAATTCATTCTATTCATTCATTTATTACTTCTATGATCACACTTATACACACACTATCCATTGTAAAATCTAGCCCCTTTTCTATCTTGAGAATACTTTACATTCACGAGGTTATCTATATAGTTATAAGGTCGTCCTTGTGGTCATGAAATTGTCTCACCCTAATTTAAATGTTTGAATTCAAAGTTTAACTAGCTTTGCACCTTTACCCTTCATGCCTAAGACTAAATAAACACAAGTTATAAGATGTTTCTCTATCATTTAGAAATGTAATCACACTTCAATCAATACTCTAAAAATAATCTAGCACTGTAGAATCATTTTAGAGGCATTTGCATGATTGAAGAGTGTTGTTTTTATATTGTTCAATTTCAAGGGGTTGATTAAGGTGTTGTATCCTCATATTCCATTTGTATAACAACCCTACCAAGGTATTCCTTAATATTACTAGCCCACATAAACATCAAGGAGCATAAAATAAATTAAAAAATCTTGAGTAAAGTGGAAAAATGCTCAACAATTTTTTCAATTGATATTAGCCATTCTCAATCCCAAGACATATCAAATCTAAATATTCTTCATTATTTATGCAATCTTTGGTCACCTTGAGCTAATTACACATATTTTCTATTTACATTTGTTTCATTTTCAATACATAGCTCAATATATTCAAGTAACTCAACTCATTTATTTATTTAAGCTAATTTTCTCTAATTTATATATATTATATTAGATCAACCTAGATTACACATAAACTTTAGTTTTCCTTCACAATAGTATATTTATTATAATACAATATTATGAAATTGAAATAATCTTAACATTCTTTTGTATTTTAATTTTACATTTAACCCTTTTAAAATGATTGAAAAGTTCAAAGTGTAAATAATCTCAATAATTTAAACCCTTCAAAATCCTTTATTAACCATTTATCACCCTGGTAGAATAATTATGTTTGCAAGTTTTTAACTATAGAGTACTTTTCATATTTTGTTATAATTAAATTTAAGATGACTATTCATTATTCCATTTTCATGCTCTTGATGATGATCATGGATTTTATGTGCTAACAATTTCTATAGTTATAGTTAGTGATGTTATCTATAGGTATAGAGGATGGTGTGTTGTTGTAAAGGTGCATGAAGATATGGAGACAATAAATTTCTTGAGGATACTATCACTTGATTGATGAGAGCATTTCGTTGTGATAATGTTTTGTTGTATAGTTTACACTATTTAAGTTCTCTATACTTTTGGGGAAGGAGAACATTAAAGAATTTCAACTATATGTATGAATAGGTTGAGACTATTTGTAAATATCATTGCGTTCAATGTCAAAGATAAATTTTGACCAGTAAAAATAGAACATCTATTTATCACTTTTCAATAAATATGAGCTATAAAATTACTATCTAATTGTTGAAGAACACTATCTAGTTATTGAAGAATACAATGTTAACTTGTAATGTCAAATTTCTTTGTTTTAAAAATCCATTACACAAATGATTTTGATACCGTTGTTAAAAAAACCAGTAGCAGTATTCTTAAGCACAAACCTATGGAATTGACAAAAGTTACAGATATTAAAAAAACATACATTCAATTTACATTTTCATTGAATTCTTCTAATCGCTGTTACACGGCGTGTGCAGAGGTAACACAACCACCATATATTGCTATACTCTACCTCTCGAACAGAAATAAAACTATATGGGTATTATTCAGTAAACAAACATCGAAAGAATTTGTGGTTCTTATTTCATATTATACCTAGCCTGACCAGCATTATTTGGATCCTAAGTATTTGTAACGTTGAGGTTCCTGGACTACGGAATCACTGTGTTGTGACTTATTGATTGATAGACAAGACTAATAACGCGCTTAGTTGTAGGAACACATGCCGTAAGCACAGAGAGCTCCATTCTTGCACTTGTTCCCACAGCGCCCACAGTTGGAGGTATCGAATGCGAGGTTGGAGCAGATGCCGTTGCAGCAGCCCGTTGAAAACTTGCACTTGTGCTTGCACCGCCCACAGTTGCGACTGTCTGTCAGGACGTTGACGCACTTGTTCTTACAACAGTAGGGCCCTGCAGAGTTCTTATCAGTCACACAAACTTCTGGGTACTTCTTGCATTTCACTGCTTTGGGTTTTTTCTCCGCCAGGAACCTGCTCATTCTCAGTCCCTCCTGCATTCCCTCTGCCTCTGCAATTATCAAGACCATCACCAAAACCAGTCCTATGCTCAACTTCATGGCCATAGCGCTGAGAGAGAGAGCGCTGAGAGAGGGAGAGCGTTGAGAGAAAGAGCGCGCTGAGAGAGAGGAGAATGGGAAGATTAGCGCTTATGGGTTGAGGAGACTGCCCATCTATTTCACTGTATTTAAAGCCCGATTGACTCCACGAAGTCGTGCACGAGCATTTGAGTAAATGGGTCGCCAAAATTAACGTAAATCCGGCTGATCCTGCTGCATGAAGTCTGCTAGATTTCGTTTTAATTTCCCTTCTTTTCGCATTGAATGTTTGGAACTTCATTGGAATTAGAGTTTAATATGAAAAGCAAAGTCCCTTCACCGTGACTTCAGTACTCCACTGTTCAGTTCACATGCGCCCTAGTCAAATATAATACTCTAACCTTAACTTTATTCTCTTCAACGGATCTTCTGTCACATTTTAATTAAACCCCATTTTTCTTTGAAAACCAGTAACTTCATGACTGGAAGGTGACAACTTTATGATGCAAAACTTAAGCGTCAAGAGCTAATAATTTACTGAAGGGAATATACGTGGGTGATCGCTTGATTCAGAGATGTTAGCAATGTACTGAACGTGTACGTTCATCATACCATAAATGGCAAAGTTTTGAGTTTCTTCGTTCCCAGCACGTCCTTCAATACAGCGAAGGGACAATTATATTTATTAAGCTCTCCACCAGTGCAAGAATGTCCACCATTATTAATCCATTTCAAGCAAACTGTTTTAAAAAGTATCTGTGGAAGTTGACCTCCAAATGCAGGGTACATGGCTGGGATCATATCAATTGCTGCTTTGTTACAGGTCAGAGAGGCTGTGCATTGCATAGAGGCTTACTTTAATACTCAAACATCTGCAGATGGCCATTATGATGATGACAGAGGTTCATGTGCTCTCACATTTTTCAGACAGCTGGAGCAAATGCTAAGATGACTCCGGCTATAAAGTCAAATGGAACATGTGGAGCAAATGCTAAGATAACAAATAATTGTTACTGTTCTTATTAAAAGCTAAAATTAAATTGACTTCTTTCAGATATCATCGTGCATAGTTCACAGCCTGAATGCTCCACTCTCTTCAATTCAATAACCACCAGGCATTTGAAACTGCAATATTGTAGTTGTTATTTTACTGATATTTTTTTTGGGATGGTTACGTTGTGGATTTTTTTAGTTTAGGTCTGGTTATTTTTTAATTTAGTTTCTTCTTGAAGAAGAAAATAAAGATGGTGTGATTAAAGTTTGTGTTCGATAATTTAGATTTTATTGATATTTGAAGAAAGCTAGATGATTGTGATCTTATAAAGATGGTGTGATTATTTATTGGAAGTTTGTTTTTTATAATTTAGATTTTACTGATATTTTAAGAAAGCTAGAAGATTGATCTTATAAGATAATAATTTCTTTCAAAAGTTTATATATTAGTTTTTTATAATTAATTAGTGTCAAACATATTGTAATGATATAATTGTCATATTCTTACTTTGATTTGACATGTAGTAAGATACTATAAGGGAAGAAAATCCTTTCTATATAAATATGTAGTAATTAAATAGATCAATTAATAAGCAAACAATTAACCTAGATAGATTAGATTTATGTTGATTATTGCGATAAATATAAATAAATGTAGAAACTAAATTAAATTGAATACAATATCTAGTTAGATTTTGATGATGAGGATATGCTACAACATATGCTTGAAAGTATTGCCAATGCTCTAGAGTTTTTAGTGGACTCACATGAAGGTTTGATATTAAAAAAATATTTTTTGTTATTCTTGTAGACATCCAAATTTGACCACTTCTACATGGTCAAAATCGTCTACTCTATTCATCTATTTCATTAATAATGATTAAATAATTTATTTAATCATTATTTCATTTTCTGCCTAAGGTTCTTAAAGTATGTAATTAAATAAATTAAATACTTTACTTTACCCCTTTTCTTCTCTAAATTAAATAAATATGAAAAATTATTTAATTTAGTCTTTTAACCCATTTGAATTAAAATCAATTTTTAATTCATCTTTTCTCTCTCCTTGTCACATTCTCCATAACCCCCTTTTAATCCAGATTAAATTAATTAATCTGTGATTAGGATGTGCACCACTTAATCTTTATTAAGTGTCACATCCTCCATAATCTCCCACTTGCCTCTAATCTCTCATTAATTATCTTAATCCCATGTTTGCACAATCTTAATCAAAATCATTAGCCACATTTAGCTTACCTTTTTTGGTCAACCTTCCCACTTACCATTTTTAGCCTGGACTCTTTTTCCCATGTGAATTTTTAATTCACATTTATTTTCCCAAGGTTCCTCTCTTCTCCATGTGAATTTTTAATTCACTTTTGTCTTTCCAAGGTCTTCCCCATCTCCCATGCAAGATTCTATAAGGCTTGACTTGTCACTTTACATGTGCCAAGGACTTCTAGAACCTTGGACTTGTCACATCACCCACATGTGACAAATCTCCAACTTTTTGGAGACCTCCTTTTACTTAATAAACTCTCCAATGAATGTAAATAATTTACATTTATTCTTCCAACCAATTTTTCTTTTCCCATGGAGTTTTTTGAAGAATTCTAAAATTCTTCAAAAGTCTCTTTCATCCTCATTTGGGGACAAGAAGTTCCTTTTTGAGGAAATCTTCTCATCCCCCAAGGTACCTCAAAGGTACTTGTCCTTCATCCACCTTATGTACTTCTCTTGCACCTCTTGTCCTTATCCTCCACCTCATTTTCACATCACTCCACTCTAAGACATCTCACATTTAACATGTCAAGATGTGAGGGCTTGTGAGTCCTCAACTCACCATAACCCTTCATCTTGATTTTGTTGGATCAATCCCAACAGTTGAATTCTCTAGAGAATTCCAATTAGCCTATAAATACCCCCTCATTTCTTCCATTAAAAACATCAAGTTTTTTGCAACCAAACTCTTGCAAATTTACCATTTGAGCTCTCATCCATCATAACACTTAGCCTTCTCATCCATCTTGCATCTTGCATCCATTTAACTCCATTGCCATCCAAGGAGCACACAAGACATCCAAAGATCAAGGGCCAACCAAGGAAGCAACAACATGAAGGTATAACAAACATTCAATTTGTTTTATCTTACTTTTATGTTATCCATTTTCTTAGGCTAATCATTGAGGTGCCCTTTTATCTTGTTATTTCCTCTTATTGCATTATTAGTTTTTATCTAGCATTTCGCATTAGGACTTGAAATTTTATTAGGATCACATTTCTGGCATGCTTGGTGGAACCCACAAAAGGGTCTCTTTCTTTTACATTTACTGTTGTTTAGCTTGTTTGCAGATTTAGGTCACAGAGGGGCGGATTTGCCCTCCTGAGCGCTGCACAAGTGTGGATATGCTCTCACGATCTGACGTTTTTGCCAGTTTTTCATTGCAGAAGTGCGGATACGCCCTCATGATCTGACGTTTTTGCCAGTTTTTCTGCAGAAGTGCGGATACGCCCCCGCAATCCAACATTTTGCTAACTGTTTTTCTACAGAAGTGCGGATATGCCTCCGCAGCCCAACGTTTTGCTAACTATTTTTTGCAGAAGTGCGGATACACCCCCATAGTCCAACGTTTTGCTAACTATTTTTCTGCAGAAGTGCGGATACGTCCCCGCAATCCAACATTTTGCTAACTATTTTTTTGCAGAAGTGTGGATACGCCCCCATATTCCAATGTTTTTGTCTAACTATTTTACCGCAGAGGTGCGGATACGCCCCCGTGTTCTAATGTTTTTGCTAACTATTTTTTGTAGAGGGGCGGATTTTCCCTAAACAACACGTTTGAGAAGGTAAAAAAGTGCATTTTAGCTTCATTTTTGTCTTTCTTTTGCTGTTTTGTGCTCTAATCCTCTAACCTTGTTTTCTGGTGGGTGAAGTCAGATTTCTTGCTGATATATTGAGTATTTTGCTGAAAATCACAAAGGGAAAAGGATAAAATAACTAACATTTGCTTGTAGGGCCTTTGTTTTATTCTATTTTTTTTAAAGTCTTTCTTTACTGCTTTATCTATTTATTTAGTATAAGTAGGAGAAAATAATATTTGTTACTTATTGTGTCTGTTTTATTTGTGTTACCCTAAGGGGGCATTAATTCGTTCTCACCTTCCCCCTTTGCACTTTGTGTGGATCCAAGGGGGGTAGTTGGAAGCGATTAGTGTCTTCTTCTTAGCGGGACCTACTTGGGGATTTCATCACCCCAAGGGACGATCCCAACCACATGTACCAGCGGGGTATATAAAAGGGGGAGAGCCAAAGCTGTACCTCAATCCAGTTGCGTCGTAATTGGTGGAACGTCGAAGTTAGGGTGATTCCTAGATAGACGCGAAGAGTTGGTCCGAGCCTTTCAGTATCTCGCTGGGGTTCCCGACTCATGCTAGTGATGGACTGGTGTTCATGGTTGTGCCTCACGTACCGAGTGTATATCGAGGACTCCCTAGAAACCTTGTTCATCCTAGAGTAAGACCTTTTCCGACCATACCCCTTAATATTAATCATAGGATTGTACTTGTTCAAAGTGTCTTTCTATGAAAAACTAGTAAATTTTGATAAGTCAAACCTTCATTGAGTCATTCCAAGTCCTTGCCATAATCCCTCATCCAAACCAAGTCACTGTTTTCCTGTAGAGGGGCGGATTTTCCCCCCTGTTTCAACACTTTTTACTGCAAAAGTGCGGATACGCCCCCCTGTTTCAGCATTTCTCACTGCAGAAGTGCAGATACGCCCCCCTGTTTCAGCATTTCTCACTACAGAAGTATGGATACGCCCCCCTATTTCAACACTTTTCACTGTAGAAGTGCAGATACGCCCCCTGAACGGACAATTTCATCCATTTGACCATTTGAAACCTCTGTTTGAACCCCCAAAGTCTCCATTGGACCATTTGATCATCCTAAACACTCATCTAACCAATCCAAACATCCATTTGACCATTCCAAACCTCCATTTAACCTTTCTAAAATGTCCATTTACCACATTCACATTGATCTTTCCACCATTTGGGATACCCATCTTACTGTGTGACTTAAACATTTCCAACAACACATCTTCCATTTGCATTCATCATCATCTCTCAACACAAAATCCCTTAAACCTTGTTTTAGGAGTTATCTCTCGAATTGACCAAGGCGTTAAGTTTGATCGTTATCCTACATATCAATCACTGTCTTCAACCTAATCAATCTGCTTCTCTCTTGAGGTGGATTTGTGTTGTAAGTCAACATCATTGGCCCAAATCAATCCCCTTCTATCTCAAGGCAGATTCAGTGTCGTGATCATTGATTTAACCATTTTAATCTGATCAACCAACGTATTAAGTCACCTAGGGTGGTTTCCGAATTGGGTTTAGGACCCTTTCCATCAAATCCAATCCTCATCCAAATCATTAAATCGATACATCATCAATTGATCCATCAACCAATCCTTATCCAATCATCAAATTAATTAATACATCATCAATTAATCCATCATCCAATCCAAAAAAAACTTATCCAATTGATCTAAATAATTCAAATCCAATCTTATCCAATTGATCCAAACAATCCAATCCAATCTATCAAAATCCCATCATCCTAATCTAAGCTTTTATTCAAATCCCAATCCGAGCTTTCATCCAATCCCCATATGAGCTTCCAACCCATCCTAGTTCTCTATCCATCATCTATTATTTCTTGCTAATCTATATCCATCATGAATCTTTATCCCCCTCTCACACGGCCAATAATAGTAGTCAAGGGGAATCCTAACTCCATTGATGACGATAACAAAAATCTTGTTGATCATGAAGATTGTTATATAGATTCCCTTGATGCTATCATTGCTAGCAAGCTCTCTCCAACCGCCTCCCAAAATCCAACTACTCCTTTGAACTATCCCACCATGCTTTCATCCACATCTAATAACGGTCCTTATGCTACCCTTGACAAGGGATATTCCACATCCTCTTATCCTCATCATCATCAACAATCCCAATACCTCTACCTTAATCCCACATCCCAATCTTCCCATCCTAATCCAACACCCACACCTTCCTATCATAATCCCCCATCCCAATATTCCTCCTATCCTAATCCACCATATCAATCCACTCATCCTAATCTACCATCCATATCCTCCTATGCCAACCCACCATACATGTCTTCCTATGGTGGTCCACCGCCTCAATATTCTTGGTCTAATCCAACATCCACACCTTTCTATCACAATCCCCCATCCGAATATCCTTACATTAAGTCCACATCTTCCCAATCTAATCCAACATCCACATCTTCCTACTATCATTCACCATCCCAATCTTCCCAATCTAATCCAACATCCACATCCTCCTACGTCACTCTCCCTTTTCCCACGTTATATCTTAATCCTCCATCTAATCATAATCCTCCATATCCTCCAACCACTCCTAGTCCCCCATCTAGTCCCATCCACTCACCTAATCATAATCCTCCATCTCCTCCTGGTTCTACATCTAATCCTTATCTACACATCCACTCATATAATCCTCCAATTCTTAATCCTAATCCTCCATCTCCTCCTAGTCCTCCATCCAATCCCATCCACTCATCTAATCCTAATTCTCCATCTCCTCCTATTTCTACATCTAATCCTAATCCTCCATCTCTTCCTAGTCCTACATCCATTTCCATCCCTTCATCTAATCCTAATCCTCCATCTCCTCCTAGTCCTACATCCAATCCCATCCCTTCATCTAATCCTTATCCACCAATCCCTAATCCTCCATCCAGTCTGATCCCTTCATCTAATCCTAATCCTCCATCTCCTCCTAATCCTACATCTAATCCCATCCCCACATCTAATCCTAATCCACCAATCCCTAATCCTAATCCTCCATCCATTCCCAATCCTCCATCCATTCCCATCACTCTACCTAATCCTACATCCCTTCCAAACGTCAGCCAAGGACTCATGACCGAAGAGACACCATGCCCTCCCACTCTATCATGTACTGTCACTAGTGATGAGGCCCTCGTCTATCCTATACCTATCCCTCCCATCACCATTCCTGACACCATCCAAACAGTTGAGCCAGTCAAACCCATTGACTCCATTGAAATCCCATCTTCTCCTACTAGATCTACCGAATCCATTGAAGACATCCAATCCCCTCCTCCTAGTCCTAATATTCACAAACTTCAAGCCCATGACCTTCATGAATCCTCCATCCTCCTATCTCCCCCGATTGAGGAGTCCCTCCAACACTCTTCCATCATCATACATCTCCCACAAGATGAGTCATGCCAAGAGCTTGGTCCAAAGCATACAAGCATATCCCCTCCTCCAAATCAAGATCCTACCATCCCATCCACTACATCCCAAGATCATAATCTCCCATCCATCCCATCTCATGATTCCTATCCTCAACCAAGTCATGATCCTATCCTCCCATCCACCCCATCTCAAGATCACAATAGCTCATCCACTCCATCCCATGATCCCCTTTGCATTCAAGATCCAATCACTCCATCTCATAAGCCCTTATCATCCAATGCCATAAATCTAGATCCCATCATAGTCCCCAATTCCTCTCCTGATCCCTTATCACTCATTCCTCCTGATGTGGCTATCCCCTCATCTCCATCACATGATCCTTCATCGCCCTCTAGTCCTACCATCCCAATGCCACTTTTGTACCACCTTGGTCACATTACACTTATCCGTGGTGGCCTTCTTATAGAAGAAAAACAACACGTATGCACCACCCTACCTCTTCCACCTATTAATGTGCTTGCATCATGCTTCCAAGAGAATAAGCATCCTACCATAAATCACACGCTACAAAACATGAACTATCAAGGAAAAGGTTTAGGACTTCATGAGCAAGGTACTTTAGAGCCCATCCAAGTCAGAGAACATCCAGGCACACATGGTCTTGGATATATCTCCCAAAACCCGCACTCTAAATATGTTGGTACAACCTCCGTACATCCTAAATGATCCTCTTCTCAAGGCACAAGAGGTACTTTCCATCGCTCTACCAAGTCATTTGCCGCCATCCCCCCTCCTCCATCATATTACCTAAAAACAACCATCCATATTCCTCCCTCATCCTCTCAATCCATTTTGGGTCCTTATGTCCCTCCATCCATCATTGCTCATCTTCCATCTACTATGGGTTGCTATAGCCCTCCATCAAACCCCACACATCTTCCATATACACATCTATTTTGGGTCCTTATATCCCAAAATCACCCCCTCCATCTTATCCTATTCATCCTTTCATTCATCCACCCCCTCTCCCTCATACACAACATAAAAATCCTACCTTCATAACTCCTAATCAAGGATCAACAAAGGCACATACCTACACATTCTCCATCTACACATAATCCCTATCACCCTACCTCCATCGCTCCCCATCATCCATCTCCTCGCATCTATCCCCTTGCTACTAAAAGCACTTTGGATGCCAAAGAAAAAATGTATAAATCCACATGTCCACATGAATCTAAAGCTCCTCATGTCCCCTTCAAAAGACATGTTGAAGAAAAGAAAAATCAAGTCCAAAATCCAAATCAATCCAAACAGCCACAAAGGCCCACCAAGAAAAAATAAAAACCATGTGGATCCCAAAGAAAAAAGGTGCCATACCTTCAATTGAAAAGTCCATAACGACATCCAAAGTTGCTATTCCCCCACAAAATCATTCACCTCCTCCATCTCCTAAATCTATTTTGGGTCCCTACATCCCAAAAATCACTATCCCAACTCCTCCATTATCGCCACCCTCTCCATCCATTCCTCCACCTATCTTTTCACATCCACCACATGTGCCAATGTTGGTCCTAAACACCTTCCCCTATCACACATCCACTCCATCATTCCATCCATACACTTTTCAACACCCCATCCACTATCCCCCCTATCTCCCCCATCCAATCCCTTTGATTCATCCTCTTGCATAATCCATTTCTTCTACTAAGGTTGTACCAACATCCACTGGTCACTTTACACATGGGCTCTTATTACCTCATATGGAACTTGATGCTTGAGTCCTTCATCCATCTCCTTATCAAATATCCTCCAAATCCACATATCCATATCCCTATCTTTATCCATCTTCATCCACATCCTAGTCCAAAAGAAAAAGAAAAAGAAAAAAAAAAAGAAAAGAAAAAAGACAGTAAAGAGAAAATCATTTGTCCAATGGTGAAAACTTGGCAAACAAGCACCTTGGATTAGTACCATGATGAAAACCTGGCAAACAAGCATCATGCATAAATTCCCCATCTAGTCTCCTTCCACGATTGGGTGCAACATCCACTTATGCATTCCTTTCCTCCATCTCCTACATCTACCTATCTTTCGCATCCTATCCATCCTATCTCATTTATCCCACTCCCTCCATCTTCATTGTGATCTTGATACATGTAGGGGAAAACCTATATACATGCTTTGGACACCTCTTGGCATATATTCCCCTCATCCATACACTGCCATATTCCTTAGCCACCTCTCTCTATCTTCCATTATTTGGGCATCCTATCCACCTCTCTCTATCTTCCATTGTCCATGCATCCTATCCACCTCTATCTATCTTCCATTGCCCATCTCACTCCCTTATCCACCCATCTTGCTATCCCTCTTGCCTCATCATGCATGACACATATAGAGTGGGGGCATCTCCTTATTTGCAATTGGGTCCTTGGAGACATCGTCCATCCATTCCTCTAGGTAATCCTCTCCATCTCCCTATCCTCTCATCCCCTAGTCCTTTTCATCCTTTCATCCTTATCTCCCCATTCATCTATCTAAACATCCAATCCATCTCCCTATCCTTATCTTCCTATCTACCCATCCACAAGTCCTTTTCCATCTTTTTATCATTATCTCCTCATCCGTTTATCTACCCAGTAATCCATGTCATATTTCCGAATCCTTATCCTTCTATCCATATATCCTAGAATCTTTCTATCTCCCCATCGTTATCCATCCATCCATTTCCGTCCATTATCCCTTGTCATTGGTATCTAGCTATAGGCTACCCTCATGCAATCCAATGCCATTCTATCTCACTATCATCATTCCTATCTCTTTCTCACATCTTTCCAATCTTCATCACTCATCTATCCACCTATCCTAGCATCTTCTTATCCATCCATCCATTTCTATCCATTATCCCTTGCCATTGGCATCTAGCTATAGGCTACCCTCATGCAATCCAATACCATTCTATCTCACTATCATCACTCCTATCTATTTCCTACATCTTTCTGATATCTAACCGTGCTCTTCATCATTAATCTATCCATCCTATCATCCTCCCAATTCATCTTCTAATAATCTAGATCACTATCCCATCCTTGAGCTTCGCATAACCCACATCCCACATATCGACCATCCCATCTACACGGCCTATCTTGGCTCATCATATCTACTCCATCATTTTATCCATTTATCTTGGTCATCTCATCATCCCTTTTCCATTGTCTGTCATCGGTCTCTTTTCGAACTATGTTGCCCCTGCGGTTTCACATAGGCAAGGTCGATCATTTGATCCACCCCTGAGGTTTTGTCTTTTGTCTACCTTGTCCTCTTCCATCGTTTGTCTTTGGCCTTGTGTCAAACTACGTGGCCCCTGCGCTTTCACGTAGGCAAGTTCAATCATTTGATCCGCCCCCTAAGCATTTGTCTATCTGGTCTTTGTCATCCATCGAGGTCTTCATTTTCCTCTTTCTGCTTTTATCCATGGTCTCTTATTGAACTACGAGGGCTCTACACTTTCACGTAGGCAAGGTAGATCTTTGATCAACCCTCGAGCCCCTAGGTCTTTAGGGTTTTTATTGCCTTTTGTCCTATCATCTTGTCATCATGTCGTCTTGTCGTGTCACCGAGTACATCCCTATCCTAGCTGGTGCTTACAAACAAAGGTCATTAGTCTCATGAGGTTCAATCGGTTTCAACTATCCTACGTCATGTTGATCAACCAATCTATCCTCCATCTTTGGTCTCAATAGGATGTATCCTTCCTAACAGACCTCATCAACCCCATCCATCCTTTTAATCCTATGGCAAAGGACGTTTCAAACTTGATTGTGATCTTTTGATGTTTTTGATATTTTGTTTATCATTTGAGCTCCCTATCATCACTTGTCATGGTCACCTTGATCTATCATATCATGGTGTGCTTTGACTAGTAAACATAGGGGTGTATCTTGATCTTTTTTATGTTTTTGTCTTCTTGGTTGTCCCATGTTGTACCCACCAAGACTCTTGCGGTCTTGTGTTATGCTAGGGCATCCTTTTTGTGCTTGTGGTTATCCCAATACCAGGCCCGACCACTGTCTTTATGACTTTGGGGTGTTGGAATAACCTTTTTGTCTGTTATGTTTGTTTTATGCATTAGACACTAATCCGTCTTGGTTTACATACCCTGATGTCCAATGTCTTATGCTATAGCAAAAATTAGTGCTCTACGGATGGCAAATTGCATTAGGATTTCATTTCATTTTCCATTCCATCATCTTGCATGTCTCGCCCATCTTCATCCATTCAAATAATCTCATCCCACTCTTGGTCTTGTTCCCTGCCTTGCTACAAGCCTTGATCAACTCATCCTCCCCATCATCATCCTTATCATTTGTGGGATGTATCCTTCCCTCATCAACAACACTTTCATCGGGATGTATCCTTCCCTATCCTTGTGTTGTTTTGGGATGTATCATTCCCTCATCAACAACACTCATCCTCATCCTCACCATCAGTGGGATGTATCCTTCCCTATCCTTGTGTTGTTCTGGGATGTATCCTTCCCTCATCAATATCACTCTCATTGGGATGTATCCTTCCCCATCCTTGTATTTTTTTGGGATGTATCATATCCTTATCAAACAACACTCCATCATCCATCCGACCACCCTCGCTTGTAGTTTGACTGGGGGCAACATCATCTGTGTCGTCGAATCCATTTGTGATCACCTTTATTTCTGATCACTTATCATCATTCTTATCCATCACTTTACATTGTCATTTTCATATCCCCTTCCATAATCCCTTCATCCTTCATCACTCATCCACTCTTCTACCCTTTTCCAGGGCGGATTCGCCCTCCCGAGGTGGACCTGACCTCTTCCGGGGTGGAACCGCCCTCCCAGGGTGGACTTGCCCCTTTTCGAGGTGGACCTGCTCTCCCGGGGTGGACCTATCCCTTTCTGGGGCGGACCTGCCCTCTCGGGGCAGACTCGTCCCTTTTTGGGGTGGACCCGCCCTTTTCTGGGGCAGACCTGCCCTCTCGGGGCAGCCCTGCCCCTTTTCGGGGTGGACCCGCTCTCCCGGGGGTGGACCCGCTCTCCCGAGGGTGGACTCGCCCCTTTCTGGGGCGGACCTACCCTCCCGGGGTGGCCTTGCCCCTTTTTGGGGCGGATCCACCCTCCCGGGGCAGACTCGCCCCTTTCTGGGGCGAACTCGCCCTCCCGGGGCGGCCTTACCCCTTTTCGGGGTGGATCTACCCTCCTAAGGTGGACTCGCCCCTTTCTGGAGTGGACCCGCCCTCCTGGGGCAGACTCGCCACTTCCCGAGGCAGATTTTCCCTTCCGCAGTAGGGAAAATCCGCAACTCTACAACACTTTTTCCCCCTTTTCTTCCCGGGGCCGCCATTTGCAAACCGTGCATTGGATCGACTTCGTTCAAAAGGAAAACTTGCTTATTTTTTCAAGCTGTTTCCAACCATACCCTTTTTTTCTTCCTATCAAGATATTTTTTTGGGACCCCTCTCCTTTCCCTCTCTTTTAAGAGGTATTTTTACCTTTTATTCCTCTGATTAATCCATTCACTTCCCAGGGTCGCCATTTGCACCTCGTTTGTCCGATTAACTTCGTTCCAAAGACAAACTTGCCTAATTTTTTTCCCTCTTTCCAACCATACCATCCATTTTTTCCTACCGAGATGTTTCCTAGGACCCCTCTTTTTCCCCCGTCACCCTCTCGAGGGGGCATACCCTTCACATTTACCAATTTTCCCCGCCATAGTCAATCCCTTGCAGGATTGGGGCATCTTCATCCATTCCCACACCAATTGGATAGCTTAGGTCCTCCTCCCCGCGCTCAGACATCATCTTCCAGTTACTTCCTCTATAGAGTCATTTGCACTTTCTTTTCTTCAAAGAATGGTTATTCTAACAGTACTTCAAAGAGGGGAAAAATGTAGACATCTAAATTTGACCACTTCTACATGGTCAAAATTATCTACTTTATTCATCTATTTCATTAATAGTGATTAAATAATTTATTTAATCATTATTTCATTTTCTGCCTAAGGTTCCTAAAGTATGTAATTAAATAAATTAAATACTTTATCTTACCCCTTTTCTTCTCTAAATTAAATAAATATGAAAAATTATTTAATTTAGTCTTTTAACCCATTTGAATTAAAACCAATTTTTAATTCATTCTCTCCTTGTCACATTCTCCATAACCCCCTTTTAATCCAGATTAAATTAATTATTCTGTGATTAGGATGTGCACCACTTAATCTTTATTGTCGCATCCTCCATAATCTCCCACTTTCCTCTAATCTCTCATTAATTATTCTAATCCTGTGTTTGTACAACCTTAATCAAAATCATTAGCCACATTTAGCTTACCTTTTCTGGTCAACCTTCCCACTTACCATTTTTAGCCTTGACTCTCTTTCCCATGTGAATTTTTAATTCACATTTATTTTCCCAAGGTTCCTCTCTTCCCCATGTGAATTTTTAATTCACTTTTGTCTTTCCAAGGTTTTCCCCATCCCCCATGCAAGATTCTAGAAGGCTTGACTTGTCACTTTACATGTGCCAAGGACTTCTAGAACCTTGGACTTGTCACATCACCCACATGTGACAAATCTCCAGCTTTTTGGAGACCTCCTTTTACCCAATAAACTCTCCAATGAATGCAAATTTTTAATCTACATTTATTCTTCCAACCACCATGGAGATTTTTGAAGAATTCTAAAATTCCTCAAAAGTCTCTTTCATCCTCATTTGGGGACAAGAAGTTCCTTTTTGAGGAAATCTTCTCATCCCCCAAGGTACCTCAAAGGTACTTGTCCTTCATCCACCTCATGTACTTCTCTTCCACCTCTTGTCCTTATCCTCCACCTCATTTCCACATCACTCTACCCTAAGACATCTCACATTCCACATGTCAAGATGTGAGGGCTTGTGAGTCCTCAACTCACCATAGCCCTTCATCTTGATCTTGTTGGATCAATCCCAATAGTTGAATTCTCTAGAGAATTCCAATTAGCCTATAAATACCCCCTCATTTCTCCCATTAAAAACATTAAGTCTTTTGCAACCAAACTCTTACAAATTTACCATTTGAGCTCTCATCCATCATAACACTTAGCCTTCTCATCCATCTTGCATCTTGCATCCATTTAACTCCATTGCCATCCAAGGAGCACACAAGACATCCAAAGATCAAGGGCCAACCAAGGAAGCAACAACCTGAAGGTATAACAAACATTCAATTTGTTTTATCTTACTTTCATGTTATCCATTTTCTTAGGCTAATCATTGAGGTGCCCTTTTATCTTGTTATTTCCTCTTGTTGCATTATTAGTTTTTATCTAGCATTTCGCATTAGGACTTGACATTTTATTAGGATCACAACTCTAGTTCATATTAGTGCCTATGGAACTAATCTATGCAAGTGCACAAATGATATTCAATACAAAAATAATCATGTAACTCACATAATTGATCTCACTAAGTTTTGCAATCTACAATTTTTTCATCTTGCTTCTCCAATGTCTAAGTGTTGTAAGGGTTAACAATATTTACAAAACCATTTGAGAATTTTTTGAATCACAAGGGTCAACATATCCTTACAAGAAACAAACATGTGATCAACCTAAGATGATTTTTATTTGAATAATTATTTAATTACTAGACATGTCATACGCTATATGCATATTCATGGCCTTGATGGATTATGAGATTTGTATTCCTTGGTTTTAAGATTTCTTGTGAGAAATAAATATCACACTAGAGGATTTGTGATGGATCATACATCTACTAGTGAGTGGAGTATAGGTAGGGACATAGGATACATATCGTTTGAGATATAAAAAACTACCACTATTTATTAGGCCATCAATTACATAGCCAATTTGGTCATATTCCTTTAATGTAGATAGTACATGTATCGATTGGTGTTCCTCATATATGGTACATCTTGATAGTGATAATAGTAAAAGTTATGATGATACATTGATAGGTGATCACCCTCAATGAAATATTAATTCATTGTCTAGAGTAGATAGATGGTTAGAAGTTATTTCACTCTTGAGGGAAGTGAATGATGACACACCTCTACTATGAATTATATATATTTGTTTTGGTTTATTAACACAAATTAATAAATTATACAATGTAGCAAGTTTGAGCATTTGAGCATGTGAGGGTCACTTGGCCAATAGGTATCTTATTAGGGATAGAGGAAAATATGCCATATTCAAATGTATGGGGCATAAACCATGGATTATTGAAGATAGGCAATTTTAAGCCCTAGAGGAGGACCTTTAACTAGTTAGTAGATGATGCAAGTATGTGGTTCCCATACAAGTAGACAACTAGATGGATTAAGGATAAATTCACCTAAGACATATTGGGATGACTAAATGGTACCATGAGAGGTGCATGGTAGAGCTAGAGAAATTTTTATTTAAGAGGGTTACATATTTCATCCATAAATTTGGGGCATTTATGTCATACATTGGTATATCACATATATATTTAAATGAGATTATCATGACTATATTTACATGAATTTAACCACATATAATGGTTACCTATTGAAAATTCACTAAAAGAATAAAACAAGAAACATCTCAAATACAAAAAATAAACTTGGAACAAAAGTATACTTAAGAGAAACCCTCAAATATGTAGAGAGTTCTAGGACAATGATATTTTCTCCTCATGCAACAAATATATAGTCATACATATTTTATAATACCTCAATGAGACTTACATAAATTCATAGAATATCTTAAAATGAACATGACCTACAAGCCTACTCACATAGTGCAAGTTGAAGGAATTTTATTTCCAAACTAAGGATCTATTATCCACTTGCAATAGTCCAAAATTTGTTACATCAAACCTAGTGTGTTAGCATGCAATCACTTCTAAAACAATATTCTTAAAGGAATTATTTCCACATTTGTAACTATATATAAATTTATGTTAACACCCTCTATCTACTAACTAGAACTAACTCTCTATCTAGTCTTAACATCTCTAAATATTTATCAACTAACTAGATCCACATGATTCTAACACCCTACCAGATTGTAGACTAACTTCAATCATACTCACAACCTCTACCTCTACTGCTAACAAGTTTCCAAGATCTGCAAAGGCTTTCCAATAGATTTGATAATCTACCAACTAGGTTAAGAAAAGTTCAACAATGGACTATGCCCATCTAAGCTAGCCAACATCTACTTGGGTCTAAAAATTTCTATCAACCAATATGCTTACCTCTTGAATAATAAACTAGCTAGCCAACCCATGATAATATTAATAATAGCAATGCTTCCTCTTCTCCCTATTCATATTTCATCTATCCCTTACAAAAATTGTAGTGTCAAAAATTGTCACCCTTAACAATTTCACACTAGGTTTAGCTCCCCCTTATATTCTTAAACCTAATTATGCATTTAATTACCCATTTTATAAGAATATTAAAAAAATCAAACAAAGGGGAATAAAAATGAACATTCAATATTTCCCCCAACACTTTAGGTCCCGAAAAGAATGGGTTTGGTCTAGGGCACACCATGCCCTAGACCACTTATTTTTGGCTCCAATTTGAATATGTGAGTGTCAGTAATTTTAATTTTCAATTTCACTTGTCGACTACCAACATTTTATTTTTGGGAAATTAGAAGAATTGCATATAAATACAAAGTTTTTTTATTTCAAACCTAGAGAGCAATTTTGGAGAAGCAATTAATATTATTATTGAGAACTCAAGAGAAATCAAGAAAAAAATTATGAATATTTAGTAGCATTTATTCATGTCAATCATCAATTATATTTTCATGTATGTTTGTTCATGTTTTGTGATCATTTGTTTTGGGAGCACTAACACTTGTAGGAATTCAATCAATCAAATCAAATTATCCTTGAAGGTGATGAGTACATGACTTCAGTCCATCAAGGAATGTGGATATGAGTGGTGAGTTGTAGAATTAGTCAATTCATTACTTTTTATTATTTAACCTCTGCCCAAATGAGGGTAAGCTCTCTTTTATATATCATCATAGCCATTATGGAGGTAGAAATACTAAAATGAGGTTTAACTTAGGTAAGCCCCTATACGACACAACCCTTCCCCCTCTTTCATGTGTGCACATTTTCAAATCTGAAGATATTTGGAGGAAGATTAAGGATTAATTTCTCATTCATGCATTCAAGCCTACAAGTTGTCAAGACATGAAAACCAGTTTTTCTCATCAATAAATGAAGTTTTGATAGTGACACTGAGAGAAGAAGATCTACAGACTAGGGACCTAAAGATTGTGTTTTCAAATCTTATAAAAAAGGAGGATAGTTTTGGGCCTACCATGTTCTAGATTAGCTAATTCAACTTCAAATTTACACACTAGATTCCTATGTGTCTACTCTTAGCCTTTCTAGATTCTATTTTTTTCTTATTGTATTCAATTTCTAAAAATCATAATAGATTGATGTATTTTCTTAGTTTACCTAGGAAAATCATTGCATCATAGAATTAAATCAATCTAACCAATCCCAAAACACAACACCCGGACACAAAAATAAGGATTATAACCTTGATCCACCATTCTGATTCTTCCATTCAAGTTTGTAGTCAAGTAGATTTTAGATAATTTATAATCCTTCAAAAATTGGGACAAGTGTGATTTAAGACCTAGATCCATTTTCCCAATCAAACAAAAATTAATTGTTATTGCCTAGCAATGATGGAATTTTCCCAATAATGTAACCAATACCCAAAAAAATAAAAAAATGGGACCAACATATAGATGAATAAAGTAAGAAATAACAACTTCAAAAGAAGATTAAAAATAGTCATAAGAAGAATGAAATGTGCATTTCCAAATAATGAGATCTAACACAAATGGGGAGTAAAATAATAATAAAAAATACCAAATAAATTTAAAATATTTTATATTTTCAAGGAATGTTCACTACTAGTGAAGGATAATTAATGTTGAATATTGTCATTTCATGCCCTATAGGCCATTCCTTGTTATTATTTTACCCTTTATTTATAATTGACATGAGAAATCCTAAATGGGTCCCCTAAGTGTCCAAAATGAAAAGAATCCATACAAGTCTAATTTTGGGACTCTTTTTGGTGTTTTCTTTAATGATTTATGCGTTTACAAAAGTTCTAGAGTTTCAAGGTTGTCCATACTAGCATGAGTTCCCTACCAATATAGATGTCTTACTTAATCCTTTCAAAATTATTTAAGTGTTATATTTGTTAGCCTTTTAGAGTGTGAGGGTTTCCCATACCTTCATACTTTCCCTATCACCCCAAAAAACTCAATCCCAACAATCCACTAAGTGTTTATTGATCTTCATGTAAGTGTTTTAGAGTTCCAATGTTTCACATCCCAAAATACATTTTAGATTTTTCCCCCTCACATACCTCTATTTGAATATTTGATTGTCCTTTCTAACTCCCTTTTGTTAGAGTTTTAGAGTTTGTTGATCCCTGAAGCATGAAATCTATAAGGATTCTAAGTGCTTGTACCAAAGTAAGAATTTTATATTACCTCATCCATCTCTTCCATTGGAATTATTTTCCCTTCATCTCCACTTCTTGATCCTTGATACCTTCCACTTCAAAAATTTATGTCCTTTAGATTTGGAATTTTGGCCTTACCCTTAACCGAGTACCCTTTTCATCTATCTCTGAAAGTTTTCATCTCTTTTGATTCCTCTATAAAGTCCTTTAGAGTTACAATTTTGACTAGATTTCATATTTCAATTTCATGCTAATCCTTGTCAAAAATCTAATCCTAGCATGTCCCAAAATCCTATCCCTTGTTGGCATTCCCATCTCACATTTTCCCCTTGGCATTGTTTCCTTGTCATATTAGACTCACCAATCCTTGAAATCCTTGCGCTTTGTTCCTTTTTTAGAATTTTAGGACTAGTATTCTCAACATACTTGTTGGACCTTCCTCACCTGTCATGTTAATCCTAAAATTCTGCTACTCAAAGTAGGAAAAACCTACCTACTTGTAAATTATGCAAAATTTCTGGGTATTTGCAGGATCATGATGGGCCAAAAAGTGGCCATATGTAAGTGATATGATGGCCCATGTGGCTGACGACATTTTTTTTACCCAAAATTGATGAAATGAAAAGGGTTTTTAGAGGAGATTCTTAAATTTCCACCAATATAAATTATGCTTTACTTTCAATTTAATAAATAATTATTATTCATTTTCTATTAAAATTACGAATAAAGTCCTAATTGATAGGCTGATTGAAAACATCTATAACTTTCAAATGGTATCACATTTTTTGAATCCGAAGCATGCATCACATTCTATGCTTTTCATACTCTAGGATTAAAAAAAAAAAATTGAATTTCATGAATTTTTGACCAAGTTAAGGTGGTTAGACAGACGAGATTTTATATTTTTTAAAAGTTGTAATACAAAAATCATAATTAATTATTGACTTGGAAAAAAATTATAAAAAAATATGCATGACATCGGGACATGAGTCCTCTACTTATATCTAAAATATTATAAAAAAATATTATCATTTTATTGTGGTTAGGGTGGTCAGATAGACACCTACTTCTTATTTTTACCCTGAAATTTAAGTACTACTGCATTGAAATTTAAAATTTTCACCAAATAGATTTAAAAAAAATAAATAAAGGTGTAGTAGTTTAGAAACTAAATTCAATTTTCTACAGGTTCTATTTTTACATTTTTTTGAAATAATAGATATAACTTATTCAAATTTTTACGTCAAGTTGTCTAGCTCTGATTTTTTGACTTTTTATTGCCACTTAAGGGCCTATTTTTTCCATGATGATCCTGCACATACCATTCTATTAATCCAGCTTTAATGAACGCTAGCTTCTAGATCATATCTAATGGTTCCCAAAAATTAGATGCTCAACCATACCTCAATTATTATTCGTAGAGTCAATATTTGAGATGCCATCCTTAGGTCAATATTTTAGTATATTTCTTAAGCAATTTTTGGTCCTTACATTGAACCCCAAAACCATTAATGAATAGAGGTATGGTAGAGGTATAAAGGATGTTCTTTTCCATGCTTTTAGATCATTAGACTAGATTGTTAAGAGACATTATTCTACATAACATTGATGAGAATGATGGCTCGGTTATGGGTGTTCTCTACAACACATCCATGATGGATCACATAATTTATTTTTGATATGGTGTTTTCCTCTAAGAATATTAAGAACCCAACATTTCTATTTCAATAGTGAGTTCTCATTTCCAATGAAAGATAGGTAGAACAAATTTATTTGTAACATATGCTTTGTTCTCTCTCGAGTTGTAAAAACCTTGCTTGATACCTTGTAGTCAATAAAATTTATTTTTTAACCTTTTTCTCATCAATTCTTGCATGATATTTATTCTTTAACTTAACAACAAGGTTTGTATATCTTATGCTCATTGATTATTATTTTTAAGTGTTCTTACCTTCACATAGAAGTGGTTTTTCCTCTTCAAAGAGATGCACATGCTATGTTTAACTTATTTTCAAGTTAACATCCATGGATTCTATCTTTAGGCCTATTTTGAGGTCTATTAAGTTATATATATATATATATATATATATATATCAATTTTCAAGCCCCTTATCTTCATACATTCTTTTAAAAGTTGTTAAAATAGATAATTGTGTGATTTTTTATTCTTTTATAGGCTTCATGTGTTGTGAGAAAAGAGAGAAATCAATTAATTCTTAATGCATCATTATTTTTCCTTTCTAGGTGTTTCCGTTATTCTTTTCACCTATGAACTATTAGAGTAGGAGTATGAATATTTTTTTATTTTTTTTGAGTTGGATCAAAACATGCAATTAGGCTTAGAAATGAACCATCCTTCTCTGGAGGTTTGATCTCAAGTTAGTAACATCCCACACTTGAGAGATCATCCCCATTGTGTCTATAAAATTCTAAACCAAGTTTAGTAAGGGTGCTATTTTAGGTGACAATAGTTTTTTGACATGCTTAGTGGGACTAGTTTAATTATCCTTACACCATTTTTCTAAGAGGATTGGTGTTATTCTTAGTAGTTTTACTCATTGGACACATTCTAAAAGCACCTTGCGACTCCAAGGTCTCTTTATTTCAAGATCATGCTAATTATTCATGCCAAAGATACAAACAAGATCATCGTATAAAGATGAGTTTTTTGAATTCTTAGAATTATATTTATCTTCATCCAAAAACAAAAATCATAATAGGCATCCTTGACCATACTCAAGAGAAAATCTAAGCGTGTAATATACACATGCTCTTGGTACTTATCCCAACGAAATAGAATATTATTCAATACCCCTTCCATGGTTATCTCAAGAAATCAAGTTTTTGTAACCTTTAATGGAGGAAGCCCTCTTTTCCTAGCTAATTGGGATGACATTCTAGTAGCAGTCTTAAAAATTATACCTTATTTCACTAGATAAAATTTAACTACCCTTATATAACACATCTAGGATTTTAAAATGTTTTCTCAATATCCCAAGCCTTTTTATACCTCAATATATTTCATTCATTGAAGGTATTCCTCTCTAATTTTTTATATGCCTTTCTAGACATTTTACAAAAAATAGGGGATATTTATCTTCTTATTAGTCTTCGTAGCATCATAAATTGTCACCCTTGACAATTTTACACTAGGTTTAGCTCCTCCCCATGTGCATGGACCTAATTATGCTCCTAAATTTCCCTTTTTGTGGTCATTTTTGGGAAATTAAAATAAAATTAGGAAAATATCATTTAATATTTATTTAACAATAGTAAAAGCTCCAAAATAGGCTTGGAATAGGGTGCCACTACCCTTGTCCAGCCTATTTTAGCCCAATTTTAAATATGTCATTGTCAACATTTTAACATTTATAAATTTAAATTCATTTGTCGACTTTTGATAATTAATTTTGCAAGAAAACAAACTAATGCATATAAATATGTCTTTTTCACCATTTGAAAGACTAAGCAATCTAGAAGGAAATTTATATATCAATTGAGCATCCTAAAAGAAGTCAAGAGTAGAAGTAGTAGAGTTTACAACACTTATTATTAGTTAAGATTCATGTTTGCAATGCATCAAGTTCATATACGAGTTTATGAATATTTTATGTTCATTTATTTTGTGAGTACTAACACCTATAGGACTTCCAATCAAGTAATTAGTTCTACTTGGATGAGATGAGTACAATGAATTTAGTCCATCAAGGGAAGTATATCTGAGTGGTAAGTTGAAACACTTGTCATGTTATGAATTGTTTTTATCCATTTTCCTATGCTTGACTGAGATTAAGCACTCTTTACATTGTAATAGCTATTGTGGAGGTGAAAACACCAAAATATGGTTGGACTTAGGAAAGATCCTATATGACACAACCCTTTCTCCTCTCTCTTGTGTACATGTGATAGATCTAAAGTGGATTTGTGAGAAGATCAAAGACATAATTGCAACATCAAGCATTGAAGCTCCATACTTCAATGAATTAGGACAAGTGGAATTAATCTTCAAAAAATGAAGTTTGAAAGTTGAGTATAGAAAAAATTAACCTATCAGCTACAACCATCCAAGATCTATTCATTGGTTCTTGAGATTTAATTTCTTAAGACTATGGTAGTAGTGCCCCTATATAAGAAACTTTAACCCTAATTTATATGCCATCTTCCTCTTGTTGGAACACGTTTGTTGTTACGCCAAAAGATAAACCTTTTAACGCCTGATAAAAATTCCAGAGATAAAAAAAATCCATGGGAGGTGGTTAGTACATGTCCCAAATCCAAAGATAGACATTGGTGATTAGTCCAACAACCCACCCCTCAGTGTCATTCGAGGGGATTCAGACACATGACCACAACTCTAATACCATTTTTTTGAACACGTTTGTCATTGTGTCAAAAAATTGACCTTTTAACACCCGATACAAGCTCCAAAGATAAACGGATCCATGGGAGGTAAGATAGTCAATGTCCTAAATACAAAGGGAGACGTTGGTGATTAGTCCAACACCTCTATCTTTGCACTCTGTTGTTCTATTGTCAATTTTTATCTTTCAGTTCTACAATTTTCTATATTTTCATTAGTTTTCTATAACTTCACAATTGACCTAGACACATAATTTCATAATCAAATAAAATTAGTGAATCAACATCAAATCTCCATTTCCTCCAAAGAAACAACCAAAACCATGATCGACCATTTTGGCTCTTCCCTTGAGGCTAGTAGCCAAGAGGGTGTATATGATCAATTTGGGTTCCTTACAATGTAATGCAGGAGAAAGTGTGATTTAGACCCTAGATTAATTTTTTATAGATCACATTTTGGTGAACTTGACACTTGTTACATTTTTTAGATGATTCTAAAATCTTAATCTTGTCTTTATCAAATTTTATTGCAATATTAGGTTGTAATTTATCAAAAAGTGCATGCATATTTTAGTGAAATGCATTGAAAAACTAAAAAATTACATAGTGTTTTACATTTCAAAATATCAAAACGCACGTTACTTTTCTGTATTTTTAGGAAAAAAATTAGTCAATTACAACATCTTCATTTTTGGAAATTATCTTTTGAACATATTACATTACTTTTAAAATACAAAATTTCATGCATGATTGTATTTCACATGGACAAATTAGGGTTTTATGCATTTTATTAAAAAAATTCTATATCCAAACCTAAAACTCTGCAACTTTAGATCCTTAGACATTATAGGTCATTTCCAAAACTTGAAAGTAGTCAAAAATTACGTCTTTGGACTAGGGCACCACCACCATTGTCCAACTATTTTTTGGCCAAAATTCAATTATAGTTTTTTCTTTGTGATTTTTATGTAGACTTGTGTTCTATATTTCAAAATTATTTCATTTTATGTTACTGTCATCTATTTTTCTTCATTATATGAGCACTCAAGCATTTTGAAACTTGTAATAAATTTATGAGATTCATGACCTAGTGTCCCATATCTAATACCCCTATGAGACCTAGTTTCAAACTTATGGCTTCCCATGTTTTAATCCCATTTTGTGTTGATCTTGAGTCTTATAACTCTTTCACTCAAGGAGTTACAACTACTTAGTCTATCTTTGATTCTGTTCCTAATCCTACATTTTGAATGTCTTCTTTGTCACCTAACATTTATGTGGACTTAGATAATACTATTTCCCATGTACTTGAAGATAAAATTAAATAATTAGAAAAAGACCTAGAAGTCCTACAACAATGCCTAAGTACCAAGTTTTTTAGCTAGAGAAATTATTCCTCTTGTGGGTAGCCTTTAGAAGCTAATAAATAATTCACAAGGGATAGAATTGTTGCATAGCCTAGCTCATATAATAGATACAAATATTCCTACATCATATAGTTTCATTCAAGCCTTTAATAATGCTCAAAATAAGTTAGGATTTTTTTTTCCCTCTCCTATGACCATGCTTTTTATTCCTACTTTTACCCCTCTAGTTGTTGCAGCCACCACATAACATAGTAATGACCTCTAAAATATAGTTTATGTTTTTCTTGTGGAAATCATTATAGATTATTCCCTTCACCTAAAATATATCCATTTTATTGGCCTCTTATACAAAATAATAACCCACTAGTCATGAACATAGTTCACCATATTCAACAATTCTCAAAATATGTCACCAAATGATCCTGTGATTAACCAAATCTTACAAAACATGTCATCATTAGAATAAAAAAATTCAAACATGAACTAAATTCAATCAAATTCTAATCCTCCAATATACCTTAAATTTAGTCCATTGCCATTTTCTATCCTAAAGACACCCATAGGTACAAAAAATTGAGATACCTCACTTTGAGAAGTATGTTGGCAAAGAAGATCCCAATAATCACGTATCGGCTTTCCCCATTCTATGTAGTGATTTTATTTTTGAAAATTCTCTTTTCGCTAAAATTTTCCCGTGACCATTTGAGGATATGGCATTTGATTGATTTTTTCATTGCTTAAAACTCAATTATGCCATTTACGTAACTTGTTAATGATTTCCTTCAACATTTTCAAGCAAACATTAGACCATAAGTTACATTAACAAATTTAGTCCATTACAAACAAGGAACTAAAGAGAAGGTGACTTATTTTATGGGATGATACCAAGCTATTTATTTTTAAATATCATATTATTTCCTAGATTCTAATATACAAAGAGTTTTCATTGGAAATTTACAACCTAACATTAGAGATAAGATTTTGTTGATGAAGCACCCTTCCTTTACACATTTTCGTACATCTTCATTGGCTCCTAATGTTCAATATGAAGCCATACCCAAAAAAAACTATCAATCATTTAAGAAAAAAACTTAAAAATTATAATTATAAACACCCCTCAAGCTTCTAAAAACATTGAAACACAAGTACTTTCTACATATACAACACCATATCAATTTAGGACAACATATATGTAATTTTCACAATTGACTGATTCTATCCATGCTCTATATTTTAGTTTCTAAACAAGAATATGATTCAACAACCTCCAATTAGACCAATTGACACAACCTAATCATTATCACCAAACTTTAATGAAAAATCCTTTTGTCAATATCAGTGTACACCAAGACATGATACAAAAATATGTATGTGTCTTTAGCACCAAGTACAAGACCTCATCGATTCTAATGTCATCTAGTTGGTTAGTCTAAATTAAAAAGGAATTAAATATATTTTTCCACCCAATTGAAACTTAAAAATATTTACAAACCCATTACCAAGTCATTCAACTAGATTTGTCCAACAAGGTACTAATGAAGAAGAATTTGATGAAATATTCAATGAGATAAACATGATTGATGCTCATCTTCATAGGGGTCAAACCAATATTTTGCCTAATATTTCTTACACACATTGATGCTTCTATAATGACACTTGATGGTCCTCTTTACATCATTGGTAGAATTAAAGATAAACCCACAAGGGGAATACTCATTGATCTAGTGTGTGTAGTGAATGTGATCATCGAATAATTCTTGTATGTGCATAAAATTTATAAAGATGATCATTAAAAATTGACATCATTATTAAAGGTTCATGATGGTTCTCTTCACCATATGATTGGTTCTATAACTCTCCCAACAAAGGTCAGACCTAAATGTTGAACACAATACATTGCTGAGAGGGGGGTGAATCAACATATATTAAAACTTAACCATTCCCATTTGTAGATTAAACATCACATCACATAAACTAAAAGAAGAACAAAAAATAAAACATGCACCACACAAGGACACCAAGATTTTTATGTGGAAAACACAATGAGGGAAAAACCATGGTGTGATTTAACTCACAATATATGAAGCTCACTGCTTACAAAGATTACAATGTTGTTTAAAGGCTCACTGCTTATTGTTAGTTGATAGATTTGTCCTTCGAAAATAGATATGGAAAATGACTCAAGAGCCCAGAGAGATGAACAAACATCAGTAATAGTTGGAGAATTTTCCATTGGATTGAAAAATTTCCTCTAAATTTTAGAGGTACAACTCCCTCTTAAGATATGCAATGAATGAGAACACAGGGTATGCTTTTAACCAAAAAGCAAGAAAGACAACTAACACCTACCCATAACCATGAAAGTAGATGCAAAAGATTAATTTAAAAGAAATGAATACAAAAAAGTAATGCTAAGTTCAATTATTTCATATCCATGGATAATACCGAGTAAGTGCATGGATCTGTGACACAATTTTGGCTATTAAGATGCCACTTTTTTTTTTTCTTTCTGAAATCAGAAAAATCTAATTTGCATGAGAAAATGAAGATAGTTACGCTCAAAATTTCAAGATGCAGCAACAACAAAAGTTGAAGTGTTCTGAGTCTAGTTTCTAAGCTACTATTTTTTTTTGAAATTAATGAAGATTAAGGGTCTCAAAAGGGGGGAGGGGTGGGCAAAACATGTCCTATTTTTTTTTTTTTAAATAGCATAGCACGTGAGGGCTCCCCCCTTTTTGATTAATTTTTTTTTTTAATTTCAAAAATCTCAATGGTGAGAAATTAGCTAACACCATGTAGTTTATCCGCATTCTTTCAGATAATTTTTTTAATGAATATATAATATTTTATGAATTTTCAAAGTGGACACATCCTAAAAAGCTAAAATTTGAGCATCCTCCCCCCTAATTTTTTTGAAAACTAATCGAAAATTGATTTTTTTTCATCATGTGTAGAATGGAGTCTAGTTTCAAAAAATGTAATTTGTTTCACGTTTTGATGAACGAGTAAAAATATATCCTAAAACTAGCACATGTTGGTTTTTGACCAAAAACAGAGGCATTTACAATATGAGCCATGAATCAAAACCTTAACTAAATCAAAATAGAAAAATAATCATATATTTAGATAGCTAAGAGAGAGGTTAACACTATCACGGTTTTTTTTATATACTTGCATTCTAAGATGTGCAAATGAGAAGGGGATCATGAACGAAAATATGAGGAAATTTGGCAAATCCTGTCAATTAACACATCCAAATGTCATTTGGTGAGTGCCAAATTTGGCGCTCGCCAAATGACACATCAAATTTTGCATGTGCCAAATGTGAAGTGTTATTTGGCGAGCGCCAAATTTGGCACTCGCCAAATTACCTACTTTGAAAAAAACCTAAATTTCCCCTCTCTTTGGTCAACAACTTTGATAATTGTTAGAGTGCACAGTTTATGATCATAGATGGATAGTTGAGGTTTTACCTTTCATACACTCTCTAACTCATTACCCTAATTAGATAAATCTTTATCCCTCTAAAGTCTCTCTCTCTCTCTCTAGTCTCACTCCCTCCCACATGACCTAGACTACTCTCTCTCAATCCAATCGCCTCTCTCAGGTCTCTTTCCCTCCCACCTATGTACCTAAATAAATCTATCTCACTCCAGCTCCCTTTCTCACTCTCCCTCTCTCTCCCTCTCTCTCTCTCTCTCCCCCTTTGGTCTTTTTGTCTCTCTCAATCCATCTCCCTATCTTAGGTTGTTTTATTTCTCTCTTTGTCTCTCTCTCAAGTCTCTCCCTCCTACCCCTCTCCCTCTCTTAGGTCTTTCACTCACTCCCTCTATCTCTCTCCCATTCCCTCTCTCTCACTCACTCTATCTCTCTCCCTCTCTCTCTCTCACACACTCTCTCTCTCAAGTATCTCCATCCCCCCTCTCTCTCTCTCACACACACAC